>CAMRHE010000370.1:0-452500 GCA_947044405.1 Leptodactylus fallax
AGTCTGAAGGCAAGCCGGGGTCGTTAGCAGGAGAGGGAGGACAAGGTACAAAATCGGGAGGCCAGAAGGACAGTCAAACAACAGAAGCAGGAGGTCTAGGCAGGAGGTAACAGGACAGGAAATATGCAAAGCTTACTACCAGGGGAAACTGAATAGCCAGCGATTATCTGGAGCAGAAGTCCCGAATATAAAGGTTCTGACCGAGCACCTGCTCCGGAAGAGAATCCCGTGGCCCAAACGGGAAGTACCGGCAACCCGCGCATACCATTGCGGAGGATCCGGCCCACCTCCCTAGGGGCCGGAAGGAGCACTTAGAGGAGAGGACCGGCAACCTCTGCATGCCACCGCGGAGGCTCTCGTCCGGCTCCTTACTTACAAATTATGATGGAAAATAAGTATTTGGTCAATAACAAAAGTTCATCTAAATACTTTATTATATATCCTTTGTTGGCAATGACAGAGATCAAATGTTTTCTGTAAGTCTTCACAAGGTTGGCACACACTGTTGCTGGTATGTTGGCCCATTCCTCCATGCAGATCTCCTCTAGAGCAGTGATGTTTTGGGGCTGTCGCTGGGCAACACAGACTTTCAACTCCCTCCAAAGGTTTTCTATGGGGTTGAGATCTGGAGACTGGCTAGGCCATTCCAGGACGTTGAAATGCTTCTTATGAAGCCACTCCTTCGTTGCCCTGACGGTGTGCTTGGGATCATTGTCATGCTAAAAGACCCAGCCACTTTTCATCTTCAATGCCCTTGCTGATGGAAGGAGGTTTACACTCAAAATCTCACGATACATGGCCCCATTCATTCTTTCATGTACACGGATCAGTCGTCCTGGTCCCTTTGCAGAGAAACAGCCCCAAAGCATGATGTTGCCACCCCCATGCTTCACAGTAGGTATGGTGTTCTTTGGATGCAACTCAGCATTCACTCTCCTCCAAACACGACGAATTGTGTTTCTACCAAACAGTTCTACTTTGGTTTCATCTGACCATATGACATTCTCCCAATACTCTTCTGGAACATCCAAATGCTCTCTAGCAAACTTCAGACGGGCCCGGATATGTACTGGCTTAAACAGGGGGACATGTCTGGCACTGCAGGATCTGAGTCCCTGGCGGCGTAGTGTGTTACTGACAGTAGCCTTTGTTACGTTAGTCCCAGCTTTCTGCAGGTCATTCACTAGGTCTCCACATGTGGTTCTGGGATTTTTGCTCACCGATCTTGTGATCATTTTGACCCACTGGGTGAGATCTTGCGTGGAGCCCCTGATCGAGGGAGATTATCAGTGACCTTGTATGTCTTCCATTTTCTAATTATTGCTCCCACAGTTGATTTCTTCACACCAAGCTGCTTACCTATTGCAGATTTAGTCTTCCCAGCCTGGTGCAGGTCTACAATTTTGTTTCTGGTGTCCTTCCACAGCTCTTTGGTCTTCACCATAGTGGAGTTTGGAGTGTGACTGTTTGAGGTTGTGGACAGGTGTCTTTTATACTGATAACCAGGGTCGGACTTGCCCACAGGGGCCCCCGGCCCCCCATTTTAGTCCTCATTATGCCCCATAGTGGCTCCTGAACACAGTATTATGCCCCATAGTGGCCCCTGCACATAGTATCATTCCCCATAGTGGCCCCTGCACACAGTATCATGTCCCATAGTGGCCCCTGCACACAGTATTATGTCCCATAGTGGCCCCTGCACACAGTATCATGTCCCATAGTGGCCCCTGCACACAGTATCATGCCCCATAGTGGCCCCTGCACACAGTATCATTCCCCATAGTGGCCCCTGCACACAGTATCATTCCCCATAGTGGCCCCTACACACAGTATCATGCCCCATAGTGGCTCCTGCACACAGTATTATGCCCCATAGTGGCCCCTGCACACAGTATTATGTCCCATCGTGGCCCCTGCACATAGTATCATTCCCCATAGTGGCCCCTGCACACAGTATCATGCCCCATAGTGGCTCCTGCACACAGTATTATGTCCCATAGTGGCCCCTGCACATAGTATCATTCCTCATAGTGGCCCCTGCACACAGTATCATGTCCCATAGTGGCCCCTGCACACAGTTTCATGTCCCATAGTGGCCCCTGCACACAGTATCATGTCCCATAGTGGCCCCTGCACACAGTATCATTCCCCATAGTGGCCCCTGCACACAGTATCATTCCCCATAGCGGCCCCTGCACACAGTATTATATCCCATAGTAGCCCCTGCACACAGTATCATGTCCCATAGTGGCCCCTGCACACAGTATCATTCCCCATAGTGGCCCCTGCACACAGTATCATTCCCCATAGCGGCCCCTGCACACAGTATTATATCCCATAGTGGCCCCTGCACACAGTATTATGCCCTATAGTGGCCCCTGCACACAGTATTATGCCCCATAGTGGTCCCTGCACACAGTATTATATCCCATAGTGGCCCCTGCACACAGTATTATATCCCATAGTGGCCCCTGCACACACTATTATTCCCCATAGTGGCCCCTGCACACACTATTATTCCCCATAATGGCTCCTGCACTGAGGATTTTGCCCCATAGTGGTCACTGCACTGAGTATTTTGCCCCATAGTGGCCCCTGCACACAGTATTATATCCCATAGTGGCCCCTGCGCACAGTATTATGCCCCATAGTGGCCCCTCCACACAGTATCATTCCCCATAGTGGCCTCTGCACTGAGTATTTTGCCCCATAGTGGCCACTGCACTGAGTATTTTGCCCCATAGTGGCCCCTGCACACAGTATTATATCCCATAGTGGCCCCTGCACACAGTATTATGCCCCATAGTGGTCCCTCCACACAGTATCATTCCCCATAGTGGCCTCTGCACTGAGTATTTTGCCCCATAGTGGCCACTGCACTGAGTATTTTGCCCCATAGTGGCCCCTGCACACAGTATTATATCCCACAGTGGCCCCTCCCAATTCTCCCCTAGTGGCCCCTGCACACAATATCATTCCCCATAGTGGCCCCTGCACACAGTATTATTCCCCATAGTGGCCCCTGCACTGAGTATTTTGCCCCATAGTGGCCCCTGCACACACTATTATATGTCCCATTGTGGACCACCCATGAACAATTATTATACTCTGGGGTCTGAAGAGACCCCAGAGTATAATGATCGGAGACCCAGGGGAGGATACAAACAAAAAAAAACAACGTTGCTTACCTGTTCCTCGCTCCGGTCCACTCCCTGCTACTTCGGCCTACTTCAATGTTGGACCAGGCCGGCGTCACGTGATCCGGGCCGGCGTCGCGACGCAAAATGACATCCGCCGACGTCTGGGACGTCACCAAACAGGCCCGAAGCCTGGAAAAGTGTAGGAGAGGTAAGTACATTGTTTTTTATGTTCCCTCACTAACTCTGGGCCTCCGATTTATTATACTCCGGGGTCTTTTCAAAGACCCCGGAGTATAATGATAGCAGAGATTGTGGGGTTCGGACCGCGGCCTCACATATTGATCCCCGCTCCTGCTCACAGCCGCCTCCGCAGAATCGGAAGCGCAGGCGGCAGTGAGCGGAACCCCGGGGAACGGTAAGTATATAGGGCCCGTTACCTGCTGGGGTTACTCCAGCAGGTAACGGCCTATTAAAAAAAAAAAAAGCATCGGGGGCCGGCGGGGCCCCGTAATGTCCCGGGCCCTGTGGCAGCTGCTACCGCTGCTACCCCGGTAGTTACGCCCATATATATATATATATATATATATATATATACATACAGTATATATATACAGTACAGACCAAAAGTTTGGACACACCTTCTCATTCCAAGAGTTTTCTGTATTTTCATGACTATAAAAATTGTAGATTCACACTGAAGGCATCAAAACTATGAATTAACACATGTGGAATTATATACTAAACAAAAAAGTGTGAAACAACTGAAAATATGTCTTATATTCTAGGTTCTTCAAAGTAGCCACCTTTTGCTTTGATTACTGCTTTGCACACTCTTGGCATTCTCTTGAATGAGAAGGTTTGTCCAAACTTTTGGTCTGTACTGTATATATATATATATATATATATATATATATATATATATATATTGCTACATGCATTGCAAAAGCCCCCAGCACATCTGTTAAGCAGACAGATAACAAAAACCATATACTGCTTACTGCAGGGAATAACAACGTATACAGCACACTTCCATACAGCAAAAAGCAGAAACCCTGGCCTTTTAGTCTGTGTGTGGTGGAAGCAGCTCTATGGGTCTGTGTAATTTATGTGCCAAGAGCTTACCCAGCGAATACGTTAACTAGATGGATGGGATGTAATGTGACGTCACATGCTGCGGTCATATCACATGTTCTGCAGAGTCTATTGCAAAATCACGGCACCATGCTGCAGTTTTGCAAAAGCTGCAGCAGAAATTAAAGTGACCTGTACCCTAAATCCACTATAAATGACTTCCAGTTAGGGCTCGTCCACACCACAGTACTAAGTATCACACAAGACGACGCTGTACCTGGTATAAATTTTCCATCAGTGTCGCTGTAGGTGACTTGTCAATTTCGGGTCATAAACAGTCGGTCTGCCAGATTGAGGCAGATGTTAACTGGCTTAATGAACTAAACCTATTCTTCAACAGATTTGATCACACACCAGCTCCTCCCACCCCAGAATGTCCTTCAGCTCCCCTCACCACAATGACTTCACCCCATTCACCCCATGTGGCTACTTCCCAACAGACCAGTAAATCCAGAAATCTGTCTTTATCTGACCACAGTCTGACCTTCACACGGGCCCAGGTGAGGAAGGAGATGAAAAAGATCAAGGCGAGGAAAGCCGCAGGGCCAGATGACATCAGTGCAATGCTAATTAAGACTTGTGGGGACCAGCTGTGTGGTATAATTACATATATGTATAATATGAGCCTGAGGCAGGAAATAGTCCCTGAATTATGGAAATCTTCTTGTGTGGTACCAGTTCCAAAGAAACCTCACCCTATGGACCTCAACGACTACAGACCTGTAGCACTGACATCCCACTTGATGAAGATCTTAGAGAGATTGGTTCTCACACATCTTCGCCCTCTAGTGAGCCCCGCTATGGACCCTCTCCAGTTTGCTTATCGACCGGGCATTGGGGTAGATGATGCCATCATCCACCTTCTGCACAGGGCTCTGTCTCACCTGGAAAAACCAGGGAACACGGTGAGAATAATGTTCTTTGATTTCTCCAGTGCTTTTAACACCATACAGCCCAGGTTATTGAGAGACAAGCTGGGCCTTGCTGGAGTGGACCACCACCTCTCCAACTGGATCCTAGACTACCTCACAAATCGACCTCAATACGTGAGAGCCCAAGACTGTGTGTCAGGTACCGTGATCTGTAATACGGGGGCACCTCAGGGTACGGTTCTCGCCCCTTTCCTCTTCACACTGTACACTGCTGATTTTAGGTGCAACTCATCCAGCTGCTACCTACAGAAGTATTCTGACGACTCTGCAATAGTAGGCCTCATCACAGACGATGATGACAAGGAGTACAGAGAACTGAACCAGTTTTTTGTGGACTGGTGCCACCAGAACCACCTGAAGATTAACGCGGGGAAGACCAAGGAGATGGTGGTGGACTTCCGCAAAGGCAGAAGCCCTCCAAAACCAGTGGACATCCTGGGGACGGACATCGAGATTGTGAACACCTATAAGTACCTGGGTCTGCTCCTTAATAATAAGCTGGACTGGGCAGATCATATGGAGGCCCTGTACAGGAAGGGCCACAGCAGGCTCTACCTGCTTAGGAAGCTGAGAGCCTTTGGAATCCGGGGGGCACTTCTTAGGACTTTCTTCAACTCAGTAGTGGCATCAGTCATCTTCTTTGGAGTGGCCTGCTGGGGGAGCAGTATATCAACCAGGGACAGAAATAAACTTGACAAGCTGATTAGAAGGGCCAGCTCTGTCCTGGGGAGCCCACTGGACCCAGTGCAGGTGGTGGGTGACAGAAGGATACTGACCGTGGTGAGCTCCATGCAGAAGAAGAAGTCCCATCCCATGCATGAGACTGTGATAGCGCTGGGTAGTACTGTCAGTGACCGACTGCTCCACCCTAGGTGTGAGAAGGAGCGCTATCGGAAGTCTTTCCTCCCCACCGCGGTTAGGCTGTACAACCAACACCGACCTAAGCGGAGATCATTACATACAGAGAACTGAAATATCTCTCTGCCTGTTAAATTCCCCCCCCCCCCCCCTGCTACGTCCTATCTGTCTGTCTGCTATTAATGTAATGCCTCTTACCTTGGAACATTCCTGTACATGTTGTATTTGTATTTGTATCTGCTTATCTTATCTTTGCTGCTGTAATACACTGAATTTCCCCACTGTGGGACTATTAAAGGACTATTATTATTATTATTATTGTTCTTTGCAGAGTTAGTTGTGTTTTTCAAAAGCACCATTTTGGGGTATATATAACCAAGGGTGAACCTATGTTGTCTGTTACCTGAGGTGAACTATAGAAAGGCCTCCCCCCCCCCCCCCAAAAAAAGGATACCCAACCAGTCTATCCACTGACCCATTATTTGTCTTGCTGTGTATATCCAGCAGGTAGTGGCCTAAAGTCACTGTAATGGGGTCAGGTACTGCAGACTTCCCAACTTTCAAAGGACTGTAAGAAGGACAGAATGTGCGGTGTGAATTTAGCCCCACTCACTTTCAGTTTGACTCTGCCCATTCCTGTCAATTTCTTTGTTCCCCCCTCCACAGTATAATGCTCCTACAGTCATCCTGACATGGAATCCCACATTGTAATGTCCCCCTCCAATTGCCCCCCACAGTATAAACTCAAACTCCTGGTGTACATTATAATGTCCTGTCTGACATTGCGTGCACTTGGCCAATCAGGATGAAGATTGTTCCATTTAACTATTGAAATGTAGATCTGTCCTGTAGCTGGTGTCAGTTATCCAGGCTGTATGTAGACTATGTACTAAATGGTTATGCAAATACAATATAAATAGCCACTCAGGACACTGACTATACCATAAGGCCGCTGAATTGGCTTTAGTGGTCACATGGTCAACATGTTCACGTTGCAGTAAGTAAGCAGAGACTGGTACAACATGGATTGGAGAGCTGGGTATAGGGGTTGTTGTTTTATTTAATGCCTTTTCTTGCTGTTGGCCAAATTATTGCAACTCTTGGAATACCCCTTTACCCAAAAGAAATGTAACCCAACAGCAAATAATACCGCATAATATGCCTTGGCCAATTCCGATGCCGCAGGCACGTGTAGGTGGGGATGGCGGCAGATCGGCGTACAGAACATCAGGTGAAATGTAATTTCAGCAGATGTGGAGAGGGACGGTGTCTATGGCAGATATAAGGTTAGTAAGATTGTGCCGTTACTTTGTACATAACAGCTAGTAGGCCGGCAGCCTTTACTATCTTGTGATAGTCTATCGCTATAGTTAGTAGGCAAACAGCCTCAGGTAACTTATGATAGAGTATTGTCATTGCTGAATTCTCCTTACAGGGTAGGATCAGATGTTTCAGAATCAGCTAGCCAGTTTGTCCCCTGAAGTTGGTAACATCAGCTCTCGATACTCCGGTCTCTGCACGCCCTACGTGGAGGGGGTAAGATCGCTCTAATTTGTTGTTTTTCATGAGCTGCTTATATTGCCTTTGCAGCATAGATTATATGGGATCTGCAGTTTCTATGGCATTTGTATGGCAGTTTCCTTCTTGTCACTACACATGGTAGGATTTTACATATGGTGTGAGGTTGTTATTTGAGGATTTCTCCTGTTATGTATAATAAGGATATTTCACAAGACATGAGACATATATATCCTTGAGCAGGTCCAATAGCAGCTCCTGTTTCTTGACATATGTTTGTGTCTGGATTTAATGGTGATCGCCGAATCCTCCTCTTTTAATGCATATTTAATAAATGTTCATTTTTATTTTTGTTGAATATCCTCGTTGAAAAATGGAATTCTCTATTTAGGATATACCTAGTGTGAGGGGCCACTGACCCATTATTTGGTTTGCTGTGTACAGTGGGGAAAAAAATGTATTTAGTCAGCCACCAATTGTGCAAGTTCTCCCACTTAAAATTTATTTGCAAATTATGGTGGAAAATAAGTATTTGGTCACCTACAAACAAGCAGGATTTCTGGCTCTCACAGACCTGTAACTTCTTCTTTAAGAGGTTCCTCTGTCCTCCACTCATTACCTGTAGTAATGGCTCCTGTTTGACATTGTTATCAGTATAAAAGACACCTGTCCACAACCTCAAACAGTCACACTCCAAACTCCACTATGGTGAAGACCAAAGAGCTGTGGAAGGACACCAGAAACAAAATTGTAGACCTGCACCAGGCTGGGAAGACTGAATCTGCAATAGGCAAGCAGCTTGGTGTGAAGAAATCAACTGTGGGAGCAATAATTAGAAAATGGAAGACATACAAGACCACTGATAATCTCCCTCCATCAGGGGCTCCACGCAAGATCTCACCCCGTGGGGTCAAAATGATCACAAGAACAGTGAGCAAAAATCCCAGAACCACACGGGGGGACCTAGTGACTGACCTGCAGAAAGCTGGGACTAACGTAACAAAGGCTACCGTCAGTAACACACTACGCCGCCAGGGACTCAGATCCTGCAGTGCCAGACGTGTCCCCCTGCTTAAGCCAGTACATATCCGGACCCGTCTGAAGTTTGCTAGAGAGCATTTGGATGTTCCAGAAGAGTATTGGGAGAATGTCATATGGTCAGATGAAACCAAAGTAGAACTGTTTGGTAGAAACACAACTTGTCGTGTTTGGAGGAGAGTGAATGCTGAGATGCATCCAAAGAACACCATACCTACTGTGAAGCATGGGGGTGGCAACATCATGCTTTGGGGCTGTTTCTCTGCAAAGGGACCAGGACGACTGATGCGTGTACATGAAAGAATGAATGGGGCCATGTATCATGAGATTTTGAGTGCAAACCTCCTTCCATCAGCAAGGGCATTGAAGATGAAACGTGGCTGGGTCTATCAGCATGACAATGATCCCAAGCACACCGCCAGGGCAACGAAGGAGCGGCTTCGTAAGAAGCATTTCAAGGTTATGGAGTGGCCTAGCTAGTCTCCAGATCTCAACCCCATAGAAAACCTTTGGAGGGAGTTGAAAGTCCGTGTTGCCCAGCGACAGCCCCAAAACATCACTGCCCTAGAGGAGATCTGCATGGAGGAATGGGCCAACATACCAGCAACAGTGTGTGCCAACCTTGTGAAGACTTACAGAACACGTTTGACCTCTGTCATTGCCAACAAAAGATATATAACAAAGTATTGAGATGAACTTTTGTTATTGACCAAATACTTATTTTCCACCTTAATTTGCAAATAAATTCTTTAAAAATCAGACAATGTGATTCTCTGGATTTGTTTTCTCATTTTGTCTCTCATAGTTGAGGTCTACCTATGATGACAATTACAGGCCGGCCTCATCTTTTTAAGTGGGAGAACTTGCACAATTGGTGGCTGACTAAATACTTTTTTTTCCCACTGTATATCCAGCAGGTAATGGCCTAAAGTCACTGTACTGGGGTCAGTTACTGCAGACTTCCCAACTTTTACAGGACTGTAGGAAGGACAGAATAGGTGGTGTGAATTTAGCTCCACCCATTTCCAGTTTGACTATGCCCATTCCTATCAATTTCTTTGTGCCCCCACACAGTATAATGCTCCTACAGTCATCCTGACATGGTATGCCCCCACATTATAATGTCCCTTTTCAATTGCCCCATAGTATAAACTCCATCTCCTGGTGTACAGTATAATGTCCTCCACAGCTACCCTCACAGTATAAGGTCCTCTTCAGTGGCCTCCCCAGTATAATGTTCTCCTCCAGATGCCCGCCAGTATAATGTCTCCCTCCAGCTGCCTCCTACAGTATAATGTCCCCCTTCAGCTGCTTCATTATATATGCAATAGTGGGAGTTGAAGTCAGGACATACCTCCCGCCGACCAGGACAGGACGTAGAATCCTGGACTTTCCTGCTGATTCCGGGACGGTTGGGAGGTATGATTACTGTATAGGGGCTAATAAAGGGGCAGTATACTGTCTAGGGGGCCAGAAAAGCAGTAAAACTTTCAAAAGCAGTCAACCAATTTATTTGGGGCAAGATGAGTAGATGGAGAAGGCAGCTGCCTAGGGCACCAAGGTGATGCTAGGATGGGAGAAAAATGGAAGTTAGCGATGAAGCTAATAGAGTAGTTGATCTAGCATTGAGAACTACTAGGGAAATGGACGATATGGTGGGTGAGTATGTATTATAGATAAGTAAATTAGGGACTGGTAGGGAAGGATGGATGGACTCTCATACATTGAATTACTTCTTCCAACAGCTTACATACTGTACTGTAGGGATCAAGTGGGGGAGAACTCTGAAGCCCCTGCCTTGGGCACCATGACAGCTTGTCTTTTCCAATCTTATTAAAGTCACCAGAGTAATATTTTAATAGTATACTTATTGATGATAATCTTATTAAAGGCATTTTTATTGCTGTCCGGTCTCAAATAATTCTCACTTTAATAATCTTCTGGTTATTTAGATATGATCAGCCTTAAAGTCTCTCCCGAGACCTCTCTAGTAGATGAATCTGTGAAAATCCAAGTTTGGGGTCTTCAGCCCCAGCAAATAATAACCTTGAGAGCTTGGTTAAAGGATGAGAAAGGGAAGATTTTTCATTCCCGAGCCTTCTATGTCAGTGACACGGAAGGAAAAGTTGACCTGGAGCATTCACCAGCCACTGGTGGAGACTTCCATGGAGTGTGTCCGATGGGTCTGTTCTGGGCTTTGAAGTCATCCACCCCTTTCCAACGGCTTACAAAACGTGACGTCATGGGAAGTCCTTTCCATGTTCACCTGGAAGTCTACAGTCATCTGGAAATTACTCCCTTTCCTGAGAAACCTCCTGCTGCCACTACAAGTGTCGAAAGATGGTACGTGTCTCCTGGGGTTCAGAGACTGGAGGTCAGACAAGGAAGAATCCGAGGAGCTTTATTTATTCCTCCAGGTAAATAGTTAGTGTGCTTTTGTTTATACACTATAATACATGTAGCTAATAAGATCATTGAGATCATGGTTGGTTTGGTTAGGATTCTATTAACTTAAAGCAAAATTTCAATAATGTGATTGCCGTATTTGGAGTCGAGAAGAAATTTTCTCCTTTTAGGCCATCATAAACATTGAGAAAAGCAGCTGAGTATCAAATTTGTATGGTCACCTTCTGGCTTTGCCTCAACATTATCTATAGAAGGATCGAGCATGTTAAATTTTAAAGCCCCAATTCTATTTTTCTCCCTGATATAAGAAGTCACCAGAGATATCTGGCGGTCGAGCGGGCTATAAAAATCAGATGTTTTCTGCCAAGCCCACTGGCGGGATCAGCCAACCAACTAATGTGTATGGGGTTCTACTGAGTCACTACTGACAAATCTTATTGTTCGTAAGAAGATAAGCTGCTTCCAGAGGAGTCTGAAAACAATCTTCTCTCCTCTCTGAATTCATGAAACAAGCACCGATTAGCTTATTTGAGCACGCATATGTATGAAGGAGATGAATGAGACAGCTGTATGGGCAGTAGTACTCTATATTTCCCTATTAAAAACACATACACACTTGGCCAAGATAAGCATGTATGTGTATAAGGTAGCTGGGAGAAATAGCCATTCAGTCAACAACTATATTGAAGGTATATGGGGTTTTTTGGCTTCCTTGGGATGAACAGTGTAGAACTAGATTGGCTGTGGCCCAGATTTCCTATCTGCATTGCGCCTAGAAGGTGGTCAACTTGGCACATCTCGGTTCCTGCATCCTGCTTGTCGCTTTTTTAGACAATGGGTGGAGCAGGGCCAGGGCCGGGGCGACCCAGTTCATCATATACCTGGAACGACTCCTGGACCGATCAGCTGTACGGAGCCGCTTCCAGCACCTGTCCTATAAACAATACGGGGCGGGAAGCAGAAACCTCCGTCCACTTTATATCAGCCCGGCGCCTTCACTACAACTCAACTCCCACTGACTTCAATGGGAGCTGAGCTGAAGTGAAGGCGGCGGGCTGCTAGACAATGGATGGAGCTTTCTGCTTCTGGCCCCGTTTTACGTACTAAACAGGTGCTGGAAGCAGCTCTGTTTAGGTGATCGGTCCAGTAGCCAGGTGTCGGCCCATAAATGAGATATTTATGTCCTAGTCTGAGGATAGGCCATAAAGAAAAAAAGAATAATCCCAGACAACCCCCTTTAAGAGTCTGGAACCTAAGACTGGATAAGAAACCACCCTATATCTTTTTGGACTTGATAGACCTGTGACTATTTTCAAGCTTCTCAACCTGTCCTACAAGCATTGTGATGACTCTCAAAGGCTTAAAGTGGGGGACAGAGATATATTTGATTTTCTCTCTTCATAGGTGAAGGTCCTTTCCCAGGAGTTATAGACATATTTGGCGCTATGGGAGGTCTTGTAGAGGTTCGACCTTGTCTCTTGGCCAGTCGTGGATTTGCCTCTCTTGCTTTGGCTTACTTTGGTTACGATGATCTTCCGAAAACTCTGGACCATATTGATCTTAACTATTTTGAGGAAGCTGCTAACTTTTTTGTTAACCATCCGAAGGTAAGCAAAATCCACCTCCTGTAAGCCGTCTAGACATTTTGCCACCACAATATTGTTCCTGGGGGATAGGTGATCAAAATTATTACTATAACAACATATATTACTATTTTCTTGTATTTTTTTCTCATTGACATCTTTTTCTTTCAGGTGTCAAGTGCTAGAGTTGGAGTTGTAGGGTTCAGTAAAGGGGCTGAGATAGCTCTGGCCATGGCATGTTTCATACCCCAAATTGTGGCTACAATCTGTATCAATGGGACCATTTGTGTTACTAGCCAGGATCTCAGTTATGGTGACCTGACAATAAAAGGACTTCCTTATCAAGTAGAAAAAACTTTGATAACCTCCTCGGGTGTCTTTGATTATAGCCATATGCAAGGAGACCCGAGAGACCCAGCAAACCAGGATTCAGTACTTCCTATTGAGAAAGCCAGAAGTCCTATCATGTTCTTGGTGGGAGAAAATGACCTATGTTATGACAGTGTGTTATATGCTAAACTATCTAAAACCAGAGCGGAAAAGTTTGGTAAAAAGGATGTGTACTTACGGTCTTACCCTGGTGCTGGACATCTTCTCGAACCTCCAGGTTCTCCTTTATGCCCTGTGTCACTAAATCCTATTTCTGGTGTTCCTGGAATGTGGGGTGGAGAACTCGTGGGGCACTGCAAAGCACAAGAGATGAGCTGGAGGGAAACGCTTGACTTCTTCCACAGATATATACCATGTTCTCAGCTGAATAAATTATAACCCCCCCCCCCCGCGCCAATAACAAGGGGGTCTGTCTAAAAACATAATGGAATACTGTATAAAACATATTCTAGCGATTAAATTTAAGCAGAAAGTTGATATTGTCTCATCCATAACAACCAATTTCTGTGGACACTACTGCATGAATGTTCCTCTCAGTCTCTAAACACAGTTATCAACGCAGAGACCTGCACAAGAATAATAATTTGACAGTCATGTAACTACTGGACCCGGGGATTATTTTATTTTTATTTTATTTAGCTTATTTGTATAGCACCATCATATTCCACAGCGCTTTTACAGACATTGACAGTCATTGTCTCATATAGGGCTCACAATAAAATTATTAACCTGCAGATCACAAAGGATCTTAAAATTAAATAATACACTACCAGGGATCACATTTCAAACCCACAGACACCCCTAAAAAGGATTATTATCCCAGTAGACCACCAAGGATAATACTACTTAAACCACTGGACCATCAGTGGAGAGTGGATGTAGTGCATGAAAGGTATGGACCCGCTGTGTCACTGGATGGATTTGGCTTGGGCTACTCCTGAGGGCGTTGTCCAAGTGGTCCTCTGATTTTACCCTTTAACCCATTCATATAAAGGGAACTAGTAGTAGGATTACTGAGAGTAGTCCCTGTACAGTGACAGGGGACCCCCCCGAATCAAGAGACACGGAGGGGGGGGGTTAAAGAGAAAGAAAACAGGGGGGGGGGGGGGGGGGGGGGGGGGGGGGGGGGTACATTGAGGGGGGGGGGGGGGGGGAGGGATAAAAATGGGAGGAGGGGGGGGGGGGGGGGGGGGGGGGGGGGGGGGGGGGGGGGGGGGGGGGGGGAAAAAAAAGGGAAAAAAATTTCCCCCCCCCCCCCCCCCCCCCCGCGGGGGGGGGGGGGGGGGGGTTTTCTTCGGGGGGGGGGGGGGGGGGGGGGGGGGGGGGGGGGGGGGGGGGGGGGGGGCGGGGGGGGGGGGGGGGGCGGGGGGGGGCGGGGGCGGGGGGCCCCCCTCTTTTTTTTGCGTCGGGGGGTGCCCGGCGCCGGTAAAAATAAAAAAAAATATTTTTTTGGTGGGGGGGGCCGCACACAAAACAAGCCCCCGGGGCGGGGGGGGGGGGGGTTCCCTAAGATGTCTGCGTCCTGGCACAGAGCGTGTGCGCGGCGTCGGTCACGTGCGCCGGACCCAGGCAGTATGCAGCAGCAGTAGATAAGAGGCCATAACTAATATAAGGTGTATTAGGGGCTTTAATAAAAGAGGATATAAATTATAGTGAAAGGTCAGTGGGGGCTGTATGAATGTAAGGGGAGATAACATTAGTGGGCATTGGGGCAGTATTAAAGGGGTTTTTCTAGGGAATAATAAAGTTTACTGGTAAAGATTGTGTCTGGAATTGGAGGAGGCGGGGAATGTGAAAAATTACTCACTTGTCCCCGGGCTACCGTGCGCCCCGCATCCCTGCCGCAAGTCCTGCACTGCATGTGATTGGCCTCAGCAGTGGCTGGAAAAGACTGGGGGTGGTCCCTCTTTTTATGGGGGGGGGCTTTTCCCGGCCATTGGGGGGGCCGGGGGGGGTTGGGGGGGGGGGGGGGGGGGGGGGGGGGGGGGGGGGGGGGGGGGGAACCCGGGGGCGGGGGGGGGGGGGGGGGGGGGGCCCGCAGCGGGGGGGGTTTCGGTTTTGGGGGCCGGGGGGGGCGCGAAACACGGAACCCCAAGTGGGGGGGGGGGGGGGGGGGGGGGGGGTGGGGGGGGGGGGGGGGGGGGGGGGGGGGGGGGGGTGCGGAAAAGGGGGGGAGAAGGGGGGGGGGGGGGGGGCGTTTTTTTGTGTGGGGGGGGGGGGGGGGGGGGGGGGGGGGGGGGGGGGGGGGGGGGGGGGGGGGGGGGGGGGGGGGGGGGGTGTGTTTTTTTCCCCCCCCCCCCGCCCTGGTGGGTGTTTGCTGTCCTCCCGGACGGCCGGTTTCTTTGGTGCGTTTGTGGTGGGGGGGTTGTTTGGTGTTGGTGGGTGGCGGGGGGGGGGGGGGTGGGGTGGGTGGTGGGGGGGGGGGGGGGGGGGGGGGGGGGGGGGGGTGGGGCGGTGGGCCCCTGCTGGGGGGGGGGGGGGGGGGGGGGGGGGGGGGGGGTGGGGGGGGGGGGGGGGGGGGGGGGGGGGGGGGGGGGGGGGGGGGGGGGGGGGGGGGGGGGGGGGGGGGGGGGGGGGGGGGGGGGGGGGGGGGGGGGGGGGGGGGGGGGGGGGGGGGGGGGGGGGGGGGGGGGGGGGGGGGGGGGGGGGGGGGGGGGGGGGGGGGGGGGGGGGGGGGGGGGGGGGGGGGGGGGGGGGGGGGGGGGGGGGGGGGGGGGGGGGGGGGGGGGGGGGGGGGGGGGGGGGGGGGGGAGAGAGGAAAAAAGAAAAGGAAAAAAAGGGGGGGAAGGGGGTAATTAATAGGCATTATTAATACAGAGGGGCATTTATGTAAGAGGGCATCATTTATACAAGGAGACATAAGAGGGTGTAATTAATAATAGGGGAATTGGGCAATATTAATTTTAGGTGGCACTCGGGCATTAAATTGATTTAAGGGGGTACACAAGGCATTATTAATTAAGGGGCATTATTAATTGAGGGGCAGTATTAAATAAATGGGGCACATAGGAGCATTATTAAATTAAAAAGGCACATCGGGTTATTATGCATTTCCAGGGGATTTTATATCATATATTTTATAATTGGGGGAAGCAACAGGATGGAGATTTTATGTAGTTGAGGACAATATGGGTCGGGTGCCTGGAAAAAGTGAGAAGCCAAAGATGTCTGTGTTACATACTTTACAGTCACAGCTGGAAGAAGTGGTCATGGCGGTCCAGATGGAAGAGACGATAAATGTAAACCGTCAGAGACGTCACCTGTAAGTCACAACATGTTCCTGTACTGTATTTACATAACTGGTCTTCACAGCCCTGTGTAGAACCACTATCTACCACTATACGGTCACCGTATAGTGATAGTGTTGGTATACCTGAGTTGGGGGCCCACTTGGATGTGTTCGCCCCCCTGTGCTGAGCCCCTAGCTACGCCTCTGCATCAGCGGAAAATGAAGAGCAGGTTGGCCACCACAACAGACTAATCCACCCACTGTGACTGAAACCTGTAGCATAAAGTGACAATTTTTGCTGTACAAGTAGGTTCTCCCAGTGAATTTTAACCTTTGTGATGCAAACTAAAAGAAGAAAACAGACGGAGGTTCTTTGGTGTCTCAGAGGGGCATATGTGCATAACATGTTTATATAATTCATGACTTAATGGATGTCCTGTAACTTTAAATGGGATAAACCATTGGGGCTTGACTTCATGGCTTACAACCTTCTACTTAGTGAGACAGACAAAGGAGCAGATAAACTAAAACTGTCTAACTTTTAGACAGTGCAATGTTAGACTAGACAGTATTATACTGCACTAGATTTTCCAAAGTGTCTGCTATTTTATATTGTCTAGTCTAAATTTACACCATTATTTTTGGCACAATTTTGTCGCACTGGCTGAAACTTTGGAGCAATTTCCCAAATTTTGGTGCAATTTCTGCTTACACTTTAGCATATTAAGCCACACTTCCATTTCAACAAGAACTGTTCATATGCCATACGAGGTACACAAACTGTTACTGTCTAAAACACATAGAAAATGAGGTGTAAAGCATGTATGACTATCAGAAGGCATATTGCCAGATGCCATACGCACGTGTAGGCGGGGATGGCGGCAGATCGGCGTACAGGACATCAGGTGAAATGTAATTTCAGCAAATGTGGAGAGGGACAGTGTCTATGGCAGATATAAGGTTAGTAAGATTGTGCCGTTACTTTGTACATAACAGCTAGTAGGCCGGCAGCCTTTACTATCTTGTGATAGTCTATCGCTATAGTTAGTAGGCAAACAGCCTCAGGTAACTTATGATTGTCATTGTCATTGCTGAATTCTTACAGGGTAGGATCAGATGTTTCAGGATCAGCTAGCCAGTTTGTCCCCTGAAGTTGGTAACATCAGCTCTCGATACTCCGGTCTCTGCACGCCCTACGTGGAGGGGGTAAGATCGCTCCAATTTGTTATTTTTCATGAGCTGCTTATATTGCCTTTGCAGCATAAATTATATGGGATCTGCAGTTTCTATGGCATTTGTATGGCATTTTCCTTCTTGTCACTACACATGGTAGGATTTTACATATGGTGTGAGGTTGTTATTTGAGGATTTCTCCTGTTACGTATAATAAGGATATTTCACAAAACCTGAGACATATACTGTATATCCTTGAGCAGGTCTAATAGCAGCTCCTGTTTCTTGACATATGTTTGTGTCTGGATTTAATGGTGATCGCCGAATCCTCCTCTTTTAATGCATATTTAATAAATATTCATTTTTATTTTTGTTGAATATCCTTGTTGAAAAATGGAATTCTCTATTTAGGATATACCTAGTGTGAGGGGCCACACTTTATCTAAAACTGGCCCTGGATGTGCTGGGGGCTTTTGCAGTGCATATAGACATACAGTGGGGAAAAAAAGTATTCCCCTTAAGTCCGACAGCAGCACAATATGGGGTATCTCTGCCCCTGTGTGTTGTTTAGGACAGTGGAACCTTTAATTAGCACCAAATTTAAGGTGCCTCCTACTAGCCCTATAAGAGGGCACAAGAGACCTCCCTCCACTGTGTTTTTTTCTGTCCTGTGTGGGACAGGTGGACGGAGGTCTCTGGTGACCTCCCGTTGCTAGGGTTTTTTTTTCCCTAAAAAAGCTCCTGGCTTACCTTTTGGGGGTACCTCGGTCCTTTCCTACGTTCCTAAGATCCTCCGGTCCTTCGGGCCTTTTTCCGCCCCGCAGCGCAGCGTTACCCGGCTCATCGCTCTGCAGGCAGCGCGATCCCGGAAGTAAGCGGGGAACCTCTTCGGCCGGAACCTTTTTTCGGTCCTGTGTTCCCCGGGGAAGGAAGCCTTTGCGCACTACCGCGGCCTACTTCCGGTTTTCTCGGAAAAGTGCGGTAAGTTTGAAAATTGGAATTTTAATGGCAAAATATAGATTTGTTTTTTGCTGCTTGTATGTGGAGCCTCTGGCTTAGGCTTATGCTCCTCCTGTATATGTATACACCATTATGGCATTTGACCTTGTTTGGCGCTGTATGAATATTTTCTTTCTTTGGCTCCTCCCCTCGCTGCTGTATTACATTTAAAAGGGCTTCAGTCCTTTACTGGGTGAACTCGTGGTTACTAGCTCCTCTGCTGCGGTTTGCGGTGTCTGGGTTTTTCCTGACGGGATCTTTTTTTCAAGTGACCGATTTAAAAAAGTAAGGTACCCCTTGGTTTTTTTCTTCTTGTAAGCGATGCTTGGCAATCTTCTATTCTACATTGTCATGTGGCTTTTGATGTTTCAGATGTCATCTTCTGCATCAGGTAATGGCGATGGGCTTAGGAGGAAAAAGTCCTCTAAACGTAAACACCTAATGTGTTTGGATTGCAATACCCCTTTACCTGACGGCTATGATTTTACCCGCTGTCGCCAATGCCGCGGACCTCCGTCAGAAGAACCTTCTATAATAATAATAATAATAGTCCTTTAATAGTCCCACAGTGGGGAAATTCAGTGTGTTACAGCAGCAAAGATAAGATAAGCAAATACAAATACAACATGTACAGGAATGTTCCAAGGTGAGAGGCATTACATTAATAGCAGACAGACAGATAGGAAGAGAGAGGGGGGGGGGGTATAACGTATAGCAGAAGCTGTGTGCAGCACCGGGGGGGGATATAACAGGCAGAGAGATATTTCAGTTCTCTGTATGTAATGATCTCCGCTTAGGTCGGTGTTGGTTGTACAGCCTAACCGCGGTGGGGAGGAAAGACTTCCGATAGCGCTCCTTCTCACACCTAGGGTGGAGCAGTCGGTCACTGACAGTACTACCCAGCGCTATCACAGTCTCATGCATGGGATGGGACTTCTTCTTCTGCATGGAGCTCACCACGGACAGTATCCTTCTGTCACCCACCACCTGCACTGGGTCCAGTGGGCTCCCCAGGACAGAGCTGGCCCTTCTAATCAGCTTGTCAAGTTTCTTTCTGTCCCTGGTTGATATACTGCTCCCCCAGCAGGCCACTCCAAAGAAGATGGCTGATGCCACTACTGAGTTGAAGAAAGTCCTAAGAAGTGCCCCCCGGATTCCAAAGGCTCTCAGCTTCCTAAGCAGGTAGAGCCTGCTGTGGCCCTTCCTGTACAGGGCCTCCATATGATCTGCCCAGTCCAGCTTATTATTAAGGAGCAGACCCAGGTACTTATAGGTGTTCACAATCTCGATGCCTGTCCCCAGGATGTCCACTGGTTTTGGAGGGCATCTGCCTTTACGGAAGTCCACCACCATCTCCTTGGTCTTCCCCGCGTTAATCTTCAGGTGGTTCTGGTGGCACCAGTCCACAAAAAACCGGTTCAGTTCTCTGTACTCCTTGTCATCATCGTCTGTGATGAGGCCTACTATTGCAGAGTCATCAGAATACTTCTGTAGGTAGCAGCTGGATGAGTTGCACCTAAAATCAGCAGTGTACAGTGTGAAGAGGAAAGGGGCGAGAACCGTACCCTGAGGTGCCCCCGTATTACAGATCACGGTACCTGACACACAGTCTTGGGCTCTCACGTATTGAGGTCGATTTGTGAGGTAGTCTAGGATCCAGTTGGAGAGGTGGTGGTCCACTCCAGCAAGGCCCAGCTTGTCTCTCAATAACCTGGGCTGTATGGTGTTAAAAGCACTGGAGAAATCAAAGAACATTATTCCCACCGTGTTCCCTGGTTTTTCCAGGTGAGACAGAGCCCTGTGCAGAAGGTGGATGATGGCATCATCTACCCCAATGCCCGGTCGATAAGCAAACTGGAGAGGGTCCATAGCGGGGCTCACTAGAGGGCGAAGATGTGTGAGAACCAATCTCTCTAAGATCTTCATCAAGTGGGATGTCAGTGCTACAGGTCTGTAGTCGTTGAGGTCCATAGGGTGAGGTTTCTTTGGAACTGGTACCACACAAGAAGATTTCCATAATTCAGGGACTATTTCCTGCCTCAGGCTCATATTATACATATATGTAATTATACCACACAGCTGGTCCCCACAAGTCTTAATTAGCCTTGCACTGATGTCATCTGGCCCTGCGGCTTTCCTCGCCTTGATCTTTTTCATCTCCTTCCTCACCTGGGCCCGTGTGAAGGTCAGACTGTGGTCAGATAAAGACAGATTTCTGGATTTACTGGTCTGTTGGGAAGTAGCCACATGGGGTGAATGGGGTGAAGTCATTGTGGTGAGGGGAGCTGAAGGACATTCTGGGGTGGGAGGAGCTGGTGTGTGATCAAATCTGTTGAAGAATAGGTTTAGTTCATTAAGCCAGTTAACATCTGCCTCAATCTGGCAGACCGACTGTTTATGACCCGAAATTGACTTAAGCCCCTCCCAGACCCCCCTTATGTCTTTTCTTTCCATTTGCTTTTCCATTTTTTCCTTATAACTGGATTTTCCTTGCCTGATTAGATGCCTCAGCTCTTTTTGTACTTCCCTCAACCCCTCCTTATCTCTTGTCCTGAATGCCATCTTTTTCTCCTTAAGTAGTGTTTTTATATCAGAGTTAATCCATGGTTTGTTGTTGGAGAAGCACCTCACCACTTTTGTGGGTACTGTGTTGTCCACACAAAAATTAATGTAGTCCGTTATGCAGTGTGTGAGTCCTTCTATATCTTCTCCATACGAATCCTGCAAAACTTCCCATGCGGTTGTGTCAAAACAATCCCTCAGAGCCTCATCACTCTCCTCGGACCATATCCTCACTGTGCGGGTGACAGCTGGTTCTCTACGTACAAGTGGCTTGTACACAGGTCGGAGATGTACTAGGTTGTGATCCGATCTTCCCAGGGGCGGTAGGGCTGATGAGTTATATGCCTCCCTCACGTTGGCAAAGAACAAGTCCAGTGTTTTGTTGTCTCTTGTGTGGCAGGTTACATACTGTGTGAAACTGGGAAGTGTGGATGATGGAGAGGCATGGTTGAAATCGCCAGACACAAGAAGGAGGGCCTGGGGGTGTTGTGACTGTAAATGGCTCAGCGTGGCTTGTAGGACCTCGCAGGCAGCGTCAGCTTTCGCAGAGGGGGGGACATATGCAGCTATCACGATGACATGTGATAGTTCCCTTGGTAGATAGAAAGGTCTCATGCTCACAGCTAATAGTTCAATGTCCTTACAGCAAGTTTGCTCCTTAATCACAATGTGCCTAGGATTGCACCATCTATTATTCACAAACATTGCCAGCCCCCCTCCTTTCCTCTTACCGCTCTCCCTTGTCCTGTCTGCCCGAAGGAGTTTAAAACCATCCAAGGAGACCAGAGAGTCAGGAGTAACTTCAGTGAGCCAAGTCTCTGTAAGTAGCATCATGCTGCACACCCGAAACTCCTGATGGTGCCTGGTGAGCGCTGTTAGTTCATCCATCTTGTTTGCAAGAGATCTCACATTGCCCATAATGATGGAGGGAACAGCTGGTCGGTAACGCCTCTTTTTAATCCTCTGAAGAGTTCCTGCTCTGCAGCCCCTCCCCCGCTTTTTCTTTCTCCAGAGTTCTTGGGGGATGGGTGGGCAAATGGTATGCAGCCCTGTTGTTGTGACTCTAAGCTGCAGTAATTTCTCTCTTGTGTAGACAATAGAAATGCCTGCAGACACAAGAGTCCCCATTTCAGCAGGACAAAAAGACAGATAAAAACAAAAAAAAAAAAAGTATCACAAAGGTCCAATTCCAAGTCTTTGTTTCTTCATTTCTTCATAGTGTAAAGTCCATTAAGTAGAGAGATAAAAAACAGACAGAGAAAGAAAAAATAAGAGAGAGAGAGTCTCAGAGCTGCCTAACAGGCAGCCACTTCAGAGGCGCCATCTTGGGGGGAAAAAAAAAAAAAAAAAAAAAAAGAGAGGTTGTCACCTGGGTAAAGGACTATATGGAGGAGTCTCTTAAGGAGATCCGTTCTTCCATCGCCCAGATTGCCAAGAAACCGCGGGTTGAGACACAGTCCTCCCTACGCATCGCTGACGAAGATTATCAGATAGTGGACGAGACACTCTCATCTGACGATTCCACTGAAGATTCCAGCAGACCGTGCTTCCCACTCGAAAAATTAAGCCGGCTGCTGAAGTCCATCCGGTCTAAGGATCGTGATGTTGACGGGGAAGCCTCCACGTCCACCTATAGAGGGCCTAGGGTCTTCCAAGTGGACGAGACATTACAAAGATTAATGTCTTCAGAGTGGAAATGTCCTGAAAAACCTCTTGTGGTTTCTAGGAGGTTCAAGGCTTTATTCCCAGTTGCTCAATGGGGTCCTCCTCCCAAGGTGGATATGGCGGTGGCCAAACTGTCCCGCCGCACTATGGTACCATCAGATGATGGATCAAATTTGCACGACGCCATGGACAGGCGCATCGACAATACCCTCAAGAAGGCGTATTCAGCTGCCTCGGCCCAGACCGCTGTGGCGGTTGCGTCTTGTGAAGTGTCAGCCAAATTACGCACTGACCTGGTTCATCTCGAGAGGGACATCGATTCTGGAGTCTCCAGAGATGAGCTGCTAGGGTTTCTAGGCTCGGTTTCCCTGGCAGCTGAATATTTAGCGGAGGCCTCCCACCATCAATTAAGGCTGGCGGCCAAATCTCTGGCACTTACCACTGCAGCAAGAAGACCTCTATGGTTAAAACCCTGGAGAGCTGATTTCCCCTCAAAATATAATTTGTGCGCATTACCCTTTGAGCCAGGTAGAGTCTTTGGCAGTGCCCTAGACGAGATCCTGGAGGGCTTGGCTGATAGGAAGGGTAAAACTTTACCCCAGGTCTTTAGAGGTAGATCTAATTCTGGCCGTGATAGAGGCTATCCGCCTCGTCGTGGACGGCAGTCCCAAAGAGGCTCTAGATATTCCTCTAGAGGCGCCGTCCGGAGATTCCCGAAGTCTGATGATAAAAAGGAGAAGCCTAGCTTTTGACATCAGGAGCAGTCTTCCTGTGGCCGAGATTCCTGTCGGGGGTCGTCTCCCCCATTTTTTCAACTGCTGGCAGGAAAAAATTCAAGACCCATGGGTCCTGCAGGTAATCCAAAAAGGATATGCAATCGAGTTCCTCCATCCTCCTCAGGATCGGTTTGTGTTAACTCGCAGCCTGCCTATAATGCAGCAGACTACATTGGAATGCTCCATCCGAGAGTACATTCACAAGGGAGCCCTGGAGGAAGTCCCTTCTCTAGAAGAAGGATCCGGTGTCTATTCTCCCGTCTTCCTGGTACCAAAACCGGCAGACAAGTGGAGAATGGTCATAGACTTAAGGTACCTCAACCGCTTCATCAAAAAGAAGCACTTCCGTATGGAAACCATAAAGTCTGTCACCATTTTTCTCCTCCAAGGCGATGTTTTCGTGACTTTGGATCTAAAAGACGCCTATTTGCATATTCCTATTTATCCTCCACACAGAAGGTTTCTAAGGATTGCCGTAGTAGTTTCCGGCCACACGAAGCATTTTCAGTTCACAGCACTACCCTTCGGGATCTCCTCTGCTCCCCACACCTTTACAAAGGTAGTGGCTCCTATAGCGGCCGCCCTCAGACTTCAGGGGATATTCTTGGTGCCTTATCTAGACGACTGGTTGATAAAAGCCCAGTCAGAGTCTGTTTTGCTCCAGCATCTACAGACAGCCGTGTCCCTGTTTCAGAGTCTGGGATGGCTTATAAACTGGGAGAAGTCGGTAACGATCCCTTCAACCCGAAGGAAGTTCCTCGGCTACTTCCTGGATTCAGTCCGCCTGCAGGTCTCCTTGACACCAGCAAGGAAGGAGAAACTGGTCGGTGCAGTCCGGCACCTCTTCAAAAAGCTGATAGCCTCCATCAGGACATTCATGAAGATCCTGGGCTTGATGTCTTCCTCAGTGGAGGCAGTCCCATGGGCTTTGTGGCACTTGCGTCCCCTCCAGAAGGAGTTACTAGGGGCTTGGGATCGCTCCCTTCTTACACTCAGCAAGAAGATTCGACTCTCTCCCAGGACCCGTCTTTCCCTCAAGTGGTGGTTGCACCTGAAAGACGGAAGGTCCACGGTCCAACCTTCTTGGACCCTGTTGACTACAGATGCATCCCTCTCGGGATGGGGAGCCCATTTGGACGAAAAATCCATAAAGGGAGTCTGGAGCGCTCCAGAAAGAAGGACCTCGTCCAACTGGAAGGAGCTCAGAGCTGTATATCGTGCCTTACTCCATTTCTCGCCTCTTCTCAAGGGAAGAGCAGTCAAAATCCGGTCAGACAACATGACCACAGTGCTGTACGTGAACAGACAGGGAGGCACCAGATCACCAACCCTCCTCAGGGAGGCAGATCTGATATTTACATGGGCAGAGAAAAATCTAACCCATTTATCCGCAGTTCACATCAAGGGCTCCCTGAACATAGTAGCGGATCGGTTGAGTCGGGGTCATGCCGTATCAGGAGAATGGTCACTCAATCCAGAAGTCTTTCATCAGATTACCCTGAAGTGGGGTCTTCCAGAAATAGACCTCATGGCAACCCGACTCAACGCCAAGGTGGAGACGTTCTGTTCCCTTTACCAGGAGGACAATCCCTTGGCAGTGGATGCCCTGTCCATCCCTTGGAGGTCCAGGCTGGCATACATCTTCCCTCCAATTCCAATAATACCGAAGGTATTGATGAAAATCAGACAGGACCAAGTCTCTGTGATAGCCATCATTCCATTCTGGCCAAAAAGAGCTTGCTTTTCCCAACTCATGGAGATGAGTCGAGGGATATATTGGAGGCTTCCCCCCATCCAGAACCTGGTTTCCCAAGGATCTCTGAAGTGCCAGGATCTCTGGAGATTCAACCTGACAGCCTGGAGGTTGAGCAGTCCCTACAGCAGGATAGAGGACTGTCAGAGGCCGTCCTGAAGACCCTTTCTTCTGCAAGAGAAGACTCTACCAATAAGAACTACCAGAGGACAAGATTTTCATGGAGTGGTGCTCCAAGAAGGGTATTAATAATTTACAACTTTCAACGGCTGATATTTTAAATTTTCTTCAGGACGGTTTGGATAAGGGCCTTGCCCCTGCCACTTTGAAAGTGCAGATTGCGGCCCTCTCCGCTCATTTGAACAGACGTCTGTCTCAGGATCCTCTGGTTGCAAGGTTCCTTGAAGGGGCAATGAGGCTAAAGCCCTCAGTATCATCTCCAGGTCCCCAGTGGGACCTTGCGGTAGTCCTTACAGGCCTGTGCGATCCTCCATTTGAACCCTTGGAGACTACGGAGCTAAAATATTTGGCATACAAAACCGTTTTTTTGTTGGCTATTACATCTGCCAAAAGAGTAGGGGAACTCCAGGCTCTCTCTTCTAGAGAACCGTACATTGTGTTTTTTGCAGATAGGGTGCACCTTAGATTTTTGCCTGGGTTTAACCCTAAGGTCCCCTCATGCTATAATAGCAATCAGCTAATTTCGCTACCAGTGTTTTTCCCCACTCCAACCTCTGAGAAGGAAGAAAAGCTCCACACCTTAGATGTGGTAAGGTGTCTGCGGATTTACCTATCCCGCACTCAACCGTTTAGGAAGGCCGAAAACCTACTAATTAATATGCAGGGTAAAAACAAAGGCCTCAAGGCTTCCAAGCCTACTCTATCCACATGGATCAAGGAGACAATTAGGTCTTCCTTCCTTATTCAGGAGTTACTCCCTCCAGTTTTTTCTATGGCCCACTCAACCAGGGCTGTGTCGACTTCTTGGGCTGAGTACCGGTCCTTACCTTTGGACCAGATTTGTGCGGCTGCATCATGGTCATCCCAGTTGACCTTTGTCAAACATTATCGTTTAGACGTCCGCAGTTCCCAGACAACTGCCTTTGGTCAGACAGTCCTTGACGTTGTAAGGCGAGGAAACCCTCCCTAGGGGAATTACTTGCTATCTCCCCATATTGTGCTGCTGTCGGACGTAAGGGGAATCGTTGATTGTAATGTCAATCTGTATTCTCTTAGTCCAGACAGCAGCACAAGGCTTCCCTCCCTAGAAGCTTGTTTCCTTTTACTTTATAATTTACACAGTGGAGGGAGGTCTCAGGTGCCCTCTTATAGGGCTAGTAGGAGGCACCTTAAATTTGGTGCTAATTAAAGGTTCCACTGTCCTAAACAACACACAGGGGCAGAGATACCCCATATTGTGCTGCTGTCTGGACTAAGGGAATACAGATTGACATTACAATCAACGATTTAGTCGGCCACCAATTGTGCAAGTTCTCCCACTTAAAAAGATGAGGCCGGCCTGTAATTGTCATCATAGGTAGACCTCAACTATGAGAGACAAAATGAGAAAACATATCTAGAAAATCACATTGTCTGATTTTTAAAGAATTTATTTGCAAATTATGGTGGAAAATAAGTATTTGGTCACCTACAAACAAGCAAGATTTCTGTCTCTCACAGACCTGTAACTTCTCCTTTAAGAGGCTCCTCTGTCCTCCACTCATTACCTGTAGTAATGGCTCCTGTTTGACATTGTTATCAGTATAAAAGACACCTGTCCACAACCTCAAACAGTCACACTCCAAACTCCACTATGGTGAAGACCAAAGAGCTGTGGAAGGACACCAGAAACAAAATTGTAGACCTGCACCAGGCTGGGAAGACTGAATCTGCAATAGCCAAGCAGCTTGGTGTGAAGAAATCACCTGTGGGAGCAATAATTAGAAAATGGAAGACATACAAGACCACTGATAATCTCCCTCCATCAGGGGCTCCACGCAAGATCTCACCCCGTGGGGTCAAAATGATCACAAGAACGGTGAGCAAAAATCCCAGAACCACACGGGGGGACCTAGTGAATGACCTGCAGAAAGCTGGGACTAACGTAACAAAGGCTACCGTCAGTAACACACTACGCCGCCAGGGACTCAGATCCTGCAGTGCCAGACGTGTCCCCCTGCTTAAGCCAGTACATATCCGGGCCTGTCTGAAGTTTTCTAGAGAGCATTTGGATGTTCCAGAAGAGTATTGGGAGAATGTCATATGGTCAGATGAAACCAAAGTAGAACTGTTTGGTAGAAACACAACTCGTCGTGTTTGGAGGAGAGTGAATGCTGAGTTGCATCCAAAGAACACCATACCTACTGTGAAGCATGGGGGGGGGCAACATCATGCTTTGGGGCTGTTTCTCTGCAAAGGGACCAGGATGTCTGATCGGTGTACATAAAAGAATGAATGGGGCCATGTATCGTGGTAAGGTTGCGCCTTTACTTTGTACACAACAGCTAGTAGGCCAGCAGCCTTTACTATCTTGTGATAGTCTATCGTTATAGTTAGAAGGCAAATAGCCTCGGGTAACTTATGATAGAGTATTGTCATCGCTGGCTTGCCCTTACAGGGTAAGTATCAGCTGTTTCAGAATCATCTAGCCAGTTTGTCCCCTGAAGTTGGTAACATCAGCTCTTGATCCTCCAGTCTCTGCACGCCCTACGTGGAGGGGGTAAGATCGCTCTAATTTGTTTTTCATGAGCTGCTTATCTTTCCTTTGCAACATAGATTATATGGGATCTGCAGTTTATATGGCATTTGCCTTCTTGTCACTACACTTGGGATGATTTTACACGTTATGTGAGGTTGTTATTTGGGTATTTGTCCTGTTATGTATAATAAGGATATTTCATAAGACATATATATCCTTGAACAGATCTAATAGCAGCTCCTGTTTTTTGGCATATGTTTGCGTTGGGATTTAATGGTGATCGTCGAATCCTCCTATTTAAAGGAATATTTAATAAATGTTCATTTTTGTTGAATATCCTCACTGTCAAATGTAATTCTCTATATAGGATATACCTAGTGTGAGGGGCCACTGACGCATTATTTGGTTTGCTGTGTATATCCAGCAGGTAGTGGCCTAAAGTCACTGTACTGGGGTCAGGTACTGCAGACTTCCTTCCCAACTTTCACAGGACTGTAAGAAGGACAAAATGTGTGGTGTGAATTTATCCCCACCCACTTCCAGTTTGACTCCCCCCATTCCTATCAGTTTCTTTGTGCCCCCACACAGTATAATGCTCCTACAGTCATCCTGTCATGGTATGCCCCCACATTATAATATCCCCCGCCAATTGCCCCCACATTAAGAACTCCTTCTCCTGGTGTACAGTATAATGTCCCCCCATAGCTACCCTCACAGTATAAGGTCCTCTTCAGTTGCCTCCCCAGTATAATGCCTCCCTCCAGCTGCCTCCCACATTATAATGTCCCCCTCCAGCTGCTTCATTAGATATGCAATGGTGTGAGTTGAAGCCAGGATATACAGTACCTCCTGCTGACCAGGACAGGACCTGGAATCCAGGACTGTCCCACTGAATCCGGAGCAATTGGAAGTTATGATTACTGTATAGGGGCCAATAAAGGGGCAGTATGAAAAATGGAAGTTAGCAGTGGAGCTAATAGAGTAGTTGATCTAGCATTGAGAACTACTAGGGATAGGGCTTGAGGGAAATGGACAATATGGTGGGGGAGTATGTATAAAAGATAAGTACATTAGGGACTGGTAGGGAAGGATGGATGGACTCTCATACATTGAATTACTTCTTGCAGCAGCTTACATAATATACTAGGGATCAAGTGGGGGAGAACTCTGAAGCCCCTGCCTTGGGCACCATGACAGCTTGACTTTCCCAATTTTATTTATGTCACCAGAGTAATATTTTAATAGTATACTTATTGATGATAATCTAATTAAAGGCATTTTGATTGATGTCCGGTCTTGATTCATTCTCACTTTAATATTCTTCTGGTTATTTAGATATGATCAGCCTTAAAGTCTCCCCCGAGATCTCTCTAGTAGATGAACCTGTGAAAATACAAGTTTGTGGTCTTCAGCCCCAGAAAATAATAACCTTGAGAGCTTGGTTAAAGGATGAGAAAGGGAGGATTTTTCATTCCCGAGCCTTCTATGTCAGTGATACAGAGGGAAAAGTTGACCTGGAGCATTCACCAGCCACTGGTGGAGACTTCCATGGAGTGTGTCCGATGGGTCTGTTCTGGGCTTTGAAGTCATCCACCCCTTTCCAACGGCTTACAAAACGTGACGTGATGGGAAGTCCTTTCCATGTTCACCTGGAAGTCTACAGTCATCTGGAAATTACTCCCTTTCCTGAGAAACCTCCGACTGCCACTACAAGTGTCGAAAGATGGTTCGTATCTCCTGGGGTTCAGAGACTGGAGGTCAGACAAGGAAGAATCAGAGGAGCTTTATTTATTCCTTCAGGTAAATAGTGTGCTTTTGTTTCTAGACTATAATACATGTAGCTAATAAGATCATTAAGATCATGGTTGGTTTGGTTAGGATTCTATTAAACTAAGGCAAACTTTCAATAATGTAATTGCTATATTTGGAGTCGGGAAGGAATTTTCCCCTTTTAGGCCATCATAAACATTGAGAAAAGCAGCTGAGTATCTAATGTGTATGGTCACCTTCTGGCTTTGCCTCAACATTATCTGAAGAAGGATCGAGCTTGTTAAATTTTAAAGCCCCAATTCTATTGTTCTCCCTGAGATAAGAAGCCACCAGAGGTGCCTCGTGTGGAGTGGGCTATAAAAATCAAATGTTTTCAACCTAGCCCACTGGCGGGATCAGCCAATCAACTAATGTGTATGGGGTTCTCCTGAGTCACTACTGCCCAATCTTTTTGTTCTTAAGGAGATAAACTGCTGCCAGAGAAGTCTGACAACAATCTTCTATCCTCTCTGAATTCATGAAACAAGCACCGATGAGCTTAGTTGAGCATGAATATGTATGAAGGAGATGAGTGAGACAGCTGTATGGGCAGTAGTACTCTAGTCTCCCTATTAAAAATACCTACACCCTTGGCCAAGATAAGCATGTATGTGTATAAGGTAGCTGGGAAAAATAGCCATTCAATCAACAACTATATTGTAGGTGTATGGGTTTTTTGGCTTCCTTGGGATGAACAGTGTAGAACTAGATAGGCTATAGCCCAGATTTCCTATCTGCACTGCGCCTAGAAGGTGGTCAACATTGTGCCTCCGCTTGTCACTTTTTTTTTAGACATTGGGTGAAGCAGGGCTGGAGCGACCTAGTCCATCATACACCTGAAATGACTCCTGGACCGATCAGCTGTACTGTCCCATAAACAATACGGGGCCGGAAGCAGAAAGCTCCGTCCTCTTTATAGCAGCCCGGCGCCTTCACTGCAACTCTACTCCCACTGACTTCAATGGGAGCTGAACTGCATTGAAGGCGGCGGACTGCTAGACAAAGGATGGAACTTTCTGCTTCTGGCCCCGTATTATGTACTGGAAAGGTGCTGGAAGATGCTCCATTTAGGTGATCAGTCCGGTATCCAGGTGTTGGGCAATCAATGAAAAAAAAAAGCCTGGACAACCCCCTTTAGGAGGCTGGAAACTAAGACTGGATAAGAAACCACCCTATATCTTTTTGGACTTGATAGACCTGTGAATATTTTCAAGCTTCTCAACATGTCCTACAAGTATCATGATGACTCTCAAAGGCTTGTAGAGGGGGACAGAAATATATTTGATTTTCTCACTTCATAGGTCAAGGTCCTTTCCCAGGAGTTATAGACATATTTGGTGCTATCGGAGGTCTTGTAGAGGTTCGACCTTGTCTCTTGGCCAGTCGTGGATTTGCTGCCCTTGCATTGGCTTACTTTGGTTACGATGATCTTCCGAAAACTCTGGACCATATTGATCTTAACTATTTTGAGGAAGCTGCTAACTTTCTTATTAATCATCCGAAGGTAAGCAAAATCCACCTCCTGTAAGCCGTCTAGACATTTTGCCACCACAATATTGTTTCTGGGGGATAGGTGATCAAAATTATTACTATAACCACATAAATTACTATTTTTTTTTTTTTGTATTTTTTTCTCATTGACATCTTTTTCTTTCAGGTGTCAAATGCTGGAGTCGGAGTCGTAGGGTTCAGTAAAGGGGCTGAGATAGCTCTGGCCATGGCATGTTTCATACCCCAAATTGTGGCTACAATCTGTATCAATGGGACTGTTTGTGTTACTAGCCAGGATCTCAGTTATGGTGGCCTGACAATAAGAGGACTTCCTTATGAAATAGAAAAAACTTTGATGACCTCCTTGGGGGCCATTGATCATAGTCGTATGCAAGGAAACCCGAGAGACCCGGCAAACCAGGATTCGGTACTTCCTATTGAGAAAGCCAGAAGTCCCATCATGTTCTTGGTGGGAGAAAATGACCTATGTCATGACAGTGTGTTATATGCTAAACTATCTAAAACCAGAGCGGAAAAGTTTGGTAAAAAAGATGTGTACTTACGGTCTTACGCTGGAGCTGGACATCTTCTCGGACCTCCAGGTTACCCTTTATGCTCTGTGTCACTAAGTCCTATTTTTGGTGTTCCTGGAATGTGGGGTGGAGAACTCGTGGGTCACTGCAAAGCACAAGAGATGAGCTGGTGGGAAACACTTGACTTCTTCCGCAGACATATACCATGTTCTCAGAGGAATAAATTATAACCCCCCCATCAGTAACAAGGTGGTCTGTCTGATACAGAAAAGAAGACATATACAACAGAATAGAATACTGTATAAAATATATTCTACGGAATAAATTAAAGCAGAAAGTCGATATGTTTTCATCCATAACAAGCAATCTCTTTTGACACTACTGCATGAATGTTCCTCTCAGTCTCTAAACACAGTTATAAATACAGAGATCGGCGCAGGAATAATAATTTGACAGTCATGTAACTACTGGACTCCGGGAATTATTTTATTCTATTTTTATTTTATTTAGCTTACTTGTATAGCACCATCACATTCCGCAAAGCATTTACAGACATTTTCAGTCGATGTTTCATTATTAACCTGCAGATCACAAAGGATATTAATATTAAATAATACACCATCAGAGATCGCATTTCAAACCCATAGACACCCCTAAAAAGTCTTTAACCCATTCCTATACAGGGAGCTAGTAGTAGGAGTACTAAGAGTAGTCCCTGTACAGTGACAGGTGACCCACACAGGTCAAGAGACACTGACACATGGCACTGAAGAGACAGATAACATCTGTAGTCAGAGGACAGGCTAAGGTCAGGGGAGGCACAGTACATTCAGCACAGAGTTCAGGCAGGAGGTCTGGTCATGTATCAAAATTGATATACAGGCATAAGTCAGGGCAGGTGGCACAGATACAAGAAACTGGTCCAAGGTGAGAAAAACAGGTAAACATCTTTGCGGCCCACTAGCAACCTAGGAACCTTTTTGCTCAGGCACTTTCCTTTTGGGAAATTTACCTTAAATATCTCACAGGTGTAGCACTACAATGGACATTGCTGGTGGGAATCCTAAGGCTGAGGACACACTGGGCATATCGGCAGCAAGTTGGCCACCACCTGTGACTGAAACCTGTAGCACAAAGTGTCAATTATTGCTGCAGGTTTTACCAGTGACTTTCAACCTTCAACCCAGAGTGGCATATGGGCATAACATGTTTATATAATTCATAACTTAATGGATGTCCTGTAAGTTTTAATGGGATAAACCATTGGGGCTGGAGTTCTTGGCTTACCACATTCTACTTAATGGGAAGTCAAGGGATCTTACTATTCACTGCAATACATTAGTGAATAGTATGAACGATCAGATTCCCTAGGGTCCAAGGTCCCTGGGGGTTCTGATCATAAAAGTAAAAGGAGAAAAAAAAAGTTTTTAAAAGTTATACAAAAACAAACAACCACAAAAGTTTCCCTAGATCACATGTAAACAAAAGTAAACACACAAGTGCTCAAAAATTCCCAAACTATTAACATATAAAAATATTTATCCCATACTGTGGCGATTTTTTTTTTTTTTCAACATCATAAAAAGTGATTAAACCATCAGATCTTTTCAAACTAGAGAATTACAAGATATTGCGTGCCAATCAAAACTTATTCTTAAACTAGGAGAGTCACCCACTAATATCTGGACGCATTAAAATATAAACTTTATTAAATATTAATTAAAATACTAAACTGGGGAAAACTACAACATAAATAATAAAAGGACTAGGATAGAAAGGAAATTATTCCACTATGAAACCAGACCTAAATGTTACAAGTCCATATTTAAGCTTCATAATATCTCACTACTAATAGGTGTAGATATAAACAATATGCACCTATCTAGATAACCCTCTCCACCCCATATATTACAGGAGCAAAAATTGGACTGCTAAAGCATATAATTCCTTCAGCTTAAAAAAGCACTGCCTAGCGTCCACAGTGTTATAGTACCCAACACTTCTATGCTACCTCGAAAAATGATTTGTCAAAACGATTAGTGTTTACTATAATATCCTCTATTAGGCGATAGATGTATGTTATAATATCCTACCAACACACTTTCTAACACAACAACTAGTATTCACTATCGTATCCTACTGACACAACCATATCACAGCGATTAGCTTTAACCGTGATATCCTACTGACACACTAACGCGTTTCCTATGTCGGAATATACACCAATACCGACACATTCATCAGAGGTACGTGTCTATATTTCAAAGAGCCACTAAGGTAAGTATGTTATAGTACTATTTTGTAGGCATATCACCTTTTCCCAACATACAACCCCGCTCCCCCATCGGCACTAATGTTTGGCCGCACGGAGCAGTGGAGTTGGCGGTCTCAAATACATTTTGTCACGCCCACTTACATTAACCCAGCCAATGAAGACGCTTTCCACTCACAGCTGAGGAGGAGAAGATCTTGCTTAGTAAAACCACTCAGGAGTTAAAAGAACAAATTGAGGCAATAAAGAAATTTTCAAATAACGCCGAATTTGAAAGAAAAGAGTTGGTGCTACAGCAAACAGTAGAACGCTTTATAGTGTTTATGAAAGAACGGAAACACTATCAGTATAAAAGGGATATTGAGGATTTTAAAGCAGGACGAATTTTTGATTTTTCAGCAAAAAAAATTCTAATAATAATAATAATAATAATAATAGTCCTTTAATAGTCCCACAATGGGGAAATTCAGTGTGTTACAGCAGCAAAGATAAGATAAGATAAGCAGATACAAATACAACATGTACAGGAATGTTCCAAGGTGAGAGGCATTACATTAATAGCAGACAGACAGATAGGAAGTAGCAGAGGGGGGGGGGGGGGATTTAACAGGCAGAGAGATATTTCAGTTCTCTGTATGTTATGATCTCCGCTTAGGTCGGTGTTGGTTGTACAGCCTAACCGCGGTGGGGAGGAAAGACTTCCGATAGCGCTCCTTCTCACACCTAGGGTGGAGCAGTCGGTCACTGACAGTACTGCTCAGCGCGATCACAGACTCATGCATGGGATGGGACTTCTTCTTCTGCATGGAGCTCACCACAGACAGTATCCTTCTGTCACCCACCACCTGCACTGGGTCCAGTGGGCTCCCCAGGACAGAGCTGGCCCTTCTAATCAGCTTGTCAAGTTTATTTCTGTCCCTGGTTGATATACTGCTCCCCCAGCAGGCCACTCCAAAGAAGATGGCTGATGCCACTACAGAGTTGAAAAAAGTCCTAAGAAGTGCCCCCCGGATTCCAAAGGCTCTCAGCTTCCTAAGCAGGTAGAGCCTGCTGTGGCCCTTCCTGTACAGGGCCTCCATATGATCTGCCCAGTCCAGCTTATTATTAAGGAGCAAACCCAGGTACTTATAGGTGTTCACAATCTCGATGCCCGTCCCCAGGATGTCCACTGGTTTTGGAGGGCATCTGCCTTTACGGAAGTCCACCACCATCTCCTTGGTCTTCCCCGCATTAATCTTCAGGTGGTTCTGGTGGCACCAGTCCACAAAAAAACGGTTCAGTTCTCTGTACTCTCTGTCATCATCGTCTGTGATGAGGCCTACTATTGCAGAGTCGTCAGAATACTTCTGTAGGTAGCAGCTGGATGAGTTGAACCTAAAATCAGCAGTGTACAGTGTGAAGAGGAAAGGGGCGAGAACCGTACCCTGAGGTGCCCCCGTATTACAGATAACGGTACCTGACACACAGTCTTGGGCTCTCACGTATTGAGGTCGATTTGTGAGGTAGTCTAGGATCCAGTTGGAGAGGTGGTGGTCCACTCCAGCAAGGCCCAGCTTGTCTCTCAGTAACCTGGGCTGTATGGTGTTAAAAGCACTGGAGAAATCAAAGAACATTATTCTCACCGTGTTCCCTGGTTTTTCCAGGTGAGACAGAGCCCTATGCAGAAGGTGGATGATGGCATCATCTACCCCAATGCCCGGTCGATAAGCAAACTGGAGAGGGTCCATAGCGGGGCTCACTAGAGGGCGAAGATGTGTGAGAACCAATCTCTCTAAGATCTTCATCAAGTGGGATGTCAGTGCTACAGGTCTGTAGTCGTTGAGGTCCATAGGGTGAGGTTTCTTTGGAACTGGTACCACACAAGAAGATTTCCATAATTCAGGGACTATTTCCTGCCTCAGGCTCATATTATACATATATGTAATTATACCACACAGCTGGTCCCCACAAGTCTTAATTAGCCTTGCACTGATGTCATCTGGCCCTGCGGCTTTCCTCGCCTTGATCTTTTTCATCTCCTTCCTCACCTGGGCCCGTGTGAAGGTCAGACTGTGGTCAGATAAAGACAGATTTCTGGATTTACTGGTCTGTTGGGAAGTAGCCACATGGGGTGAATGGGGTGAAGTCATTGTGGTGAGGGGAGCTGAAGGACATGCTGGGGTGGGAGGAGCTGGTGTGTGATCAAATCTGTTGAAGAATAGGTTTAGTTCATTAAGCCAATTAACATCTGCCTCAATCAGGCAGACAGACTGTTTATGACCCGAAATTGACTTAAGCCCCTCCCAGACCCCCCCTTATGTCTTTTCTTTCCATTTGCTTTTCCATTTTTTCCTTATAACTGGCTTTTCCTTGCCTGATTAGATGCCTCAGCTCCTTTTGTACTTCCCTCAACCCCTCCTTATCTCTTGTCCTGAATGCCATCTTTTTCTCCTTAAGTAGTGTTTTTATATCAGAGTTAATCCATGGTTTGTTATTGGAGAAGCACCTCACCACTTTTGTGGGTACTGTGTTGTCCACACAAAAATTAATGTAGTCCGTTATGCAGTGTGTGAGTCCTTCTATATCTTCTCCATACGAATCCTGCAAAACTTCCCATGCGGTTGTGTCAAAACAATCCCTCAGAGCCTCATCACTCTCCTCGGACCATATCCTCACTGTGCGGGTGACAGCTGGTTCTCTACGTACAAGTGGCTTGTACACAGGTCGGAGATGTACTAGGTTGTGATCCGATCTTCCCAGGGGCAGTAGGGCTGATGAGTTATATGCCTCCCTCACGTTGGCAAAGAACAAGTCCAGTGTTTTGTTGTCTCTTGTGTGGCAGGTTACATACTGTGTGAGACTGGGAAGTGTGGATGATGGAGAGGCGTGGTTGAAATCGCCAGACACAAGAAGGAGGGCCTGGGGGGTGCTGAGACTGTAACTGGCTCAGCGTGGCTTGTAGGACCTCGCAGGCAGAGTCAGCTTTCGCAGAGGGGGGGACATATGCAGCTATCACGATGACATGTGATAGTTCCCTTGGTAGATAGAAAGGTCTCATGCTCACAGCTAATAGTTCAATGTCCTTACAGCAAGTTTGCTCCTTAATCACAATGTGCCTAGGATTGCACCATCTATTATTCACAAACATTGCCAGCCCCCCTCCTTTCCTCTTACCGCTCTCCCTTGTCCTGTCTGCCCGAAGGAGTTTAAAACCATCCAAGGAGACCAGAGAGTCAGGAGTAACTTCAGTGAGCCAAGTCTCTGTAAGTAGCATCATGCTGCACACCCGAAACTCCTGATGATGCCTGGTGAGCGCTGTTAGTTCATCCATCTTGTTTGCAAGAGATCTCACATTGCCCATAATGATGGAGGGAACAGTTGGTCGGTAACGCCTCTTTTTAATCCTCTGAAGAGTTCCTGCCCTGCAGCCCCTCCCCTGCTTTTTCTTTAATAGGTTAGGAGCTGAGACTGAACTATCCTCATCTGAGTGTGAGGGATCTGAGGGGGAGCATTCTAGATCCTGGAGTCGCAAGGGTAGGCGTCAACAAGGAGGAAGAGGGTTTAATCAGGCCAATTTCTCTACAGATAGTCCTAGAAGAGGGAGAAGTCGAGGTAGGATTAATTCAGGTAGAGGAGATTTTTTATCCCAGGGTCCCCCCATATCAGATTATCTGTTAAGGTCACGAAAATGAGTAATTGTAAGGCGATTGTAAGGGACGATATGCAGATTATTAATCTTTCTTCGTGAAAATTATTTGATGAGGAAGTGGAATTGTTGAAAAAAGGTTTGTCATTTGTCCCCACCCACCCAATTTGACTTATTTACATGGGTAAAGGATTTAAATCTTTTTTGTACAAAATTAAAATAGCGCAAGTTCTTTAAGTTAAATGATATAAGAACTTGTGATGAATTGGGGATAGATCAGGAAGATCTGCCATCTTTACAACTTCTGGGGGGTTTGTGGGAGGAAGGACAAAGAAATTTGGGAGAAGGCCCTTTTACGAGTCTGCACAGTCCCTCTACAAGATCTCCACCTTTATCGGAGGATACGGCCATTGATGCCTTTTTGAAAGTGGTAACTAACCGTTTGTCTCGCATTGATGGGAGACGTTTTAGACAGAGGTCAAATTTATCCAGCAATGAAAGAGAATTACTGAGGGAGCTTGAAAAGGATGAATCTATTGTTATTAAGCCTTCAGACAAAGGGGGGAACCTTGTGGTTATGGACCGCACAAATTATATTAGAATGTGTGGGAACATTCTTAATAATCCTGATTGTTATGAGATTCTTTCTCAGGATCCAACACAGGATTATTATCTTGAATTGAAGAAAATTTTGATTGAGGCCAGAGACAATCATCTTATTAGTGATGGGGAATTTAGTTTCCTCTTACCACAATATCCAACACGGCCTACATTTTATGCGTTACCTAAAATCCATAAAGGGTTGAACCCCCTTAAAGTAGGCCCATTGTCGCAGGGATTAACAGTATAACGCAGAATATTTCATTGTATGTGGATGCTATTTTAAGACCTTTTGTTTCTGCTTTACCATCTTTTGTGAGGGACACAACTGATGTCCTTAAGCGAATAGACGATCTAGTTGTGCCACCTGGAGGTTATTTGGCCAGTCTTGATGTGGAGGCCCTTTACAGCTCCATACCCCATGATGCAGGGTGTGGAGCTGTGGGGGACTTTCTTAAGGCAAGGGGGAGCCATATGGGGATCCATAACAACTTGGTCCTGAGGCTGCTGAGATTTGTCCTGGAATGTAACACATTTTTATTTGACCACCACTTCTTCCACCAGCTCAGGGGGGTGGCTATGGGGAGTCCATGTGCCCCGACTTTTGCCAACTCCACCTGGGCTGGTGGGAGAAGGAGGTGGTCTTTGCGGACCCAATGGAGGCGTGGTCCTCATTTATTTTGCTTTGGGTCCGTTACATCGATGATGTGTTGTTGATCTGGGGGGGAACAAAGGAGGACTTTAGAGAGTTTGTTGGGGCTCTGAATGTTAATACGATGGGCCTCTTTTTTACCTCCGAAATTCAGGAGAACTCTATCATCTTTTTGGACTTAACCATATTAAAATCAGAAACAGTACAATTAACTACGACCATCTATAGAAAAGAGACGGCAACCAACTGCCTCCTGAAATGGGACAGTTGGCATCCTAACCCTTTGAGAAGGGGTATCCCTAAAGGGCAGTTCCTGCGACTTTGCAGGAACTGTACTTCAATATCGGACTATCATGTAGCAGCACAGGACCTGCGTGATAGACTTCATAGACGGGGATACCCAGATGGGGTTTTACGGGCAGCATACCAACATGCTTTGTCAGCTGAACGTAGCCATTTACTGCAGCCGAAACAAAAAGATTGTGGACAGGAATTAAGGATTATAGCAATTTATGATAATGCCTATTTGGAAGTTAAACAAATTTTACAGGAATCTTGGGACATCCTCTTATCTGATCCTGATACTGGCCCATTGTTGGGGGACTTCCCATCAGTAACATAAAGATGTGGTACTAATTTTAAAGATAGGTTGGTTCATAGCCATTTTCTATCCACTAATTCCGATACCTGGTTGAATAGGCAAGGAAGGAAATTTGTGGGTACCCATCCTGTGGTCCTGTTCTTTTATAAAAACTAGCAAAGATTTTGTTAGTACAACAACAGGTAAACGGTATAAAAACAATAATTTTATCAACTGTAAAACGGCCGGTGTGGTGTACCTCATCACATGCTCCTGCGGGATTCAATATGTCGGTAAAACGATGAGGGAATTCCGCAGGAGGATGAGGGAACATGTAAACAACATAATCCGTCAGGATGACACCACAGTAGTGCATATACAGTGCTGGCCAAAAGTATTGGCACCCCTGCAATTCTGTCAGATAATACTCAATTTCTTCCAGAAAATGATTGCAATCACAAATGCTTTGGTAATAATATCTTCATTTAATTTGTCGTCAATGGAAAACCACAAGAAGAATTGTCAAAAAGCCAAATTGGATATAATTCCACACCAAACATAAAAAAGGGGGTGGACAAAAGTATTGGCACCCTTTGAAAAATCATGTGATGCTTCTCTAATTTGTGTAATTAACAGTACCTGTTACTTACCTGTGGCACATAACAGGTGGTGGCAATAACTAAATCACACTTGCAGCCAGTTGAAATGGATTAAAGTTGACTCAACCTCTGTCCTGTGTCCTTGTGTGTACCACATTGAGCATGGAGAAAAGAAAGAAGACCAAAGAACTGTCTGAGGACTTGAGAAGCAAAATTGTGAGGAAGCATGAGCAATCTCAAGGCTACAAGTCCATCTCCAAAGACCTGAATGTTCCTGTGTCTACCGTGCGCAGTGTCATCAAGAAGTTTAAAGCCCATGGCACTGTGGCTAACCTCCCTAGATGTGGATGGAAAAGAAAAATTGACGAGAGATTTCAACGAAAGATTGTGCAGATGGTGGCTAAAGAACCTCGACTAACATCCAAACAAGTTCTAGCTGCCCTGCAGTCCGAGGGTACAACAGTGTCAACCCGTACTATCCGTCGGCATCTGAATGAAAAGGGACTCTATGGTAGGATACCCAGGAAGACCCCACTTCTGACCCAGAGACATAAAAAAGCCAGGCTGGAGTTTGCCAATACTTACCTGAGAAAGCCAAAAACTTTTTGGAAGAATGTTCTCTGGTCAAATGAGACAAAAGTAGAGCTTTTTGGGAAAAGGCATCAACATAGAGTTTACAGGAGGAAAAAAAAGAGGCCTTCAAAGAAAAGAACACAGTCCCTACAGTCAAACATGGCGGAGGTTCCCTGATGTTTTGGGGTTGCTTTGCTGCCTCTGGCACTGGACTGCTTGACCGTGTGCATGGCATTATGAAGTCTGAAGACTACCAACAAATTTTGCAGCATAATGTAGGGCCCAGTGTGAGAAAGCTGGGTCTCCCTCAGAGGTCATGGGTCTTCCAGCAGGACAATGACCCAAAACACACTTCAAAAAGCACTAGAAAATGGTTTGAGAGAAAGCACTGGAGACTTCTAAAGTGGCCAGCAATGAGTCCAGACCTGAATCCCATAGAACACCTGTGGAGAGATCTCAAAATGGCAGTTTGGAGAAGGCACCCTTCACATCTCAGGGACCTGGAGAAATTTGCCAAAGAAGAATGGTCTAAAATTCCAGCAGAGCATTGTAAGAAACTCATTGATGGTTACCGGAAGCGGTTGTTCGCAGTTATTTTGTCTAAAGGTTGTGCTACCAAGTATTAGGCTGAGGGTGCCAATACTTTTGTCCGGCCCATTTTTGGAGTTTTGTGTAAAATGATCAATGATTTGACTTTTTTTTTTCATTCTCTTTTGTGTTTTTTCATTGCAAGCAAAATAAATGAAGATATTATTACCAAAGCATTTGTGATTGCAATCATTTTCTGGAAGAAATTGAGTATTATCTGACAGAATTGCAAGGGTGCCAATACTTTTGGCCAGCACTGTATGGGCCCATCATGGAGGTGATCCCGTTCACATTAAATTCCAGGGCATTGAACAAATTATTCCTTCTCGCAGAGGGGGCAATCTTGATCAAAAGCTACTTCAATGTGAGGCCCATTGGACCTTTGTGCTGAAAACAGTCAAACCATGGGGCTTAAATGATGCAATTTCATATGCATCATTTATTTGAAATGGTAGTTGCTGTATCCTAAGATTGTATTGGCATTGAAAACTTTGGCATACAGAAAACTCTTGGAATGAGAAGGTGTGTCCAAACTTTTGGTCTGTACTGTACAACCGAATAGAATACTGTATAAAACATTTTCTACCGAATAAATGAAAGCAAAAAGTCGATATGTTCTCGTCCATAACAACCAATCTCTTTTGACACTACTTCATAAATGTTCCTCTCAGTCTCTAAACACAGTTATCAATGCAGAGACCAGCGCAGGAACAATAATGTGACAGTCCTGTAACTACCGGATAAAATTATTAACCTGTAGATCACAAGGGATATTAATATTAATTAATACACCGTCATGGATGGCATTTCTAACCCATAGACACCCCTAAAAAGGATTATTAGCCCAGTAGACCACCAAGGATAATACTACTTAAACCAGTGGACCATCAAAGGAGAATGGATGTAGCGCAGAAGGTATGGACCCGCTGTGTCACTGGATGGATTTGGCTTGGGGCTACTCCTTAGGGTGTTGTCCAAGTGGTCCCCTGATTTTTACCTTTTAACCCATTCCCTGTCAATTCATCCCATTTATCTGGGGCTTAATCAGCAGAGGAAAGCTGCAATAGAATACCGAAGCATTCAGTTGCGGCAATCCAGCAGCCGAATATGGTGGCAGAAAATGAAGAGTAAGTTCTCTTTATTTCCTGCCGTGTGAACCTAGCCTAAAGGTGAGGACACACTGGGCGTATTTACAGCAGGTTGGCCACCACACTAGTCTAATCCACACGCTGTGACTGAAACCTGTAGCACAAAATGTCAATTATTGCTGTAGGTTTTACCATTGAATTTCAACCTTTGTGATGCAAACCAAAAGAAGAAAGCAGGCTGAGGTTCTTTGGTGTCTCAGAGGGGCATGTGCATAACATGTTTATATAATTCAGGTCTTAATGGATGTCCTGTAACTTAAAATGGGTTAAACCATTGGGGCTGGAGTTCATGGCTTACAACATTCTAGTTAGGGGGAAGAGACACAAGGGCAGATAAACTAAAACTGTCTAACTTTTAGACAGTGCAAATTTGGGTAGACAGTATTGGACTGCGCCAGATTTTTCAAAGTGTCTGATGCTGTTTGAAAATCTGGCGCACTTTTAGAATGTCTTAGTTTACAACAGAATTTTGGTGCAAAAACTTTGCACAATGGCTGACCTTTTGTTGAAACTTCTGAAATTTTGGAGCTATTTCTGGCTCACAATTTAGCATATTAAGTCACACTACCTTTTTTGACAAGCCCCACCCACATGTCGGATGAGGTGCACAAACTGATTGAAAGTGTCTAAAACATATAGAAAATCATGTATACTATATATATAAAGCATGTACACTAGTTTATTGGTACAAATTACCAGAATTCTGATGCATATTTCTTAGTTTATCTGCCCTTGTATGTCCCTAGTATTCATGTGGCCCAAGTCTTCCTCTTCTTGATGAGTTGGATGAGAACAGTGTTTTTTTGCAAGCAGTATAGGTAGAGTTGGAACAAATAACTTTTGTTGGTGATGGAGGTAGTAGTGCCAGAGGGTGTGATACTGGTAGTCGTGCTGGTAGGCGCACTAAGAAGAAATCTGGAGGTGGGAATTGTGAGGGCATACAGTTATCCCATTGCCATGATGAGTCAAAAAAAAGATGATGATGAAATGACTAAATCCAATGATGATTCTATTACAGATTAGACCTGGCAACCAGGTCAGGGTGACACCACAGGAATTTATCAAAGGGGTTTCAGGGAATTTATGGCCTGGTTAGGCCAAATGGTTATAATGAGCACTGAGGAGCTTAAAGGAGTTGTCCATGATAAAATGATATTTATACACTAAGCTTAGCACCCTCCCCCCGCCTACTTCCGAACTTACTTAGTTTAACAAAAATTCTATATTAACCTAGATCACCCAGGCACATTTTCAGATTTTCCAGTGACATTCAGTTTCCCAGTTTCTGGAAACAGAATGTCACCAATACTAACCCCCACCTCACACCCCATCATACTTTCCATCTTCTGGGCATGGGAGATCACTTCCTTCTGGGGGGCTGGCACCTCCTCTTCCTCATGTCTGCTGGCCTCCCACGCCTGCGCAATAGAGCTGGAGTGCTGGCTATAGGGCATGCCAGCACTCTAGCTCTATTGCGAAGGCGCCAGCAGACATCAAGAAGAGGAGGAGCCAGCACCACAGAAGGAAGTGATCTCCCATGTCCATAAGCTCCGGATAGGAAGATAGATAAGTATTTAAGGGGTGGGGGGTGGGCTGAGTTAGTTAGTTAGTTGGGGATGGCTAGTAGTGGGCGGGCTAGCTAGGGAAACGGGAGGGGGTGTGAAGAAATGAGAGAGGGAGGTTGAGCGAGTGAGAGGGGGGAGGTAGTGTGAGTTAGCTCTGATCATGGTAGTTGTAGGAAAACAGAAGAGGAAGCTACTCATGTAAACAAATGCAGAAGATGCCAGGAGCTCCACTCTGCATCATTCGGCAGAAACTCCGCGTGTCCATTGGCCATTTTCATGTGGCCTCTTACAAGGCGCAGTACGGCTCTTGTAAGAGGCCACATGAAAATGGCCGATGGACATGCGCAGTTTCCGGTGAATGATGCGGAGCGGCGTCAGAAGGCAACGAGAGAGGCGGCACTGGATTTTGAAATCTGCGTGTGACAGATGCACAGGGGACGCCCCCTGTGCATTTTGCAGACCGATGGAATGCCCCCTGTGCATCCAGAAGACTGATTAGCATAATCAGAAAATATGAAAAATGAAGAAAACAGCGGTGGGGATGAAGAAAAGAAAGTTAGGAGACTAATAGCCTTTTTAAAGGCTATTACAACGTGCTGTTAGCTAAAAATCGATTTTCCCAATTATAGAATCCCTTTAAATAATTTGGTGCCCCTGAGTTGGTGGGGAACAGCTGGGGGTAAAATAGCTGCTGCTCCTGGGATCTGTTAACAGTTAAGTTGGGTTTTGGGCCTTGAGGACCTCCATCGTCTGGTCAGGGTTGTTTATACAGTGGGATCGTTGGGGATCTTTGCACTTTACATGTTTATTTATATTATTTAATAAAATGGCTGCTGTGGCCGATTTAATCCAACCCTGGTGTTGAGTCTTTATTTCAGGTCAAGTAAGGAAGAAGAACCAAGTTGTGACTTGGTTATACCCTGGTCGTGTGTGTGTATATACCCTGTTTCCCCCGAAAATAAGACAGCGTCTTATATTAATTTTTGCTCCCAAAGATTTGCTGTGTCTTATTTTCAGGGGATGTCTTATTTTTTTTTTCAATGAAGAATTCACATTTATTGCTGAACAAAAAAATGAACATTTATTATATACGGTACTGTACGGTAATGTAGTTGTCATCACAAACCAGCATAACCAGACAAACTGTGAATCCTATCAAGAATTTCTTACTACTACCGTACCATTATTTCCATGTACAACAATTTACAGTATTGTACATTTACCAATATTTATGGTATGAATAGAAAGTAAAATTTATTCAATGACAGTTATGTCATCATCTTCTAGGACATCATCATAACAATCCAAACTATTAATTTCCCTGCACACAGTATCATTCCCCATAGTGGCCCCTGCACACAGTATCATTCCCCATAGTGGCCCCTGCACACAGTATTATATCCCATAGTGGCCCCTGCACACACTATTATTCCCCATAGTGGCCCCTGCACTGAGTATTTTGCCCCATAGTGGCCCCTGCACACACTATTATATGTCCCATTGTGGACCACCCATGAACAATTATTATACTCTGGGGTCTTTTCAGACCCCAGAGTATAATGATCGGAGACCCAGGGGAGGATAGAAACATAAAAAAACAACGTTGCTTACCTGTTCCTCACTCTGGTCCAGTCGCTGCTACTTCGGCCTTCTTCAATGTTGCACCAGGCCGGTGTCACGTGATGCGAGCCGGCGTCGCGACGCAAAATGACGTCGCTGACGTCTAGGACGTCACCAAACAGGTCCGAAGCCTGGAGAAGCATAGGAGGGTTAAGTACATTGTTTTTTTATGTTCCCTCACCAACTCTGGGCCTCCGATTATTATACTCCGGGGTCTTTTCAAAGATCCCGGAGTATAATGATAGCAGTGATTGTGGGGTTCGGCCCGTGGCGCCTCACATACTGTATATACCGTATATTCTGTTCGGGATTGCTGCGAAACGAAACATCTCCTACGTCTTACTTTCGGGGGGATGCCTTATATTGGGCAATTCTACGAAACCTCTCCTATGTCTTACTTTCGGGGGGTGTCTTATTTTCGGGTAAACAGGGTATATATATATATATATATATATATATATATATATATATATAAAATCATATATATACAAACACACACACATTGCATTCGGGAACTCTTCAAAGGCTTCATACCCTTTCAAAAAAAAATATTCCCCCTTCATTCTGCATCTAATACTCCAAACTGAAAAAGTGAAAGCAGAATGTTAGAAATCTTTGCTAATTTATTAAAAAGGAAAAACTAAAATATTGTCATAAATATTCAGACCCATTTTCTTAGTACTTAGTTGCAGCAGCTTTGGCAGTGAGTACAGCCTCCAGTCTGCTTGGGTTTGATGTCACAAGGTTTACACACCTAGATTTGGGGATTTTTTGTCATTCTTCTCTGCAGATCCTCTCAAGCTCTGCCAGTTTGGATGGGGTCGTCAGTGGACAGCCATCTCCAGTGATGTTCAATGTGGTTCAAGTCAGGACTCTTGCTGGGCCACGCAAGGACATTAACAGAGTTGTTTCTGAGTCTCTCCTGTATTATCTTAGAGATGTGCTTAGGGACATTGTCTTGTTAGAAGGCGAAACATTAGCCCAGTCTGAGGTTCAGAACAGTCTGGACCAGATTTTCATTAAGAATATGTTGGTACTTTGCTCCATTCAGCTTTCCCTCACCCCTGTCCAGTCTCTCTATCCTGGCCGCTTATCACTCGCACAGCTTGAGGCTGCCATCTGCATGCTTCACTGTAGGGATGGCATTGGTGAGCAGTGCTAGATTTCCTCCAGACATGACGCTTAGAACTGAAGCCAAAAAGTTCAATCTTGGTTTCATCAGACCAGAGAATCTTGTTTCTTGCAGTCTGAAAGTGCAGCATTCCAGAGCACTCCTGCTTCTATTGTGTTTGTCTTTGTGCCTCTAAGTATCTTTGTACGTCTTGTCTACATGTTCTATGTTTCACATCACTGTTGTGCAGCTCTCCCTTGTTTCCCCACTGTTCACCCCCTACACTTCGTACAGCCCTGGCCTTTCACAGGCCTTTGGGTGGGGTCTGAGGAGACTTTTGTCTCCAGGAGAACCGTTGAAGCTTCAGTTCAGAGTATGTAGTTGAAGACTGTGCAGCCAGCACTGTGGACTGAGACTCTGTGGTTCCCACAGCCCCTGAGGAGGAAGATACAGCCCAAGGCTCAACTTAAGACAGTCCTGAGACAGAGAGTTCAACTGTCTGACATTTGGACATTGTGCCTGGAGGAGTGAAGGAGTCCTCTGCCATGAGGTGTTATTCTGGACCTGCTATTAAGAGGTAACCAGACCCCTGCTAGGACTACCTTGGTGTACAGACCCCAGTATCTGCTGCTGGAGGAGGCAGAAGTGTGGAGATAGTCTTGGAGTAAAGTACAGCACTAGAGCCTGAACATAATTGTGTGTCCCCTCAGTGGGAGGCTACAACCCCCATTTGGAAGCTGCTTGCTTTCACTGTTCAATTGCTGAGTAAAGGTTAAACCTGTTTCAACTGCTCAACTGCGTTCCTAAGTCGTTTCTGCCTTACCATCAGGGCCCTTCTGACTATCATCACACCAGCTCATAGTAGAGAGGTCTCCTCTCCAACTGGAAGCGCCCCGGGGAAAACTACTACCACCACCATCATGTAGTGCTGCAGGACCCCTCTCAGCGGTGTCTGGCCTAGGAGCAGAGTTGAGGGGATGAGGGCACTCGGCCTATCTGGTGGCACAGTATCTGCCACTACTACTTCCATCCTCTGGTTCCCTCCATCTGGGATGTGGCAAGAGTTCTTTAGGGACTTTTTTGCAAACTCCAGACAAGCTTTCATGTGCCTTTTACTGAGGAGAGGCTTCTTTCTAGCCACAGAGCCACTCTGCCAAGATTGGTGGAGCGTAGCAGGAATGAATGACCTTCTGGAAGTTTCTCTCATCTGCACTCAGCATCTTTAGAGCTCAGCCAGACCATTGGGTTCTTGGTCACCATTTTTACCAAGGCCCTCTTTCCCCCCGATTACATAGTTTGTCAGGATGGCCAGCTCTAGGAAGTCCTGGTTTTTCAAAATTTCTTCCATTTAAGAGTTATGGAGACCACTGTGCCCTTCTCCAGCTCTGTTCCCCCACACAATCCTGCCTCTCAGCTCTACAGACAGTTTGTTCCCTCTCATGGCTTAATTTTTGCACTGTTTTCACATTCTTATTATGGGGTATTGAATACAGATTGATGGGGAACAACTAAAAGTGTAAAGGTCTGACTTACCAAGTGCATTGTATACATTGTATGTCTTTTCAGACCCCAGAGTATAATGATCGGAGACCCAGGGGAGGATACAAACATAAAAAAACAACGTTGCTTACCTGTTCCTCGCTCCAGTGGATGCCCGTGCGCTACTCCGGCCTTCTTCAATGTTGGACCAGGCCTGCGTCATGTGACGCGGGCCTGCATCGCGACGCAAAATGACGTCGGGTGACGTCTGGGACGTCACCAAACAGGCCCGAAGCCTGGAGAAGCGTAGGATAGGTAAGTACAGTGTTTTTTATGTTCCCTCACCTCCCCTGGGCCTCCGATTATTATACTCCGGGGTCCGAAAAGACCCCAAAGTATAATGATAGCAGAGATTGTGGTGTTCGGGCCGCGGCCTCACAGAATCGGAAGCGCAGGCGGCCGTGAGCGGAACCTCGGGGAATGGTAAGTATATAGGGCCCGTTACCTGATGGGGTTACTCCAGCAGATAACGGACTATAAAAAAAAAAAAAAAAAAAAAAAACGCATTGGGGGCCCGCGGGGCCCCGTAATGTCCCGGGCCCTGTGGCAGCTGCTACCGCTGCTACCCCGGTAGTTACGCCCCTGGTCCTGCTGTAATCTCTGCCTCCCATTGAAAACAGTAGGATTCGGGGTCTTGCACTTCCCTGCAGCACAGAGGAATACAGCCGCACTTGATGACAGATTTTGATACTCAGAGCTGGTCTCACTTCTTGATAGGTATATAATTTTTTTTTTCACGTTCTGTACTTTCACTTGCTATCTATATATTTGGGTAAGACTTGGTTTCCAGGAATTGTTGTGAGGTCCAGTTATCTATTTTTGCTTAGAATAATTGAATTTGGGCTCAGTCCGTGTATCGGATTTACCGACATGCTGTGTTCAGATGAGCTGAGCTACGTATGGACCTAGAAATCCGGCTGATATACAGACTGTGTTCCTGGTCCGAACTTGAAGTATGTTAAATTTACCTGCGGAAATGCTGCTATTTCCCTGTGGACATTTGTCGGGGAGGCAAAAATGAGGAATGCAGCGGAAAAGTAGTGAAAAACACGAGATTTATTTTTGCTTTTTCCAAACTTGCTTTGTGTGATGAACTGACTGTGCTGCCACTGTGTTCTACCTGTGGGGGCAGAGACGTAGCTGGGTGGAGCACGTGGAGCAGGCGAGGCATGTGCCCCAGGTATATTTGGGATTGTGTAGGTGCGAGGCACAAGCTGAGACGTCTGTGGAAGCCGGATACACTTACAGCACACTGAGGTTATGTTCACCCTCCAGTAAGAGCCTGTTGCAGAATCCATCTAAAATTGCTGCTAAAAAATCTTGAACACTTTTTTATCTGATGACATGACGGAGAACATAATAGATTCCTGATGGATCCCATTATAGTCAGTGGGTGCCCCAGCGATCTGATTGACAGAGTAGCCAGCACTATGTGTAGATCTGGCATCTGCTGCATGTGATCCTGAATACTGGGCGGTCGCTTCCGTAAGGCCTAAGGCTCATGACCGGTTGCACAGTCCGTGCGCTAGCCGTGGTTTTCATGGCTAGCACACTGACCAATTCATTTCTATGGCCCCATACACACAGCAGTGTATTTTCATGGTCCTGTGTATGGGGCCAGGAGCAAAACTCAGGACAGGTCCTATTCCTGTTCGTTTTCCTCACTGGCCTCAACGAATGGGACCACTTGTGTTGTCTTCCGAGGTTGGATATCATGGCACGGAAAGTTATCATACTGCATAAAGGTAAGTTAAACATTGCTACATCTGTACATCAGTCACATTCAGTAAGTATGAGGCAATGATGATAAATATGAACCACAAACTCATACATACTGTATGTGTATATGCACTGCAAAAGCCCCCAGCACATCCAGGGCCGGTTTTAGATAAAGTGTGGCCTTGGGCAAAATTACGCAAAAGTACATGCACATGTGTGATGTCGCCGGGCCACGATTGAACGGGACATGGATGCGCCTCCATGGCCAAAATTCATTGAGGTAAGTGAGCATGTCCTGAGTTTTGCTGCCAGCTCATGGCCTCATATATAACACTGTGAAAATACACAGCCATGTGTATGGGGCCACAGAAATGAATGGGTCATTGTGCTAGCCATGAAAAACGCGTCTCGCACACTGACAACGCACACTGTTGTGTGCATGAGGCCTTATAGAGTAAAAGCTGCAGTGAAAACTCGTCAGCAAAAAATTACATACTGGGGGTTATTTACGGTGATTTGCCACTTTTTTGCCTTACTTTTCGCACATGCGCCTTTTTTTTAGACTGGTTTTACCGTGGCATCTATTTATGATGTCGGCGCACCTCCTTGTTAAATATTGTGCACGTTAGTTAATTTAGATGCCCCTTTATAAGCTATGTGCACTTTGTCACTTTTTTGCTAAAAAAAAAGGCACAATTGCCACTTTTTAATATTGTCTGACCTGACATGACTGTCCACGTCATGAATACAGCGTGAAAAGGATCGCAATTTAAACCACGCCCCCTTTTCCCAACATAAAGCAAGAGTGGCGAGGGCAGCCTAATATTTGGAAAAAAAAGGTGTAATGCTTCATAAATAAAGCACAGGGCAGAAAAAGACCACAAAAAGGTGCAATTTATGCCAAAATAGGCGCAAGTAGCTTAATAAATGTATAATTTTAGCTGCGAAATTGTGAGCATTTTTCCTATATATTTAATATATTATTATTGTATATAATATTATTGTATATAATTTATACAATGTTTTTCAGCTGCCTTTCGCTACATGGGGCCTGAGCCTGAGGCTGGATTTGCCCTAGGTTCACACTAGCGTTTGAGTCTCAGTACAAGACTCTGTCTCCCATTCTGCTTAAAATTTATGGAGAGAAAAGTCCTGCAAGAAGGACTTTCCTCCGCCATTTTCAAGGAAACCTGCAGGACCCCATTATAGTCTATAGCAGTGATGGCGAACCTTTTAGAGACCGAGTGCCCAAACTGCAACCCAAAACCCACTAAATTATCGCAAAGTGCCAACAGGGAAATTTAACCTTAAATTAACCAGGATCTGTTTTATATTGACCGTGCAATGTTATTACAGCCTGTAATAATATCACGTCTGCTATAAAACAGATACTGTGATATAAATAGTGAAGGGCTCCCAGACAGTACAATGCACTCCACAGTGGCCCCCAGACAGTATTATATGCTCCACAGTGACCCCCACTCAGTATTATATGCTTCACAGAGGCCCCCGCACAGTATTATATGCTTCACAGAGGCCCCCGCACAGTATTATATGCTTCAGTGTCCCCCATACAGTATTATATGCTTGTGTCCCCCATACAGTAGTATATGCTTCAGTGTCCCCCATACAGTATTAGCTGCTTCAGTGTCCCCCACACAGTATTAGATGCTTCAGTGTCCCCCATACAGTATTAGATGCTTCAGTGTCCCCCCCACACACAGTATTAGATGCTTCAGTGTCCCCCATACAGTATTAGATGCTTCAGTGTCCCCCATACAGTATTAGATGCTTCAGTGTCCCCCCCCATATAGTATTAGATGCTTCAGTGTCCCCCATATAGTATTAGATGCTTCAGTGTCCCCCCCAATACAGTATTAGATGCTTCAGTGTCCCCCCCATACAGTATTAGATGCTTCAGTGTCCCCCATACAGTATTAGATGCTTCAGTGTCCCCCACACACAGTATTAGATGCTTCAGTGTCCCCCACACACAGTATTAGATGCTTCAGTGTCCCCCACACAGTATTAGATGCTTCAGTGTCCCCCACACAGTATTAGATGCTTCAGTGTCCCCCACACAGTATTAGATGCTTCAGTGTCCCCCATACAGTAGTATATGCTCCACAGTAGGCCATCACAAAGTAGTTTGTTACTCACCCAGTCCCACGAAGAGCGTACTCCTTCTTCTTCTGTTCGCAGGCGCTGATGAATGACGTCATCGCGCCTGCGTCGGGTTAGAGGTCACACTCTGCAGCCAGTGTAGGCCGCCTCCCAGACACTGCTCAGAGACGTGTACTTACTGTTTTCCCTCCCTGTAGATCTCACATTTTATGAGGGACCACAGGTTCTCTATGGGGTTCAGATCAGGAGAACAAGGGGGCCATGTCATTATTTTTTCTTCTTTTAGACCTTTACTGGCAAGACACGCTGTGGAGTATTTGGATGCATGTGATGGAGCATTGTCCTGCATGAAAATCATGTTTTTCTTGAACGATACCGACTTCTTCCTTTACCACTGCTTGAAGAATGTGTCTTCAAGAAACTGGTAGTAGGTCTGGGAGTTTAGCTTCACTCCATCCTCCACCCGAAAAGGTCCCACAAGTTCATCTTTGATGATACCAGCCCATACCAGTACCCCACCTCCACCTTGCTGGCGTCTGAGTCGGAGTGGAGCTCTCTGCCCTTTACTGATCCAGCCTCGGCCCATCCATCTGGCCCATCAAGAGTCACTCTCATTTCATCAGTCCATAAAACCTTTGAAAAATCAGTCTTAAGATATTTCTTGCCCCAGTCTTGACGTTTTATCTTATGTTTCTTGTTCAAAGGTGGTCGTTTTTCAGCCTTCCTTACCTTGGCCATGTCCCTGAGTATCGCACACCTTGTGCTTTTTAATACTCCAGTAACGTTGCAGCTCTGAAATATGGCTAAACTGGAGGCTAATGGCATCTTGGCAGCTTCACGCTTGATTTTCCTCAATTCATTAGCAGTTATTTTGCGCCTTTTTTTTTTCAACACGCTTCTTGTGACCCTGCTGGCTATTTGGCATGAAACGCTTGATTGTTCGGTGATCACGCTTCAAAAGTTTGGCAATTTCAAGACTGCTGCATCCCTCTGCAGGACATCTCACAATTTTTGACTTTTCAGAGTCCGTCAAATCTCTCTTCTGACCCATTTTGCCAAAGGAAAGGAAGTTGCCTAATAATTAAGCACACCTTATATAACGTATTGATGTCATTAGACCACACCCCTCCTCATTACAGAGATGCACATCACCAGATTTACTTAATTGGTAGTTGGCTTTCAAGCCTATACAGCTTGGAGTAGGACAACATGTATAAAAAGGATGATGTGAGCAAAATACTCATTTGCCTAATAATTCAGCACACAGTGTATCTAGAGGTCTATCAATCTCATATCTATTTATCTGTCTCATATCTATCTATCTAATATCTATCTATTCTATCTCTATTATATCTGTGTATAAACATGCACTGTATACAGTCCATCACATAGACACTACACAAATGTACACATTACATATACACACAGACAGTACACAACGTTACACATTATACACATTATATACAGTATACACATTACATATACACACGAGTACACATACTTGTTTGCAGCTTTGCTAGCAGCTGTAGAAGAATTCAGTATCTGGAGGTCTGTCAGGAGGGCTCACATCCTTACCAAGCTGCAGACGTCTTCTCTCTCAATCTCCATCCCCATGGAGACGAGGAGGAAGAAGGGGAGAGGCTAAAGGCAGCACAAGCAGTTTTATTAAAGGGATTCTATCATGAAAAAAACGTATTTAAACTAAAAGCATGTAGGAATAGCCTTTAGAAAGGCTATTAATCTCTTACCTTTATTTTGCAGACCCGCGCCGCCATTTATGAATTTTTTGTTCTTTCTTCATTATGCTAATTGTGTTCAGAAAGCACAGGGGCGTTCCTCCTGTGCTCAAAGCACAGCTTTGTCTCAGCTTCCAGCGCCGCTTCTCTCTTCTCGTCCTGACGCGTCTCCTCCTCTTCGCAACGTCAGCACCAGCCAAGTGAGTCTTCGGGATCCAAATCCCGCGCATGCTCAGTCGGTTCTGCCACTTCGGGTTGGACAGAGCCAACTGCGCATATTCCGTCGGCCATTTTGATGTGGTCTCCTACACCAGCGTATTGCGCCTGCTACACTCATGTAATTCTAAGGAGTACAGAGCATTCTGAGCAATGATAGAATCCCTTTAAGGCGGCAGCTGCAGTAGCAAAGAGCAGGGAACTTTCCAAACAGCTATTAGCTGATATACAAGCGGCCACTGTTACCCCTTCTCCCGATCTAAGCATAACTCCCAACTTTCAAAGAACAGAAAGAAGGACAAAATGTACTATGCACGCCGGAGCAAATTTAGCTCCACCCACTTCTACATTGACTCTGCCCATTCTCATCCATTTTTCTTTGTGCCCCCACACAGTATAATGCTCCTACAGTCACCCTAACATTATATGCCCCCACTTTATAATGTTCCCCTCCAATTGCCCCACGGTATTAAGTCCCTCTCCTGGTGCCCCAGTTTAAACTGTGGGCAACTAGAGGGGGATATGAAACTGGTGAATCTGGAGGGAGACATTAAACAGTGGGGGTAGTTGGAGGGGGACAATAAATTAATGGCAGCTGGAGCGGGACATTAAACTGGGGCAGTTGGAGGGGGACATTAAACTGTAGGGGTAGCTGGAGAGTGACATTAAACTGGGGGCAACTAGAGGCAGACATGTACCCCTCCAGTTGCCCCCAGTTTAATGTCCCTTTCCAGTTGCCCCCAGCTTAATGTCTGTTTCCAGTGACCCCCATTGTTTAATACCCCCCTCCAGCTGTCCCCAGTTTAATGTCTCTCTTAATCTGCCACCAGTTTAATGTCCCCCCTTCATCTGCCACCAGTTTAATGTCCCCCCTTCATCTTCCACCAGTTTAATGTCCCTCTCCATCTGCCACCAGTTTAATGCCCCTCTCCATCTGCTCCCAGTTTCATGCCCCCTTCATCTGCCACCAGTTTAATACCCTCCTCCAACTGCCCCCAGTTTCATGTTCCCCCTACATCTGCTCCCAGTTTCATGCCCCCCCTACATCTGCCCCTAGTTTCATGTCCCCTCTTCATAGGTATGCTAAGGGATCCATAGCAGACTGCCTTCATTGAGGTTAATATCCCACCAGCAGGGGGCCCCTGTCCAGTTCCTCCCCCCCAATACAAGTCCTGGCTGTACTCCACTCCAACTCTAACTCCCCTCCTCAGCCTCCTCCAGCAACAGATAATGGGTGTTAGGGAACAGCGTTGAGCGAAGCAGTGAGTCCCAGCACCAGTCAAACCGAATCAAAATGGTAAAAACCGTGCTGAACGTCCCGTGCTCTCCAACCCGCACCGTACCCCACTCCCCAGAGATGTTCACCAGGGCCTCTGATGGTGGAGATGGACTTGGAAGCTACTGACAGGCAGAGTGGCACGGGTCAGAGAACGCCGGACACACAGCACACCACCAGACACAGCAGAACAGAAACCGGAATCACTTACCAGTAGTAGCAGGAATAGGGATGTCAGTCTGCAGAGTAGAAAGCAGCGGATGACGGCAGGCAGTAGATGGCAGCAGAGTTGCAAAGAGTTGTCGTACAGTCTGAGTTGTCAGCGTGAGGTTAGCAAAGTACAAAAGGGAAATCCAAATAAATGTGTCAAACAAGCCGGGTTGGTAGTAGGAGAGCAGAGCGGTGCCAAATCGAAGTTCAGGAGGACGAAGTCTGAAGGCAAGCCGGGGTCGTTAGCAGGAGAGGGAGGACAAGGTACAAAATCGGGAGGCCAGAAGGACAGTCAAACAACAGAAGCAGGAGGTCTAGGCAGGAGGTAACAGGACAGGAAATATGCAAAGCTTACTACCAGGGGAAACTGAATAGCCAGCGATTATCTGGAGCAGAAGTCCCGAATATAAAGGTTCTGACCGAGCACCTGCTCCGGAAGAGAATCCCGTGGCCCAAACGGGAAGTACCGGCAACCCGCGCATACCATTGCGGAGGATCCGGCCCACCTCCCTAGGGGCCGGAAGGAGCACTTAGAGGAGAGGACCGGCAACCTCTGCATGCCACCGCGGAGGCTCTCGTCCGGCTCCTTACTTACAAATTATGATGGAAAATAAGTATTTGGTCAATAACAAAAGTTCATCTAAATACTTTATTATATATCCTTTGTTGGCAATGACAGAGATCAAATGTTTTCTGTAAGTCTTCACAAGGTTGGCACACACTGTTGCTGGTATGTTGGCCCATTCCTCCATGCAGATCTCCTCTAGAGCAGTGATGTTTTGGGGCTGTCGCTGGGCAACACAGACTTTCAACTCCCTCCAAAGGTTTTCTATGGGGTTGAGATCTGGACACTGGCTAGGCCATTCCAGGACGTTGAAATGCTTCTTATGAAGCCACTCCTTCGTTGCCCTGACGGTGTGCTTGGGATCATTGTCATGCTAAAAGACCCAGCCACTTTTCATCTTCAATGCCCTTGCTGATGGAAGGAGGTTTACACTCAAAATCTCACGATACATGGCCCCATTCATTCTTTCATGTACACGGATCAGTCGTCCTGGCCCCTTTGCAGAGAAACAGCCCCAAAGCATGATGTTGCCACCCCCATGCTTCACAGTAGGTATGGTGTTCTTTGGATGCAACTCAGCATTCACTCTCCTCCAAACACGACGAATTGTGTTTCTACCAAACAGTTCTACTTTGGTTTCATCTGACCATATGACATTCTCCCAATACTCTTCTGGAACATCCAAATGCTCTCTAGCAAACTTCAGACGGGCCCGGATATGTACTGGCTTAAACAGGGGGACATGTCTGGCACTGCAGGATCTGAGTCCCTGGCGGCGTAGTGTGTTACTGACAGTAGCCTTTGTTACGTTAGTCCCAGCTTTCTGCAGGTCATTCACTAGGTCTCCACATGTGGTTCTGGGATTTTTGCTCACCGATCTTGTGATCATTTTGACCCACTGGGTGAGATCTTGCGTGGAGCCCCTGATCGAGGGAGATTATCAGTGACCTTGTATGTCTTCCATTTTCTAATTATTGCTCCCACAGTTGATTTCTTCACACCAAGCTGCTTACCTATTGCAGATTTAGTCTTCCCAGCCTGGTGCAGGTCTACAATTTTGTTTCTGGTGTCCTTCCACAGCTCTTTGGTCTTCACCATAGTGGAGTTTGGAGTGTGACTGTTTGAGGTTGTGGACAGGTGTCTTTTATACTGATAACCAGGGTCGGACTTGCCCACAGGGGGCCCCGAGCCCCGACTTTTAGTCCTCATGTCATGGGGGCCCGATTGGGATCATGACCATCCCGATCGGGCCCCTGTCCGGGCTCGGCGGGGTATGGGACCCGTGGCCAGCTGGAGATGGCCGGGGCCCCAGACCACTATGATAGCGGTCGGGGAAAGCCTGTTTCCCTGACCGCTATACATACTGTTATTGGAAAGGGGCCCTGGCATATTGCAGGCCCCTTTCCAATAGATGGCAGCCCGGTGGAGGTGACTGAAAACAATAAATACATATTCTCACCTCTCCGGGGCACAGCGTCTTCTCCAGCGTTCCTCTGTCATGTGACTGAGGACTGTGATTAGGCCCCAGCGGTCACATGGGGCGCGGCCGCTTAATGACGTCAGTGCGCCCCCACGTGACTGCTGAGGCCCAATCACAAGCCTCGGCAGCGACGTCGGAAAAGGTCCTGAAGACGCTGAAGACGGCAGGATGGAGCTAGGATGCCAAGGAAAGGTAAGGCAAGGTGCGTATGAATGTTTGTTATTTTTAATCACTTCCCTGGGCCTCCGATTATTATACTCTGGGGTCTGAGGAGACCCCAAAGTATAATAATAGCACTGAAGCGGAGGGGGCTATTGTGCGCATATAATACTGTGTTGGGGCCACTGTGGGGAGTATATAATACTGTGTGGGGGCTCCTGTGGAGCTTATAATACTGTGTGGGGGCCACTGTGGAGCTTATAATACTGGGTGGGGGCCACTGTGGAGCTTATAATACTGGGTGGGGGCCACTGTGGAGCTTATAATACTGGGTGGGGGCCACTGTGGAGCTTATAATACTGGGTGGGGGCCACTGTGGAGCTTATAATACTGGGTGGGGGCCACTGTGGAGCTTATAATACTGTGTGGGGGTCACTGTGGAGCTTATACTCCATACAGTAGCTCCTTCATTTTTTTTTTTAATTATGCTGGGGCAGGTGAAAAAATACAAAACCAAAAAAAACCCCCCAAACTTTCTCTCCTGTCCCCAGTGTCTCCCAGAGCGGTTCGGTCCTGCAGTTCTGTTGTTTTCTTCCAGCTGAAGTTCTGCCTGCACATGACTTCCTGTGATGTCACGTGACCCCTGAGGCGAATCAGCGGCCTAAGGGAAGGGACCTGGGACGTCACAGCCAGTGACGTCAGAGCTGCAGGACCAGACCATGCTGGGAGGACACCGGAGCACTGGAGACAGGTGAGTATGTTTAGTATGTTTTTTTTTTTTTTTTTTTGGGGGGGGGGGGGTAGGGGGGATTCACCTCCCCCCGGACTAATTATAAAAAAGAAAAAAATTATACTGGACAACCTCTTTAAAGTGTGGCGCATTAAGGGGGCCCTGGGGGGTATATTAAAGGGGTTGTCCAGGCATAATTTGTTATGGTTTATCCTCAGGATAGGCCATAGATACCTGATCTGTAGGGGGCTGACCCCAGACCACTTCTGATGCCCGTCCTGTACACAATACAGGGCCAGAAGCAGTAAGCTCTGTCCACTGTGTATTAGCCGGGCACCTTCACTGTATCTCAGCACTTATTGAAGTCAGTAGGAGCTGAGCTGCAGTGAAGGCGCTGGGCAATGGATGGAGCTTTCTGCTTCCGGCCCTGTGTTGTGTACAGAACGGGCGCTGGAAGTGGCACCGAACAGCTGATGGGGCCGTGTGTCAGCCCTCTACCGATCAGGTATTTATGGCCTATCCTGAGCATAGGCCATAAAAAAGATTAACCCTGGACAACCCCTTTAATATGCATCACACAGTTTAATGTCCCCCCCACAGGATGTTAGCCTCCATCACTGCTCACACACAATATAATGATCCCATCACTGTTCCCCTACAGTATGGGGGACCAGTGAAAAGGCCACTATGTGGGGGGACCAGTGAAGTGACCATAGAAAAATTTGGCCCAGACAACCCCTTAAAAGAGGTCCACCGAGGTTTCCATAAACTGGAGCGATCACTGTGTCGGCCGCCAGGGAGAGTGTAAAAATAAGAAAATTTTAAATAAAAAAAAAAAGCATACTCACCTATCCCTAGCACCCCGTTGTCCCCTGCCTGTGTCTGTTCGGTCTCATGGCGGCGCCTCATTTCTGGAAATGCTGTACCTAATTGGTCTTAGCGATCACATGAGGTGCAGGACTCCCAGCAAGTAGTCGCCGGCATGAGACTGAATGGACACTGGCAGCGGACAATGGAGCGTCGGGGACAAAGTAATATGCTTTTTAATTTACTTATTTTTTACTTTACACCTCCCGCCAGCCACATGGGTTGCTCCAATTCCTTCGGGGCAACCGTGGGAGTCAGACTTGTCTGTTTGAGCTCCTAGCTTCAGAGGCTTACGTGGCTTTTGATATTTGGAGACCGTTTATTGTGTGTGGTTTTCGGTCTTTGTGTTACAGACCGTAGCTCCGACTCCCTTCCCCGTGCGGAAGGGAGCCTTATCATGGAGCGTGGAGCTCCTGCCCCCCAGACCTTACAGGCGGGGGGCAGGAGAATGTCTGCCGACACAGCACCAGCAGAGCAGGGCAGGCGGAGGTCGCTGAGGCAGCAAGCCTCAATGAGACTGACGACCAGGACAACAGCATCGGGAGCAGCAGCAGCGACATTGGCGGCTGCAACATCAGGAACAGCATCGGGAGCAGCGACGTCCGTGGAGTGGGCGATGCCGGCAGGAGTAGCGGTGGCGACAGGGGTGTCAGCAGTCCCGGCAGGTGGATCCGTGAAAACGGCGACATCAGCCACGGCGGTAACATCAGCGGCAGTGGCAGGTGAAGCCGGTCCGAAGGGGGGCTACGGCCGCAGGATATGCGGTTTCCTCTGGAAGGGTCCCTGCAAGCAGGAGAAAAGACGCCTTACCGTCATCGCTGCCTCAATCACCCGCAGGATGGGGCATCCGGAAAGCTGGAGAAGAGGTTGCCATCTACAGCCGGAGGATCGAGGCGGTCCTGGAGGAGTATGACCGGGCCTGGAGGTCCCTGTTCGCTATGGGTGGAGAGCTGCAAAGCGCTCGTGCCCGTAGCGACAGGGCCTCGAGGAAGGACCGCCCGGTTTTCAGCAGGCAAGTAAAGAGCCTCAAAAAGCAGATTAAGACCCTGGAAGCCAGGTGTGCTGAGATCCTGGAGGGCGCGGGGCCGTTCAGAGAGAAGCTGCTGAACGATGACCGCTTCTTCCGCAAACAGCAGGAGCAGTTGTTGAAGGATGGCCCCGCGTCCTCAGACAGCTCGGGAGAGGACGACTATTGTGAGTCAGACCTGGAGTCGGATGACAGCATGGCGGTACAGTATAGTCGGGCAGCCGTCCCTAGCAGCGGCAGCCTGATACCCACGTATACGCAGGCATCAGTGCCGGCAGTGAAGCAGGAAGTCAGAATGACAAGACAGGAAGTCAGAATGACAGGGCAGGAAGTGACGCAATCTCCCACACTCCCAGAGAACCAACCACTGCCCGAGACGGAGGAGGAGGAGGGCGGAGCCTCGGGAGAAGGTGGGAAGCTGATGAGGCAAATCTACCAATTAGAGTCCCCGTCCAGAATGGACCAATTAGCATTCAGCATGTCAGATCTGGACGGGGAGGAGGCGGGAAAAGGAGCCAAGACCAGGAAGAAGGCAAGGAAGGAAAAAAAAAGAGAGATAGAGACATTTAAATTTGTCAGGTCGTTGCCTGGGGAGCATCGTGCCGGGACCTCAGCCCAGGTTGCGATGCCTCCAGGAGAGAAAAGGGAGGCGCAGGCACCTCGGGTCACGCCAAGTGGCGGGGTGCCCGGGGTGCCAGCAGTCAAAATGGCGCCTGATAGTACCTTTCAGGTGGTGGCGGACAAGGAGCTCATAGTTGCGGACAAGGGCAAAGGCAAAGAAGCCCCCCCCTGCAGAGGGGAGTGGCGTAGGGAAACCTCCCTCCCTGGTAGGAGGTTTTAAAATATCGATGGCTTCCCCCAGAGTAAGGTGTAGGAAAGGGGGAGTGGCAGGTGGGCGTGGCTCATCCTCCTCCAGTGCTGATGAAGCCGGTGATGCGGAGGTCACTTCCGGGACTAAGGGGGCGTGTCCTCCTACAACATCAGGTGCCGGGGTGACTGTGGATGCGGAGGCCGAGGTAAAAGCGGGGAAGCCATCAGCGAGTGGTGCAGCCGGCCCCGCTGTAAGAAGGAAGACTGTAGGTGTGAATGATGGACGAGTGGAGAAGCTAGTTAAGCAGACAGGTAAGGTAAAGGGGAAAGCGGGTGGGACAAAAGAGGTAATTAGTAGTATTCCTGAAGAAGGTGGTGTAGTATGCATGGGGGTCCAAGAGCCTGTAGTCGGGGAGGCTGCGGGAGGAGGGGCTATTACCATTGCTGCTAAAAAAAGTGTTTCTACTGCTGGTAATATTTCTGTTATGGCCCCTGTTGTTTCTGGTATTTCTGCTGTTGTCCCTGCTGTTGTCCCTGCTGTTGTTTCTGCTGCTGTTCCTGATGCTGTTCCTGATGCTGTCGTTGCTCCTGTTGTTACTCCTGTCACTGCTCCTGATATTGTTGCTCCTGTTGTCCTCTCTGCCGCTGTTCCTTCTGCTGCAGTTGGAGTGACCCGGTCCGCGGCGGCTATGCCAGGGCGGACTGTTGCCGCCTCTGGTGCTCTGGTTGCCGTGGCTGGGCTAAGTAGTTCTGCGGGGGTCCCTGGGAGTGGCGCTGGTACTCCGGCAGCGGAGGTTGCTGCGGCCTCCGGGCCCCCACGCTCCTATGCCAGCGTCGCTTCTGGGGCCCCTGGGGGTGCATCATGTCTTCCGCCCGGCTCCAGGGACGGCGATTTGCAACGGCAGCTCCTGGAGGCTTTACGGGCGGGCCAGTCCACAATGACCATAGATGGGCAGTCGAGAGACCTTAGGTTCTGGATCGAGCGTTTTGGCCTAGGGAAGTTCCGAGAGGAAGGAGGTGAGACCAGATGGACTCTCCCTACACCCGGGCGTAGGGGGCCGACACGGAGGAACGTGGCCCGTCTCGTGTGGGGGGGAGCCGGCCCTTGTCCCCAGAGGAGGGGGGTCGTGGAACTCCTACTCGGGATGGGTTTCAGGGCAAGCGACATCTTTGCCCTGATTCATCCTGTCGGCTCCTCGGAGTTTGACATCAGCTTTGTTACCCCGGAGGGCTTAGAAACCTTCTGGGGAAACTATAGGCTGGTGAAGGACGAGCCCGCCTGGCGTGACTTTATGGTGTGGGCGGTGTCACGCCAGGATAACATTAAGAAAGTGACCGTTTTAACTCGTAACGAGTCACTTTCTTATATGGACATCATGACCTGGCTGAACAGGTTTGGGGAGGTCAAGGACTTCCCAAAGAAAAATCTCGACGAGTTCGGGATATGGTCGGGGGCCTGGACCTTCATGGTCAAATTGCGACACGAGGATAACTCGGTGATGCATATCCCGTCCTCAACCTTCCTTGGGAAAGACAGGATCCTTGTCTTCTACCAGGGGCAGCCAAAACTCTGTCACAGGTGCGGTGACCCCTCACACTTGAGCGCCTCCTGCCGTGTGCAGAAGTGCGCCATGTGTGGGGAGGTGGGTCATCTCGCGGCGACCTGTGGCAGGGTGCGTTGCCACCTGTGTGGTGTCCTTGGGCACCCGATCGGGGCATGTCCACGGTCTTTCGCCAACACCACCCTTCGGCAAGCGGGAGCAGTTGAGGAGGCTGTCCCTGCTGCAGAGGGGGTGAGTGGGGGAGGAGAGACTAGTCTGCCAAGGCAAAGGGAGAAGGCCCAGCCACCATCAAGGGCAAGGAGGCGCGAGAGGAGGAGGGAGCAGAGGGAGGGAGTTATGTGCCTTCCTTCTGCCCCTGGCTCTGCTGGGCCGGATCCTGATGCCGAGGCACCAGTGGGCACGACCCTGGTTGAGGAGATGAGGAGACTGCAGAGGGAGGAAGAGGCTGACCAGTCGTCTTCTTCTCAGTACGTCAGTGCTGGGGAGGGAGAGACGGTCAAGCGGAGAAAGTCACCGAGTAAAGTGAGGGCAAAAACATCTGCCCCCCCCCCCCCCCCCCGACGAAGGAACGCAGACTCGACGGCCCTCTAGTGGTAGGTCCCAACCGGTACCAATCCCTCTGTGAGGATGCGTCGGCCTCAGGGGAGGCTTCAGAGGGAGAGGTGGAGCCGTCAGGGGCTGCTGAGTCTCCCTCCGGGAGGGGCCCCCCTTCCCTCTGGGGGGGAGGCTGGCTTGGAGGCTGGAGGAGGAGATGATGCACCCAGGGCCGAAGTTGCTACTGTCTCTGCGACCACTGTAACTCCTCAGGGAGAAGTTGCGGGGGAGGTCCATCCCTCCTCTGGCCAAACCGCACCGGGGGAGGTGATGGACCAATCCCAATGTAAGAAGAGGACCCGCAAGACGAGGAGAAGTCGCGGGTCCTCTTCAGACTCATCTAGGGGTGGTGGTGATAGGAGGAAAGGGGGTGGGAAGCTGAAGGTCATTGAGCTCAATCGGTCTTAATGGCAGTCCCCTCTCCACTGACGCTGGCCACCATTAATGTGGCCAGCATTAAGTCTGATACGGCTAGGTTTGCAGCCTTTGATTTTCTTGGCCGGGTTGAAGCTGACATTTTGTTTTTGCAGGAGACCAGGCTCTGTACTCTATCAGAGATAAACAGAGCAAGGAGGGAGTGGCGCAGGGGGCCCTCCTACTGGTCTCTTGTGGCTGAGCCGTATAGTGGAGTGGCGGTGTTTTTTACCGCAGAGGTGAAATGCCAGCGACTGATCGAGCTCGAAATGGGAAGGTGCCTAGTCTTAGACGTCTTCATGAAGGGGCAAAGCCTGCGCCTCATTAACATCTATGGTCCCCAGACAAAGTGGGACCGTAAAAGCCTCTTTATGAAGATTAAGCCTTTTCTTTTTACGGGCAAACAAGTCATCTTTGGTGGGGATTTTAATACCATAACTAGACCCCAAGACCGAGGAGGTACCAGAGATAGACTGCCCTATGATGGCGCCGCGTTAAATAGCATAGTGAGTGAAGCTCGCCTGGAGGATATCCACATCAGGCATTCCCCAGGTCACCGTGGGTTCACCTTTCAGAGAGGTAGTGTTAGGTCTAGGATAGATAGGTTTTTTTTGAAGGAGAATTCCGTCACCACCCCTGTGTCCGTGGTGGAGGTGGAGTTCTCTGATCACTGTCTAATTTTGTTTTCTTTGAATATTTCAGAGACCCTCCGGAGAGGAAGAGGTTTGTGGAGGCTGAATTCGTCACTCCTTGAGGAGGCAGCTGTAAGACAAGCCTTTGAAGAGTTTCTTCAGGATCAGGTACTATTACTGGGTCTTGAAGGTACTAGGTCAGAGTGGTGGGAGATATTCAAAAAAAGGGTGGCGGGATTTTTCCGCCGGCTCTCAAGCCTCAGGTCACTGGACATGTACCGCATGTACACTGCACTGAGGAAGAGACTTGGACATCTGGTCTCGACCGGAGGTAGCCAGGAGGATATCTCCGGTGTGAAGGCTTTGCTCAAAAGGTGTCAGTACGATAGGCACGCATCTTTGGTTCTTGAGAGGGATTTCGGGAAATACCGCTCGCCCGACCCCTACAGGAACTGTAAGATGTCAGTGACTTGTAAGACAGTAACAGGCCTGATTGACAGTACAGGATCCCTGACAAGATCCAGGTCAGGGATCTTGGAGGTCGTCAGGTCCTTCTACTCGAACCTTTTGGCAAAGAAGGAACTGAATCGGGATCGGATTTCAGGTTTCTTGGCTGAAGCCATTCCTGAGTCAGCAGAAGACCCTTCTCTTGGTGTTTTGATAGAACCTATAAGGGAAGAGGAAGTCGTCAGGGCTATTGAGGGTCTTGCCCTCAAGAAGTCACCTGGCCCAGATGGCTTAACATCTGAGTTCTATCGGACCTTTAAAGGAGCTTTGGCTCCCCTCTTGACTGACGTGCTTAATGAGTGTCTATCCTCGGGCACTCTGCCGAAGTCAATGAGGAGGTCCGCCCTTATAGTTCTGTCAAAGGGTAAGGATCCGAGCCATATTGAGAACTGGCGGCCCATAGCACTTCTCAATACGGACCGAAAGATTCTGGCGAAGGTACTTTTCAACCGGCTGGTACAGTTTGCGCCCCGACTCCTCTCGCCGGCTCAGCACTGCTCTGTTCCCGGTCGTAGCACCTTAAGTGCGGTCCTGAGTGTCAGGGAGGCTGTGGAGCAGAGTAGGGCAGGTCGGTGGAAGGGGTACTTGCTGTCCCTAGATCAGGCTAAGGCTTTTGACAGGGTGAATCATGAGTATTTGTGGTCAACTCTCTCGAGGTATGGCCTGCCTGGGGGGTTCATTCAGTGGCTGCAGACCTTATACGCTGGGGCAGAGTCTTTCCCACTTGTGAATGGTTGGGTTGGTCGTCCTTTTGAGGTGGGGTCGGGCGTCCGACAGGGATGTCCCTTGAGCCCGCTACTGTATGTGTTCGCCATTGATCCCCTGATTAGGCGGATTAATGGTGGGCCGGTGGCGGGAGTCAGGATGGACCTGGAGGGCACCGGCTCCCCTTTGAGGACAGTAGCCTACGCGGATGATGTCACCGTTCTTGTCTCGTCACGGGAGGAGCTTGAATGGGTGATGTCTGAAGTGGACAGTTACTCGGAGGCTTCCGGATCAGCTGTAAACAGGAATAAGTGTGGAAGCCTCTGGCTGGGAGGGGGAGAGCCTGGTTTTTCTCTCCCGGACACCCTCCCAGAACCCCAGGGGTCTGTAAAGATCTTAGGCATCCATTTTGGCCAGGGTGATTACCCACTCCAAAATTGGGAAGGTAGGCTTAAGGATGTCGCCCAGAGAGTTGATTGCTGGAAGGGTTGGTCTTTGACCCTGAGAGAAAGGGTTCATCTTGCCAAAGCCTTCCTGCTCCCGTTGGTGATCTATCTAGGTAGCGTCTGTGCCTTGCCAGAGTCTTGTTGGAGTAGGATCTGTTGCCTGTTCTTCCAACTGTTATGGGGGAACAGGCTCAACCTAATCAGGAGGGAGGTTACATACCGCACAAGGAGGCTAGGGGGGTTAAATATGGTTAACCCCGTGGTGTTCTTAATGAACACCTTTCTTAAGATCAATTTACCAAACCTCTCCTCCGAGGGGGCTCCTTCGTGGGTAGCCTCCTGCCAGGGGTGGTTTCGGCCCTTCTTCCAGAAATGGGAGTCAGGAGGGCAAGTGAAAGATCTTCGTGCACCCCATGGATATCTCCCGGCCTATGCTTCCCTGGTCCTGAAAGTGATTCGTCGGTGGGGTCTGGGGGCGTGGGAGATCAGGACTCAGTCAAGACGTTTTCTTGACGACAAGGTCCTGTTGACCCGCTTCCAGAAGCCACTGGCGCTCAAAGATTGCCCAGGAGAAACCTTAGAGGGAGGGTTGCGATTTCTTAACTCCAAAAGGTTTCCTCGGAAGTTTTGGGATCTGACCTGGCGCTGCCTCCTAGGTAAGTTATATGTGAGGGGGAACTTGAAGTACCGGAACTCCGACGAGCGAGGCTGCCCTCGGGAGGAGTGTGGCGACATGCTGGAAAGCATGGAGCACTTCCTGCTTCAGTGCCCCTTCAATATAAGGGTTTGCAAATTGGTGGGGACCTCCACCGGTTGGCTGCGGCTGGCTGGCCTTTCCTACGCCGAGTGGGCCTATGGGGCATTCAAACACCCGGAGGGCAGGGACTGCCAAACACTTTTTGTAGTTAGTGCAGTGGTCAGGTTTCACCTATGGTCAGCACGGTGTTTAGTATCGACGAGAGGCAAAATCCTCCCGGAGGTGGAGGTGGTTAAAAACATCATGGTGGACCTGGTGAGGGTGCGCTCTCGGGAGTACGAGGGGCTGGGCGCAGAAAGGGCTGGTACCCTCTGGAGGGGGTTCACTTTTTCTGTTCCCTGAGGGTTAGATAGGGGATTTAAAGTAGGTTAGTTAGGTTAGGGCCAGATAGGGATAGGTAGGGCAAGGTTTGCACGAGGGGTGGGGTTTATTATTTTCTGATAGGGAGGGACAGGTAGGGACAGGGTAGGGACAGAATGATAGATAGGGATATAGCGGTAGGGCGAGTAGACAGGGATGGGCCTCCTGTGCTCTCTTCCTGGTGGAGGGCTGGCGTGTCACCACATAGGCATTTTTGTTTTGGAAATCAGATGGAAGGGTAAGAGGCTTGAGGATAACCGACCCTAGGCCCATGGGAGGTTCATGGGAGGGAAGGTAATTTAACAGGTTATGTAGGATGGTGGGTTTTTGTTACTTGTCTGGTATTTGTTATTTGTTATTGTTGTCGTTCATATGTTGTGTCCATTTTCCATTTTTCCGTATCCCATATTCATTTTCCATTTCCATTTTTCATATCCATTTCCATATCCCATATTTCATTTTCCATATTCCATAATTCCATTTGTTTGTTAGTAGTTAAGGGGTTTTTCAGGGGGGTAGGTTGTTTGGGAGGGGGGTTTCTTTTTGGGGGTGGAGGGTTTGGTTTATAAGTTTTCGTGTGCCCGGCCTGGCTCTGGACTACGCGGACATGGGAGGACATGAGGCGGAGAGCCAGGTTGGGTTTCAGGGGCTTGGTGGTGGGTGGTGCCAGCACCAGGACTATGCGGACATGGGAGGACATGGGGCGTGGTGCTGGCCGGGTGTGGTGAGGGGGGGGGAAAAAAAAAAAAAAATTTTTAGTAAGTTTCAGTTGGGGATTTTGTTAGTGTTATAAGTTTCCGTTATATGTTTCCATTGTATATTGCTCATTTAGATTTTCTTTTGTTAGAGTTTTTGACTGACGGATGACTGGAGAAAGACGGGAGAAGAGTGAAAGGTGGCGTGAAAGGCGGAGTGAAAGGCAGAATGGATGGGGCTGGTTCGCGATTGGTTTTTTTTTTTTGTCCCGGTGTTTTCTTGTATTTTATTTGTTGATGGTTTTATGCTATGTTTTAGATTTATGTATTGTCTCTGTTTATAGTTTTTATATTGTATTTTCGTATGTGACAGTGTTTGTGAACTTTTTCTACTTTTCTAATAAAATAGTTCCAATTCCTTCGGGGCAACTGTGGGAGTCAGACACACTTGTTTGAGCTCCTGAGTCCAGAGGCTTAAGAGGCTTTTTGGATACTTGGAGACCGATTATTGGGTGTGGTTTTCAGTCTTTTGTGTGTTACATACCGTAGCTCCGACTCCCTTCCCCATGCGGAGGGGAGCCTTATCATGGAGCGTGGAGCTCCTGCCCCCCGGACCTTACAGGCGGGGGGCAGGAGAATGTCTGCCGACACAGCACCAGCAGAGCAGGGCAGGCGGAGGTCGCTGAGGCAGCAAGCCTCAATGAGACTGGCGACCGAGACAACGGCATCGGGAGCAGCAGCAGCGACATTGGCGGCTGCAGCATCAGGAACAGCATCGGGAGCAGCGACGTCCGTGGAGCGGGCGACGCCGGCAGGAGTAGCGGTGGCGACAGGGGTGTCAGCAGTCCCGGCAGGTGGATCCGTGAAAACGGCGACATCAGCCACGGCGGTAACATCAGCGGCAGTGGCGGGTGAAGCCGGTCCGAAGGGGGCTATGGCTGCAGGATATGCGGTTCCCTCTGGAAGGGTCCCTGCAAGCAGTAGAAAAGACACAAGCTTACCGTCATCGCTGCCGCAATCACCCGCAGGATGGGGCATCAGGAAGGCTGGAGAGGAAGTCGCCATTTACAGCCGGAGGATCGAGGCGGTCCTGGAGGAATATGACCGAGCCCGGAGGTCCCTGTTCGCTATGGGTGGAGAGCTGCAAAGCGCTCGTGCCCGTAGCGACAGGGCCTCGAGGAAGGACCGCCCGGTTTTCAGTAAGCAGGTAAGGAGCCTGAAAAAACAAATAAAGGCCCTGGAAGCCAGGTGCACAGAGATTCTGGAGGGCGCGGGGCCGTTCAGAGAGAAGCTGCTGAACGATGACCGCTTCTTCCGCAAACAGCAGGAGCAGTTGTTGAAGGATGGCCCCGCGTCCTCAGACAGCTCGGGAGAGGACGACTATTGTGAGTCAGACCTGGAGTCGGATGACAGCATGGCGGTACAGTATAGTCGGGCAGCCGTCCCTAGCAGCGGCAGCCTGATACCCACGTATACGCAGGCATCAGTGCCGGCAGTGAAGCAGGAAGTCAGAATGACAAGACAGGAAGTCAGAATGACAGGGCAGGAAGTGACGCAATCTCCCACACTCCCAGAGAACCAACCACTGCCCGAGACGGAGGAGGAGGAGGGCGGAGCCTCGGGAGAAGGCGGGAAGCTGATGAGGCAAATCTACCAATTAGAGTCCCCGTCCAGAATGGACCAATTAGTATTCAGCATGTCAGATCTGGACGGGGAGGAGGCGGGAAAAGGAGCCAAGACCAGGAAGAAGGCAAGGAAGGAAAAAAAAAGAGAGATAGAGACATTTAAATTTGTCAGGTCGTTGCCTGGGGAGCATCGTGCCGGGACCTCAGCCCAGGTTGCGATGCCTCCAGGAGAGAAAAGGGAGGCGCAGGCACCTCGGGTCACGCCAAGTGGCGGGGTGCCCGGGGTGCCAGCAGTCAAAATGGCGCCTGATAGTACCTTTCAGGTGGTGGCGGACAAGGAGCTCATAGTTGCGGACAAGGGCAAAGGCAAAGAAACCCCCCTGCGGAGGGGAGTGGCGTAGGGAAACCTCCCTCCCTGGTAGGAGGTTTTAAAATATCGATGGCTTCCCCCAGAGTAAGGTGTAGGAAAGGGGGAGTGGCAGGTGGGCGTGGCTCATCCTCCTCCAGTGCTGATGAAGCCGGTGATGCGGAGGTCACTTCCGGGGCTAAGGGGGCGTGTCCTCCTACAACATCAGGTGCCGGGGTGACTGTGGATGCGGAGGCCGAGGTAAAAGCGGGGAAGCCATCAGTGAGTGGTGCAGCCGGCCCCGCTATAAGAAGGAAGACTGCAGGTGTGAATGATGGACGAGTGGAGAAGCTAGTTAAGCAGACAGGTAAGGTAAAGGGGAAAGTGGGTGGGACAAAAGGGGTAATTAGTAGTATTCCTGAAGAAGGTGGTGTAGTGTGCATGGGGGTCCAAGAGCCTGTAGTCGGGGAGGCTGCGGGAGGAGGGGCTATTACCATTGCTGCTAAAAAAAGTATTTCTACTGCTGGTAATATTTCTGTTGTGGCCCCTGTTGTTTCTGGTATTTCTGCTGTTGTCCCTGCTGTTGTCCCTGCTGTTGTTTCTGCTGCTGTTCCTGATGCTGTCGTTGCTCCTGTTGTTACTCCTGTCACTGCTCCTGATATTGTTGCTCCTGTTGTCCTCTCTGCCGCTGTTCCTTCTGCTGCAGTTGGAGTGACCCGGTCCGCGGCGGCTATGCCAGGGCGGACTGTTGCCGCCTCTGGTGCTCCGGTTGCCGTGGCTGGGCTAAGTAGTTCTGCGGGGGTCCCTGGGAGTGGCGCTGGTACTCCGGCAGCGGAGGTTGCTGCGGCCTCTGGGCCCCCACGCTCCTATGCCAGCGTCGCTTCTGGGGCCCCTGGGGGTGCATCATGTCTTCCGCCCGGCTCCAGGGACGGCGATTTGCAACGGCAGCTCCTGGAGGCTTTACGGGCGGGCCAGTCCACAATGACCATAGATGGGCAGTCGAGAGACCTTAGGTTCTGGATTGAGCGTTTTGGCCTAGGGAAGTTCCGAGAGGAAGGAGGTGAGACCAGATGGACTCTCCCTAAACCCGGGCGTAGGGGGCCGACACGGAGGAACGTGGCCCGTCTCGTGTGGGGGGGAGCCGGCCCTTGTCCCCAGAGGAGGGGGGTCGTGGAACTCCTACTCGGGATGGGTTTCAGGGCAAGCGACATCTTTGCCCTGATTCATCCTGTCGGCTCCTTGGAGTTTGACATGAGCTTTGTTACCCCGGAGGGAAACTATAGGCTGGTGAAGGACGAGCCCGCCTGGCGTGACTTTATGGTGTGGGCGGTGTCACGCCAGGATAACATTAAGAAAGTGACCGTTTTAACTCGTAACGAGTCACTTTCTTATATGGACATCATGACCTGGCTGAACAGGTTTGGGGAGGTCAAGGACTTCCCAAAGAAAAATCTCGACGAGTTCGGGATATGGTCGGGGGCCTGGACCTTCATGGTCAAATTGCGACACGAGGATAACTCGGTGATGCATATCCCGTCCTCAACCTTCCTTGGGAAAGACAGGATCCTTGTCTTCTACCAGGGGCAGCCAAAACTCTGTCACAGGTGCGGTGACCCCTCACACTTGAGCGCCTCCTGCCGTGTGCAGAAGTGCGCCATGTGTGGGGAGGTGGGCCATCTCGCGGCGACCTGTGGCAGGGTGCGTTGCCACCTGTGTGGTGTCCTTGGGCACCCGATCGGGGCGTGTCCACGGTCTTTCGCCAACACCACCCTTCGGCAAGCGGGAGCAGTTGAGGAGGCTGTCCCTGCTGCGGAGGGGGTGAGTGGGGGAGGAGAGACTAGTCTGCCAAGGCAAAGGGAGAAGGCCCATCCACCATCAAGGGCAAGGAGGCGCGAGAGGAGGAGGGAGCAGAGGGAGGGAGTTATGTGCCTTCCTTCTGCCCCTGGCTCTGCTGGGCCGGATCCTGATGCCGAGGCAGCAGTGGGCATGACCCTGGTTGAGGAGATGAGGAGACTGCAGAGGGAGGAAGAGGCTGACCAGTCGTCTTCTTCTCAGTACGTCAGTGCTGGGGAGGGAGAGACGGTCAAGCGGAGAAAGTCACCGAGTAAAGTGAGGGCAAAAACATCCCCCCCCCCCCCCGACGAAGGAACGCAGACTCGACGGCCCTCTAGTGGTAGGTCCCAACCGGTACCAATCCCTCTGCGAGGATGAGTCGGCCTCAGGAGAGGCTTCAGAGGGAGAGGTGGAGCCGTCAGGGGCTGCTGAGTCTCCCTCCAGGAGGGGGCTGGCCTGGAGCCTGGAGGAGGAGATGATGCACCCAGAGCCGAAGTTGCTACTGTCTCTGCGACCACTGTAACTCCTCAGGGAGAAGTTGCGGGGGGAGGTCCATCCCTCCTCTGGCCAAACCGCACCGGGGGAGGTGATGGACCAATCCCAATGTAAGAAGAGGACCCGCAAGACGAGGAGAAGTCGCGGGTCCTCTTCAGACTCATCTAGGGGTGGTGGTGATAGGAGGAAAGGGGGTGGGAAGCTGAAGGTCATTGAGCTCAATCGGTCTTAATGGCAGTCCCCTCTCCATTGACGCTGGCCACCATTAATGTGGCCAGCATTAAGACTGATACGGCTAGGTTTGCAGCCTTTGATTTTCTTGGCCGGGTTGAAGCTGACATTTTGTTTTTGCAGGAGACCAGGCTCTGTACTCTATCAGAGATAAACAGAGCAAGGAGGGAGTGGCGCAGGGGGCCCTCCTACTGGTCTCTTGCGGCTGAGCCATATAGTGGAGTGGTGGTGCTTTTTACCGCAGAGGTGAAATGCCAGCGACTGATCGAGCTTGAAATGGGAAGGTGCCTAGTCTTAGACGTCTTCATGAAGGGGCAAAGCCTGTGCCTCATTAACATCTACGGTCCCCAGACAAAGTGGGACCGTAAAAGCCTCTTTATGAAGATTAAGCCTTTTCTTTTTACGGGCAAACAAGTCATCTTTGGTGGGGATTTTAATACCATAACTAGACCCCAAGACCGAGGAGGTACCAGAGATAGACTGCCCTATGATGGCGCCGCGTTAAATAGCATAGTGAGTGAAGCTCGCCTGGAGGATATCCACATCAGGCATTCCCCAGGTCACCGTGGGTTCACCTTTCAGAGAGGTAGTGTTAGGTCTAGGATAGATAGGTTTTTTTTGAAGGAGAATTCCGTCACCACCCCTGTGTCCGTGGTGGAGGTGGAGTTCTCTGATCACTGTCTAATTTTGTTTTCTTTGAATATTTCAGAGACCCTCCGGAGAGGAAGAGGTTTGTGGAGGCTGAATTCGTCACTACTTGAGGAGGCAGCTGTAAGACAAGCCTTTGAGGAGTTTCTTCAGGATCAGGTACTATTACTGGGTCTTGAAGGTACTAGGTCAGAGTGGTGGGAGATATTCAAAAAAAGGGTGGCGGGATTTTTCCGCTGGCTCTCAAGCCTCAGGTCACTGGACATGTACCGCATGTACAGTGCACTGAGGAAGAGACTTGAACATCTGGTCTCGACCGGAGGTAGCCAGGAGGATATCTCCGGTGTGAAGGCTTTGCTTAAAAGGTGTCAGTATGATAGGCACGCATCTTTGGTTCTTGAGAGGGATTTCGGGAAATACCGCTCGCCTGACCCCTACAGGAACTGTAAGATGTCAGTGACTTGTAAGACAGTAACAGGCCTGATTGACAGTACAGGATCCCTGACAAGATCCAGGTCAGGGATCTTGGAGGTCGTCAGGTCTTTCTACTCGAACCTTTTGGCAAAGAAGGAACTGAATCGGGATCGGATTTCAGGTTTCTTGGCTGAAGCCATTCCTGAGTCAGCAGAAGACCCTTCTCTTGGTGTTTTGATAGAACCTATAAGGGAAGAGGAAGTCGTCAGGGCTATTGAGGGTCTTGCCCTCAAGAAGTCACCTGGCCCAGATGGCTTAACATCTGAGTTCTATCGGACCTTTAAAGGAGCTTTGGCTCCCCTCTTGACTGACGTGCTTAATGAGTGTCTATCCTCGGGCACTCTGCCGAAGTCAATGAGGAGGTCCGCCCTTATAGTTCTGTCAAAGGGTAAGGATCCGAGCCATATTGAGAACTGGTGGCCCATAGCACTTCTCAATACGGACCGAAAGATTCTGGCGAAGGTACTTTTCAACCGGCTGGTACAGTTTGCGCCCCGACTCCTCTCGCCGGCTCAGCACTGCTCTGTTCCCGGTCGTAGCACCTTAAGTGCGGTCCTGAGTGTCAGGGAGGCTGTGGAGCAGAGTAGGGCAGGTCGGTGGAAGGGGTACTTGCTGTCCCTAGATCAGGCTAAGGCTTTTGACAGGGTGAATCATGAGTATTTGTGGTCAACTCTCTCGAGGTATGGCCTGCCTGGGGGGTTCATTCAGTGGCTGCAGACCTTATACGCTGGGGCTGAGTCTTTCCCGCTTGTGAATGGTTGGGTTGGTCGTCCTTTTGAGGTGGGGTCGGGCGTCCGACAGGGATGTCCCTTGAGCCCGCTACTGTATGTGTTCGCCATTGATCCCCTGATTAGACGGATTAATGGTGGGCCGGTGGCGGGAGTCAGGATGGACCTGGAGGGCACTGGCTCCCCTTTGAGGACAGTAGCCTACGCGGATGATGTCACCGTTCTTGTCTCGTCACGGGAGGAGCTTGAATGGGTTATGTCTGAAGTGGACAGTTACTCGGAGGCTTCCGGATCAGCTGTAAACAGGAATAAGTGTGGAAGCCTCTGGCTGGGAGGGGGAGAGCCTGGTTTTTCTCTCCCGGACACCCTCCCAGAACCCCAGGGGTCTGTAAAGATCTTAGGCATCCATTTTGGCCAGGGTGATTACCCACTCCAAAATTGGGAAGGTAGGCTTAAGGATGTCGCCCAGAGAGTTGATTGCTGGAAGGGTTGGTCTTTGACCCTGAGAGAAAGGGTTCATCTTGCCAAAGCCTTCCTGCTCCCGTTGGTGATCTATCTAGGTAGCGTCTGTGCTTTGCCAGAGTCTTGTTGGAGTAGGATCTGTTGCCTGTTCTTCCAACTGTTATGGGGGAACAGGCTCAACCTAATCAGGAGGGAGGTTACATACCGCACAAGGAGGCTAGGGGGGTTAAATATGGTTAACCCCGTGGTGTTCTTAATGAACACCTTTCTTAAGATCAATTTACCAAACCTCTCCTCCGAGGGGGCTCCTTCGTGGGTAGCCTCCTGCCAGGGGTGGTTTCGGCCCTTCTTCCAGAAATGGGAGTCAGGAGGGCAAGTGAAAGATCTTCGTGCACCCCATGGATATCTCCCGGCCTATGCTTCCCTGGTCCTGAAAGTGATTCGTCGGTGGGGTCTGGGGGCGTGGGAGATCAGGACTCAGTCAAGACGTTTTCTTGACGACAAGGTCCTGTTGACCCGCTTCCAGAAGCCTCTGGCGCTCAAAGATTGCCCAGGAGAAACCTTAGAGGGAGGGTTGCGTTTTCTTAACTCCAAAAGGTTTCCTCGGAAGTTTTGGGATCTGACCTGGCGCTGCCTCCTAGGTAAGTTATATGTGAGGGGGAACTTGAAGTACCGGAACTCCGACGAGCGAGGCTGCCCTCGGGAGGAGTGTGGCGACATGCTGGAAAGCATGGAGCACTTCCTGCTTCAGTGCCCCTTCAATATAAGGGTTTGCAAATTGGTGGGGACCTCCACCGGTTGGCTGCGGCTGGCTGGCCTTTCCTACGCCGAGTGGGCCTATGAGGCATTCAAACACCCAGAGGGCAGGGACTGCCAAACACTTTTTGTAGTTAGTGCAGTGGTCAGGTTTCACCTATGGTCAGCACGGTGTTTAGTATCGACGAGAGGCAAAATCCTCCCGGAGGTGGAGGTGGTTAAAAACATCGTGGTGGACCTGGTGAGGGTGCGCTCTCGGGAGTACGAGGGGCTGGGTGCAGAAAGGGCTGGTACCCTCTGGAGGGGGTTCACTTTTTCTGTTCCCTGAGGGTTAGATAAGGGATTTTAAAGTAGGTTAGTTAGGTTAGGGCCAGATACGGATAGGTAGGGCAAGGTTTGCACGAGGGGTGGGGTTTATTATTTTCTGATAGGGAGGGACAGGTAGGGACAGGGTAGGGACAGAATGATAGATAGGGATATAGCGGTAGGGCGAGTAGACAGGGATGGGCCTCCTGTGCTCTCTTCCTGGTGGAGGGCTGGCGTATCACCACATAGGCATTTTTGTTTTGGAAATCAGATGGAAGGGTAAGAAGCTTGAGGATAACCGACCCTAGGCCCATGGGAGGTTCATGGGAGGGAAGGTAATTTAACAGGTTATGTAGGATGGTGGGTTTTTGTTACTTGTCTGGTATTTGTTATTTGTTATTGTTGTCGTTCATATGTTGTGTCCATTTTCCCATTTTCCATTTTTCCATATCCCATATTCATTTTCCATTTCCATTTTTCATATCCATTTCCATATCCCATATTTAATTTTCCATATTCCATAATTCCATTTGTTTGTTAGTAGTTAAGGGGTTTTTCAGGGGGGAAGGTTGTTTGGGAGGGGGGTTTCTTTTTGGGGGTGGAGGGTTTGGTTTATAAGTTTTCGTGTGCCCGGCCTGGCTCTGGACTACGCGGACATGGGAGGACATGAGGCGGAGAGCCAGGTTGGGTTTCAGGGGCTTGGTGGTGGGTGGTGCCAGCACCAGGACTATGCGGACATGGGAGGACATGGGGCGTGGTGCTGGCTGGGTGTGGTGAGGGAAAAAAAAAAAAATTTTTTAGTAAGTTTCAGTTGGGGATTTTGTTAGTGTTATAAGTTTCCGTTATAAGTTTCCGTTATATGTTTCCATTGTATATTGCTCATTTAGATTTTCTTTTGTTAGAGTTTTTGACTGACGGATGACTGGAGAAAGACGGGAGAAGAGTGAAAGGTGGCGTGAAAGGCGGAGTGAAAGGTAGAATGGATGGGGCTGGTTCGCGAGATTTGGTTTTTTTTTTTGTCCCGGTGTTTTCTTGTATTTGTTGATGGTTTTATGCTATGTTTTAGATTTATGTATTGTCTCTGTTTATAGTTTTTATATTGTATTTTCGTATGTGACAGTGTTTGTGAACTTTTTTCTACTTTTCTAATAAAATAGTTCCAATTCCTTCGGGGCAACCGTGGGAGTCAGACGTGTCTGTGTGAGCTCCTAGCTTCAGAGGCTTGCGTGGTTTTGGACACTTGGAGACCGTTTATTGTGTGTGGTCTTCGGTCTTTGTGTTACAGACCGTAGCTCCGACTCCCTTCCCCGTGCGGAAGGGAGCCTTATCATGGAGCGTGGAGCTCCTGCCCCCCGGACCTTACAGGCGGGGGGCAGGAGAATGTCTGCCGACACAGCACCAGCAGAGCAGGGCAGGCGGAGGTTGCTGAGGCAGCAAGCCTCAATGAGACTGGCGACCAGGACAACAGCATCGGGAGCAGAAGCAGCGACATTGGCGGCTGCAGCATCAGGAACAGCATCGGGAGTAGCGACGCCCGTGGAGCAGGCGACGCCGGCAGGGGTAGCAGTGGCGACAGGGGTGTCAGCAGTTCCGGCAGGTGGATCCGTGAAGACGGCGACATCAGCCACGGCGGTAACATCAGCGGCAGTGGCGGGTGAAGCCGGTCCAAAGGGAGCTACGGCCGCAGGACATACGGTTTCCTCTGGAAGGGTCCCTGCAAGCAGGAGAAAAGACGCCTTACCGTCATCGCTGCCTCAATCACCCACAGGATGGGGCATCCGGAAGGCTGGGGAAGAGGTTGCCATCTACAGCCGGAGGATCGAGGCGGTTCTGGAGGAGTATGACCGGGCCCGGAGGTCCCTGTTCGCTATGGGTGGAGAGCTGCAAAGCGCTCGTGCCCGTAGCGACAGGGCCTCAAGGAAGGACCGCCCGGTTTTCAGCAGGCAATTAATGAGCCTCAAAAAGCAGATTAAGACCCTGGAAGCCAGGTGTGCGGAGATCCTAGAGGGCGCGGGGCCGTTCAGAGAGAAGCTGCTGAACGATGACCGCTTCTTCTGCAAACAGCAGGAGCGGTTGTTGAAGGATGGCCCCGCGTCCTCAAACAGCTCGGGAGAGGACTATTGCGAGTCAGACCTGGAATCAGATGACAGCATGGCGGTACAGTATAGTCGGGCAGCCGTCCCTAGTAGCGGCAGCCTGATACCCACGTATACGCAGGCATCAGTACCGGCAGTGAAGCAGGAAGTCAGAATGACAAGACAGGAAGTCAGAATGACAGGACAGGAAGTGAGGCAATCTCCCACACTCCCAGAGAACCAACCACTGCCCGAGACGGAGGAGGAGGAGGGCGGAGCCTCGGGAGAAGGCGGGGAAGCTAATGAGGCAAATCTGCCAATTGGAGTCCCCGTCCAGAATGGACCAATTAGCGTTCAGCATGTCAGATTTGGACGGGGAGGAGGAGGGAAAAGGAGCCAAGACCAGGAAGAAGGTGAAAAGAGAAAAAAAAAGAGAAATAGAGACATTTAAATTTGTCAGATCGTTGCCTGGGGAGCATCGCGCCGGGACTTCGGCCCAGGTTGCGATGCCTCCAGGAGAGAAAAGGGAGACGCAGGCACCTCGGGTTACGCCAAGTGGCGGGGTGCCCGGGGTGCCAGCAGTCAAAATGGCGCCTGATAGTATCTTTCAGGAGGCGGCGGACAAGGCACTCAGGGTTGCGGACAAGGCACTCATAGCTGCGGACAAGGGCAAAGGAAGGAAATTGGAGGCCCCCCCTGCGGAGGGGAGTGGCGTGGGAAAACTCCCCTCCCTGGTAGGAGGTCTCAAAATGACGATGGCTTCCCCCAGAGTGAGATATAGGAAAGGGGGAGTGGCAGGTGGGCGTGGCTCATCCTCCTCCAGTGCTGATGAAGCCGGTGATGCGGAGGTCACTTCCGGGGCTAAGGGGGCGTGTCCTCCTACAACATCAGGTAACGGGGTGACTGTGGATGCGGAGGCCGAGGTAAAAGCGGGGAAGCCATCAGCGAGTGGTGCAGCCGGCCCCGCTGTAAGAAGGAAGACTGCAGGTGTGAATGATGGACGAGTGGAGAAGCTAGTTAAGCAGACGGGTAAGGTAAAGGGGAAAGCGGGTGGGACAAAAGGGGTAATTAGTAGTCTTCCTGAAGAAGGTGGTGTAGTATACATGGGGGTCCAAGAGCCTGTAGTCGGAGAGGCTGCGGGTGGAGGGGCTATTACCATTGCTGCTAAAAAAAAGTATTTCTACTGCTAGTAATATTTCTGTTGTGGCCCCTGTTGTTTCTGGTATTTCTGCTGTTGTCCCTGCTGTTGTCCCTGCTGTTGTCCCTGCTGTTGTCCCTGCTGTTGTTTCTGCTGCTGTTCCTGATGCTGTTCCTGATGCTGTCGTTGCTCCTGTTGTTACTCCTGTCATTGCTCCTGATATTGTTGCTCCTGTTGTCCTCTCTACCGCTGTTCCTTCTGCTGCAGTTGGAGTGACCCGGTCCGCGGCGGCTATGCCAGGGCGGACTGTTGCCGCCTCTGGTGCTCCGGTTGCCGTGGCTGAGCCAAGTAGTTCTGCGGGGGGTCCCTGGGAGTGGCGCTGGTACTCCGGCAGCAGAGGTTGCTGCGTCCTCTGGGCCCCCACGCTCCTATGCCAGCGTCGCTTCTGGGGCCCCTGGGGGTGCATCATGTCTTCCGCCGGGCTCCAGGGACGGCGATTTGCAACGGCAGCTCCTGGAGGCTTTACGGGCGGGCCAGTCCACAATGACCATAGATGGGCAGTCGAGAGACCTTAGGTTCTGGGTCGAGCGTTTTGGCCTAGGGAAGTTCCGAGAGGAAGGAGGTGAGACCAGATGGACTCTCCCTACACCCGGGCGTAGGGGGCCGACACGGAGGAACGTGGCTCGTCTCGTATGAGGGGGAGCCGGCCCTTGTCCCCAGAGGAGGGGGGTCGTGGAACTCCTACTCGGGATGGGTTTCAGGGCAAGCGACATCTTTGCCCTGATTCATCCTGTCGGCTCCTCGGAGTTCGACATCAGCTTTGTTACCCCGGAGGGCCTAGAAACCTTCTGGGGAAACTACAGGCTGGTGAAGGACGAGCCCGCCTGGTGTGACTTTATGGTGTGGGCGGTGTCACGCCAGGATAGCATTAAGAAAGTGACCGTTTTAACTTGTAACGAGTCACTTTCTTATATGGACATCATGACCTGGCTCAACAGGTATGGGGAGGTCAAAGACTTCCCCAAGAAAAACCTGGATGAGTTTGGGATCTGGTCGGGGGCCTGGACTTTCATGGTCAAGTTGCGACACGAGGATAACTCGGTGATGCATATCCCGTCCTCGACCTTCCTTGGGAAAGACAGGATCCTTGTCTTCTACCAGGGGCAGCCAAAACTCTGTCACAGGTGCGGTGACCCCTCACACTTGAGCGCCTCCTGCCGTGTGCAGAAGTGCGCCATGTGTGGGGAGGTGGGCCATCTCGCGGCGACCTGTGGCAGGGTGCGTTGCCACCTGTGTGGTGTCCTTGGGCACCCGATCGGGGCGTGTCCACGGTCTTTCGCCAACACCACCCTTCGGCAAGCAGGAGCAGTTGAGGAGGCTGTCCCTGCTGCGGAGAGGGTGAGTGGGGGAGGAGAGACTAGTATGCCAAGGCAAAGGGAGAAGGCCCAGCCACCATCAAGGGCAAGGAGGCGCGAGAGGAGGGGGGAGCAGAGGGAGGTAGTTATGTGCCTTCCTTCTGCCCCTGGCTCTGCTGGGCCGGATCCTGATGCCGAGGCAGCAGTGGGCACGACCCTGGTTGAGGAGATGAGGAGACTGCAGAGGGAGGAAGAGGCTGACCAGTCGTCTTCTTCTCAGTACGTCAGTGCTGGGGAGGGAGAGACGGTCAAGCGGAGAAAGTCACCGAGTAAAGTGAGGGCAAAAACATCTGCCCCCCCCCCCGACGAAGGAACGCAGACTCGACGGCCCTCTAGTGGTATGTCCCAACCGGTACCAATCCCTCTGTGAGGACACGTCGGCCTCAGGGGAGGCTTCAGAGGGAGAGGTGGAGCCGTCAGGGGCTGCTGAGTCTCCCTCCAGGAGGGGGCTGGCCTGGAGCCTGGAGGAGGAGATGATGCACCCAGGGCCGAAGTTGCTACTGTCTCTGCGACCACTGTAACTCCTCAGGGAGAAGTTGCGGGGGGAGGTCCATCCCTCCTCTGGCCAAACCGCACCGGGGGAGGTGATGGACCAATCCCAATGTAAGAAGAGGACCCGCAAGACGAGGAGAAGTCGCGGGTCCTCTTCAGACTCATCTAGGGGTGGTGGTGATAGGAGGAAAGGGGGTGGGAAGCTGAAGGTCATTGAGCTCAATCGGTCTTAATGGCAGTCCCCTCTCCACTGACGCTGGCCACCATTAATGTGGCCAGCATTAAGTCTGATACGGCTAGGTTTGCAGCCTTTGATTTTCTTGGCCGGGTTGAAGCTGACATTTTGTTTTTGCAGGAAACCAGGCTCTGTACTCTATCAGAGATAAACAGAGCAAGGAGGGAGTGGCGCAGGGGGCCCTCCTACTGGTCTCTTGCGGCTGAGCCGTATAGTGGAGTGGCGGTGCTTTTTACCGCAGAGGTGAAATGCCAGCGACTGATCGAGCTCGAAATGGGAAGGTGCCTAGTCTTAGACGTCTTCCTGAAGTGGCAAAGCCTGCGCCTCATTAACATCTACGGTCCCCAGACAAAGTGGGACCGTAAAAGCCTCTTTATGAAGATCAAGCCTTTTCTTTTTACGGGCAAACAAGTCATCTTTGGTGGGGATTTTAAATAGCATAGTGAGTGAAGCTCGCCTGGAGGATATCCACATCAGGCATTCCCCAGGTCACCGTGGGTTCACCTTTCAGAGAGGTAGTGTTAGGTCTAGGATAGATAGGTTTTTTTTGAAGGAGAATTCCGTCACCACCCCTGTGTCCGTGGTGGAGGTGGAGTTCTCTGATCACTGTCTAATTTTGTTTTCTTTGAATATTTCAGAGACCCTCCGGAGAGGAAGAGGTTTGTGGAGGCTGAATTCGTCACTCCTTGAGGAAGCAGCTGTAAGACAAGCCTTTGAGGAGTTTCTTCAGGATCAGGTACTATTACTGGATCTTGAAGGTAATAGGTCAGAGTGGTGGGAGATATTCAAAAAAAGGGTGGCGGGATTTTTCTGCCGGCTCTCAAGCCTCAGGTCACTGGACATGTACCGCATGTACACTGCACTGAGGAAGAGACTTGAACATCTGGTCTCGACCGGAGGTAGCCAGGAGGATATCTCCAGTGTGAAGGCTTTGCTTAAAAGGTGTCAGTATGATAGGCACGCATCTTTGGTTCTTGAGATTGGGATTTCGGGAAATACCGCTCGCCCGACCCCTACAGGAACTGTAAGATGTCAGTGACTTGTAAGACAGTAACAGGCCTGATTGACAGTACAGGATCCCTGACAAGATCCAGGTCAGGGATCTTGGAGGTCGTCAGGTCCTTCTACTCGAACCTTTTGGCAAAGAAGGAACTGAATCGGGATCGGATTTCAGGTTTCTTGGCTGAAGCCATTCCTGAGTCAGCAGAAGACCCTTCTCTTGGTGTTTTGATAGAACCTATAAGGGAAGAGGAAGTCGTCAGGGCTATTGAGGGTCTTGCCCTCAAGAAGTCACCTGGCCCAGATGGCTTAACATCTGAGTTCTATCGGACCTTTAAAGGAGCTTTGGCTCCCCTCTTGACTGATGTGCTTAATGAGTGTCTATCCTCGGGCACTCTGCCGAAGTCAATGAGGAGGTCCGCCTTTATAGTTCTGTCAAAGGGTAAGGATCCGAGCCATATTGAGAACTGGCGGCCCATAGCACTTCTCAATACGGACCGGAAGATTCTGGCGAAGGTACTTTTCAACCGGCTGGTACAGTTTGCGCCCCGGCTCCTCTCGCCGGCTCAGCACTGCTCTGTTCCCGGTCGTAGCACCTTAAGTGCGGTCCTGAGTGTCAGGGAGGCTGTGGAGCAGAGTAGGGCAGGTCGGTGGAAGGGGTACTTGCTGTCCCTAGATCAGGCTAAGGCTTTTGACAGGGTGAATCATGAGTATTTGTGGTCAACTCTCTCGAGGTATGGCCTGCCTGGGGGGTTCATTCAGTGGCTGCAGACCTTATATGCTGGGGCTGAGTCTTTCCCACTTGTGAATGGTTGGGTTGGTCGTCCTTTTGAGGTGGGGTCGGGCGTCCGACAGGGATGTCCCTTGAGCCCGCTACTGTATGTGTTCGCCATTGATCCCCTGATTAGGCGGATTAATGGTGGGCCGGTGGCGGGAGTCAGGATGGACCTGGAGGGCACCGGCTCCCCTTTGAGGACAGTAGCCTATGCGGATGATGTCACCGTTCTTGTCTCGTCACGGGAGGAGCTTGAATGGGTGATGTCTGAAGTGGACAGTTACTCGGAGGCTTCCGGATCAGCTGTAAACAGGAATAAGTGTGGAAGCCTCTGGCTGGGAGGGGGAGAGCCTGGTTTTTCTCTCTCGGACACCCTCCCAGAACCCCAGGGGTCTGTAAAGATCTTAGGCATCCATTTTGGCCAGGGTGATTACCCACTCCAAAATTGGGAAGGTAGACTTAAGGATGTCGCCCAGAGAGTTGATTGCTGGAAGGGTTGGTCTTTGACCCTGAGAGAAAGGGTTCACCTTGCCAAAGCCTTCCTGCTCCCGTTGGTGATCTATCTAGGTAGCGTCTGTGCCTTGCCAGAGTCTTGTTGGAGTAGGATCTGTTGCCTGTTCTTCCAACTGTTATGGGGGAACAGGCTCAACCTAATCAAGAGGGAGGTTACATACCACACAAGGAGGCTAGGGGGGTTAATATGGTTAACCCTGTGGCGTTCTTAATGAACACCTTTCTTAAGATCAATCTACCAAACCTCTCCGCCGAGGGGGCTCCTTCGTGGGTAGCCTCCTGCCAGGGGTGGTTTCGGCCCTTCTTCCAGAAATGGGAGTCAGGAGGGAAAGTGAAAGATCTTCGTGCACCCCATGGATATCTCCCGGCCTATGCTTCCCTGGTCTTGAAAGTGATTCGTCGGTGTGGTCTGGGGGAGTGGGAGATCAGGACTCAGTCAAGACGTTTTCTTGATGACAAAGTCCTGTTGAACCGCTTCCAGAAGCCTCTGGCGCTCAAATATTGCCCAGGAGAAACCTTAGAGGGAGGGTTGCGTTTTCTTAACTCCAAAAGGTTTCCTCAGAAGTTTTGGGATCTGACCTGGCGCTGCCTCCTAGGTAAGTTATATGTGAGGGGGAACTTGAAGTACCGGAACTCCGACGAACGAGGCTGCCCTCGGGAGGAGTGTGGCGACATGCTGGAAAGCATGGAGCATTTCCTGCTTCAGTGCCCCTTCAATATAAGGGTTTGCAAATTGGTGGGGACCTCCACCGGTTGGCTGCGGCTGGCTGGCCTTTCCTATGCCGAGTGGGCCTATGGGGCATTCAAACACCCGGAGGGCAGGGACTGCCAGACACTTTTTATAGTTAGTGCAGTGGTCAGGTTCCACTTGTGGTCATCCCGGTGTCTAGTATTGACGCGAGGCAAAATCCTCCCGGAGGTGGAGGTGGTTAAAAACATCATGGTGGACCTGGTGAGGGTGCGCTCTCGGGAGTATGAGGGGCTGGGTGCAGAGAGGGCTGGTACCCTCTGGAGGGGGTTCACCTTTTCTGTTCCCTGAGGGTTAGAATAAGGGATTCAAAGTAGGTGAGTTAGGTTAGGGCCAGATAGGGACAGGTAGGGCAAGGTTGGCACGAGGGGTGGGTTTTATTATTTTCTGATAGGGAGGGACAGGTAGGGACAAAATGATAGATAGGGATATAGCGGTAGGGCGAGTAGACAGGGATGGGCCTCCTTTGCTCTCTTCCTGGTGGAGGGCTGGCGTGTCACCACATAGGCATTTTTGTTTTGGAAATCAGATGGAAGGGTAAGAGGCTTGAGGATAACCGACCCTAGGCCCATGGAAGGTTCATGGGAGGGAAGGTAATTTAACAGGTTATGTAGGATGGTGGGTTTTTGTTACTTGTCTGGTATTTGTTATTGTTGTCGTTCATATGTTGTGTCCATTTTCCCATTTTCCATATCCCATATTCATTTTCCATTTCCATTTCCATTTTTCATATCCATTTCCATATCCCATATTTCATTTTCCACATTCCATAATTCCATTTGTTTGTTAGTAGTTAAGGGGTTTTTCAGGGGGGAAGGTTGTTTGGGAGGGGGGTTTCTTTTTGGGGGTGGAGGGTTTGGTTTATAAGTTTTCGTGTGCCCGGCCTGGCTCTGGACTACGCGGACATGGGAGGACATGAGGCGGAGAGCCAGGTTGGGTTTCAGGGGCTTGGTGGTGGGTGGTGCCAGCACCAGGACTATGCGGACATGGGAGGACATGGGGCGTGGTGCTGGCCGGGTGTGGTGAGGGAAAAAAAAAGGAAAAAAAATAAAAAATAAATAAATTTTTTTTTAGTAAGTTTCAGTTGGGGATTTTGTTAGTGTTATAAGTTTCCGTTATAAGTTTCCGTTATAAGTTTCCATTGTATATTGCTCATTTAGATTTTCTTTTGTTAGAGTTTTTGACTGACGGATGACTGGAGAAAGACGGGAGAAGAGTGAAAGGCGGAGTGAAAGGCAGAATGGATGGGGCTGGTTCGCGATTGGTTTTTTTTTTTTTTTGTCCCGGTGTTTTCTTGTATTTTATTTGTTGATGGTTTTATGCTATGTTTTAGATTTATGTATTGTCTCTGTTTATAGTTTTTATATTGTATTTTCGTATGTGACAGTGTTTGTGAACTTTTTCTACTTTTCTAATAAAATAGTTCCAATTCCTGGACAACCTCTTTAAAGGATTTATCCATCTTTTTAATATTGATGGCCTGTCCTTAGGATAGGCCATCAATATTACATCTGCGATGATACAACAGCCAGGACATCTGCAGATCAGCTTTTCCAGGACAGTGCGGCTACAGGTAAAGGTAACAATTCTAGGAGCCATGCTGTTCACTTGCCATACAAGGTGTAGCAGTAGGTTTAGGTAGTGCAGTGGTGCACATGGTATAGTGGGTGAGCAGCATGGCTCCCGGCATGTTATTACCTTACTGAGACCCCTGTCTCAGTACCGCTGATCTGCAGGGGTCCTGATGGTGGGCCCCTAGAAACAATTCCACTGGTGGGCCCTAGACATCCCAGTCCGACACTGCTGATAACAATTTCAAACAGGAGCTATTACTACAGGTAATGAGTGAAGGACAGAAGAGCCTCTTAAAGAAGAAGTTACAGGTCTGTGAGAGACAGAAATCTTGCTTGTTTGTAGGTGACCAAATACTTATTTTCCACCATAATTTGCAAATAAATTCTTAAAAAATCAGACAATGTGATTTTCTAAATATGTTTTCTCATTTTGTCTCTCATAGTTGAGGTCTACCTATGATGACAATTACAGGCCGGCCTCATCTTTTTAAGTGGGAGAACTTGCACAATTGGTGGCTGACTAAATACTTTTTTCCCCACCGTAAATCACCACCAGGTCCCATGGGAAAGATGGAGAGGCAAAATAAGAGGACATTGTACTGAGTGGGAGTTATAAGAGGGCATTATACTGTGTTGGGGCCTCAAGTGAACATTATGCTGTGGGGGCACTGAAGAGGATGTTATACCATGTGAAGGGCATTATATTTATATTCCTAGTTTAGAGTTTTTTTTTCTATGTCAACTTTTAAAAGCAGTCAACCAATTTATTTGGGGCAAGATGAGGGGGTAGATGGAGAAGGCAGTTGCCTAGGGCACCAAGGTGACGCTAGGATGGGAGAAAAATGGAAGTTAGTGATAGAGTAGTTGATCTAGCATTGAGAACTACTAGAGATAGGGCTTGAGGGAAGTAGACAATACGGTGGGTGAGTATGTATTATAGATAAGTACATTAGGGACTGGTAAGGAAGGATGAAAGAAGTAATTTAATGCATGACAATCCATCCAACAGCTTACATACTGTACTGAGGATGAAGTGCGGGAGCACCCTGAAGCCCCCGCCTTGGGCACCATCACAGCTTGTCTTGCCCAATTTTTTTGAAGTCACTAGAGTAATATTTTAATAGTATACTTATTGATGATAATCTTATTAAAGGCATTTTGATTGATGTCAGATCTCAATTCATTCTCACTTTAATAATCTTCTGGTTATTTAGATATGATCAGCCTTAAAGTCTCCCCCGAGATCTCTCTAGTAGATGAACCTGTGAAAATACAAGTTTATGGTCTTCAGCCACAGCAAATAATAACCTTGAGAGCTTGGTTAAAGGATGAGAAAGGGAAGATCTTTCATTCCCGAGCCTTCTATGTCAGCGATACGGAGGGAAAAGTTGACCTGGAGCATTCACCAGCCACTGGTGGAGACTTCCATGGAGTGTGTCCGATGGGTCTGTTCTGGGCTTTGAAGTCATCCACCCCATTCCTACGACTTATAAAACGTGACGTGATGGGAAGTCCTTTCCAAGTTCACCTGGAAGTCTACAGTCATCTGAAAATTACTCCCTTTCCTGAAAAATCTCCAGCTGCCACTACAAGTGTCGAAAGATGGTACGTGTCTCCTGGAGTTCAGAGACTGGAGGTCAGACAAGGAAGAATCCGAGGAGCCTTATTTATTCCTCCAGGTAAATCATTAGTGCACTTTTGTTTCTAGACTATAATACATGTAGCTAATAAGATCATTAAGATCACGGTTGGTTTGGATAGGATTCTATTAAACTAAAGCAACACTTTAACATGTCATTGTCGTATTTGGAGCCAGGAAGGGATTTTCCCCTTTTAGGCCCTCATACACATTGAGAAAAGTTGGCTGTAGCAGCTGAGTATCTAATTTGTATGGTCACCTACTGGCTTTGCCTCAACATTATCTGAAAAAGGATAGAGCTTGTTAAATTTTTAAAACCCCAATTCTATTGTTCTCCCTGAGATAAGAAGCCACTAGAGGTGCCTGACGTCGAGCACGCTATAAAAATCAGATGTTTTCGGCCAAGTCCACTGGCGGGATCAGCAAACCAACTAATGTGTATGGGGTTCTACTGACTCACTACTGCCCAATCTTTTTGTTCTTGGGATAAATTGCTGCCGGTGGAGTCTGACAACAATCTTCTCTCCTCTCCAAATTTAGGACACGAGCACCGATGAGCTTAGTTGAGCAAGAATATGTATGGAGGAGATGAATGAGACAGCTGTATGGGCAGTAGTACTTTAGTCTCCCTGATAAAAACACATGTACACTTGGCCAAGATAAGCATGTATGCGTATAAGGTTGTTAGGAGAAATAGCCATTCAGTCAACAACTATATTGAAGGTATAGGGGGAGTTTTGGATTTTTTGGGATGAACAGTGTAGAACTAGATAGCCTGTGGCCCAGTTTTCCTATCTGCACTGCGCCTAGAAAGTGGTCAACGTTATACCTCAACTTGGCACATCTCAGCTCCTGCATCCCGGTTGCCACTTTTTAGACAATGGCCAATTGTCTTATAAACAATATGGGGCCAGAAGCAGAAAGCTCCATCCACTTTCTAGCATCGCGGTGCCTTCACTGCAACTCAACTCCCTCTGACTTCAGTGGGAGCTGAGCTGCAGTGAAGGTGTCAGCTGCTAGACAATGGATGAAGCGTTCTGCTTCTGGCTCTATATTATGTACTGGACGGGCACCAGAAGCGGCTCCATACAGTTGATTGGTCCAGGAGCTGGGCGTCAGCCCATCGATCAGATATTTATGGCCTATCCTATATCTTTTTGGACTTGATAGACTTGTGACTATTTTCAAGCTTCTTAACATGTCCTACAAGGATCATGATAACTCTCGAAGGCTTGTAGTGGTAGACAGAGATATATTTGATTTTCTCTCTCCATAGGTCAAGGTCCTTTCCCAGGGGTTATAGACTTATTTGGTGTTATCGGAGGTCTTGTAGAGTTTCGAAGCAGTCTCTTGGCCAGTCGTGGATTTGCCTTTCTTGCTTTGGCTTACTTTGGTTACGATGATCTTCCGACAACTCTCGGCCATATTGATCTTAAATATTTTGAGGAAGCTGCTAACTTTCTTGTTAATCATCCGAAGGTAAGATGAATCCACCTCCTGTAAGCCGTCTAGACATTTTGTCATTACAATGTTGTTCCTGAGTGTAGGTGATCAAAATTATTACTATAACCACATATACTGCTATAACTGGAGTTGGCCACACTTTTGATCCCAATCTATTTTCTTGTATTTTTTTCTTATTGACATCTTTTTCTTTCAGGTGTCAAGTGCTGGAATCGGAGTTGTAGGGTACAGCAGAGGGGCTAAGATAGCTCTGGCCATGGCATGTTTCATACCCCAAATTGTGGCTACAATCTGCACCAATGGGACTACTTGTGTAACTGGCCAGGATCTCCGCTATGGTGACCTGACAATAAGAGGAATTCCATATCAAAAAGAAAAAATTTTGATAAGCTCCTTGGGGGCTTTTGATTATAGTCGTATATATGAAGACCCGAGAGACCCAGCAAACCAGGATTCAGTACTTCCTATTGAGAAAGCCAGAAGTCCCATCATGTTCTTGGTGGGAGAAAATGACCTATTTCATGACAGTGTGTTATATGCTAAACTATCTATAACCAGAGCGGAAAGGTATGGTAAGAAGGACGTGTACTTAAAGTCTTACCCTGGTGCTGGACATCTTCTCGAACCTCCAGGTTCCCCTTTATGCCCTGTGTCACTTAATGCTATTCATGGTTTTCCTGCAATGTGGGGTGGGGAACTCGTGGATCACTGCAAAGCACAAGAGATGAGCTGGTGGGAAACACTTGGCTTCTTCCACAGATATATACCATGTTCTCAGAGGAATAAATTATAACCACCCCCAGTAACAAGGTGGTCTGAATAAATTCAAGCAGAAAGTCAATATTTTCTCATCCATAACAACCAATCTCTTTTGACACTACTGCATGAATGTTCCTCTCAGTCTCTAAGCACAGTTATCAATGCAGAGACCTGCACAGGAACAAAAATGTGACAATCCTGTAACTACTGGACTTCGGGGATAAAAATATTAACCTGCATATCACAAAGGATATTAATATTAATTAATTCGCCATCAGGGATCACATTTGTAACCCACAGACACCCCTAAAAGGATTATTATCCCAGTAGACCTCCAAGGATAATTCTACTTAAACCACAAGACCATCAAAGGAGAATGGATGTAGTATAGACCCGCTGTGTCACTGGATGGATTTGGCTTGGGGCTACCCCTAAGGGTATTGTTAAAGTGGTCCCCTGATTTTTACGCTTTAACCCATTCCTATACAGGGATCTATTAGTAGGAGTACTAGGAGTAGTCCCTGTACAGTGACAGGTGCACCTACACAGGTCAAGAGACACTGATGTGTGGCACTAAAGAGACAGATAAAATCTGTGGTCAGAGGAGGCAGAGTACATTCAGCACAGAGGTCAGGCAGGAAGTCTGGGCAGGGTTCAAAATTGATATACAGGCATGGGTCAGGGCAGGTGGCACAGATACGAGAAACAGGTTCAAGGTGAGAAAAACAGGTAAAAAAAACTTTGCAACCCACTGGCAACCTGGGAACCTTTTTGTTCAGGCACCTTCCTTTTGGGAAATTTGTCTTAATTAGCTCACAGGTGTAGCACTATAATGGACATTGCTGGTGGAGATCCTAGGGGTAAGTTCAATGGGAGACATTCATCTGGGCCCGATTCAGTTGCGGATTCCGTGGCTCGGGAGTCCCTGTCAATGAAGCCCATTTATCTGGGACTAATCAGCGGAGGAAAGTTGCAACAGAATGCCGATGATTTGCAAACCAGCGACTGAATACTGTGGCGGAAAATGTAGAGGAAGTTCTCTTCCTTTTTCTGCCGTGTAAACCTAGCCTAAGGCTGAGGACAGACTAGGTGTATTTGCAGCAGGTTGGCCACCACACTAGTCTAATCCACACGCTGTGACTGAAACCTGTAGCACAAAGTGATAATTATTGCTGTAGGTTTTTACCAGTGATTTTCATCCTTTCAATGACTGAAACTTTGGAGCAATTTCCAAAATTTTGGTGCAATTTTTTGGCTTATAGTTTAGCATATTAAGTCACACCCCCTTTTCAACTTGTTTTGGGTCGAACACGTTTGTTACGAATCACACCTTAAATTGGCTTAAAAAATAGTGTCTCAGGGCTACTAGAGATTCCTAGAGCTCCTGTGAGCCAATCACAGGAGAACTGATGCCACTACTGAATTCAATAGCAACAGTGGCTCCTCTGTGATAATGGGACCCCCGCTGATAATAGTGGCGGTGGTCCTGCTATCATTTTGCTGCAACCCAGATGGAGGATGGGAGTAGTGGTGGTGGATGCTGTGCCACCTAGCAGGCCAAGCACGCTCACCAACCACTCCAGTCCCATTTCTAGGCCGGACAAAGTTGAGGAGGGTCCTGCAGCACTACCGGATGGTGGTGGTAGTAGTTCTTTCCCCTGGGGCACTTCCAGTTGAAGAGGGGACCTGTAGAGTTGTTCGGAAAGGTCCTGATGGTGAGGCAGGCACAACTCAGGAGTCAGCGGTGCAGGTAAACAAATAACAGCCTTTATTTGGCAACAGGAACAACAGGTAAACAGCAGCTTCTAAATGGGGGTAGTAGTCCTACAGTGTCCAACCCCCAGCCTTGGTTCTAGGAGGGTGCCAAGGGATGTTATAGGCTCCACAGGATGGCTTTCCACTACTCCTCCTCTCTGCCTCTCCCAGCCAGGTACACTGGGGATGGAGTTACAGGGAGTCCTGACAGGGATCCGGTTACCTGTATGCTAGGACCGAACGAGTTTCTCCTGTCAGGGTCCTCTCCTGCTTCTCCTGGCACAGCACCGAATAAGTCTAATAGTTCTGACAGCACTTCTCTCTTGCTCTGGGCTGTCTTTAGGTGAGCCTGGGGCTGGTGATTTCCCTCCGGGGGCTGTAGAGGCGACCATTGACCAACAGTCCTGAGGCCGGTGGCAGGTCAGCTCTGCACACCTTCCGTTGTCGACCGCACACACAGTACTGAAGACCAACTGTCGCCGGGGAGATGAGACCTCCCTACAACCCCACCCAGTGGCCTGTGATAGGCCAAGGCTGAACCAAGTCTGGGTTTTGAACACTGCAGGGGGGAAAATGACGAGGGAAAAGCTGCATAACAAATAACATAGAATATTTAACACAGAACAGGACGTACCAACATAAAACCCAGTGGCACAGAAACAAACACATAAAAGCAGCAGCCTATGGGATGCTGCAATTTATCCCTGTGCTATGACACTATGATGTGACAGCACAAGTATAGTGAATAAAGTTAGTGGCAGTGGGTGAAAAAAAATCACAGCAGCTCTTCTGATAATAGCAGTGGTGGTCCCACTATCATCTACTTGTGGCGGCCATTTTAGTTCGTCCAAGATGAATCCCTAATTGTTTGGGTCGAATTAGGTTTGTCGAGTTCTCCAACTCTACAGCATGTTGTCTGCACATAAACTAACTGCATGCTTACCCGGTGTTCACGTGCGGTCCTCATGGTGTCACAGGCCCAACCCGCCCATTAAAGGAGAATTGTCTAAAAAAGGGGAGTGTGTGGACGGGGGCTCAGGTTTACAGCTCTTTTCCACAGGATGACTGCTTGTCCAGAGCGGGGACCTCCTCCTTTTAAAGCTGAATTTTCATCCTAGTTGTACTCCCTGGGCCCCAGCACCTTTCTTACTGTCGAGGCTGCCCTCTAGTGGAGCTCTCTGTACTACATACTTTCAGTATACTCTATATAAAGAGGACCTTTCATGTCCTCATCAATGTGTGTTTTTAAATACCGCTAGAAAGACGACTGAATTCATTGTGCAGGGGCCACTGTGGGACATTATACTATGTGCAGGGGCCACTGTGGGACATTATACTGTGTGGAGAGGCGACTGTGGAACATTATACTGTGTGGAGGGGCCGCCATTGGATATTAAACTGTGTGGAGGAGCCGCTATGGGACATTATACTGTACAGGGGCCGCTATGGGACATTCTACCGTATGGAGGGGCCGCTATAGGACATTATACTGCCTGGAGGCCACTTTTGGACATTATAGTGTGTGTAAATGGAGCGTTATACTGTATGGGGGCCAGGAAAGGGAGCACTATTCTGTGGGGGGCCCCAAGTCAAAAGTTTGCTGGGAGGCCCAGTCTTTGCTAGTTATGCCCCTGTTTCTCAATTCAGCTTTCCCTCAGCCCTGTCCAGTCTCTCTATCCCGGCCACTTAATCCCCACACAGCTTGAGGCTGCCACTACCATGCTTCACTGTACGTATTATTGGTGAGCAGTGCCTTGTTTCCTCCAGACATGACGCTTAGAACTGAAGCCAAAAAGTTCAATCTTGGTTTCATCAGCCCAGAGAATCTTGTTTCTCATAGTCTGAGAGGGGCTTTTTTTTGCAAACTCCAGACAGGCTTTCATGTGTCTTTTAGGCCAGAGACCCACATGGTGTAAACTAAATGCCATGGTTTGGCCACGGCAAAAACACTGAGGAAAAAAAAACGTTCAGTCACTGCAAATCCGATCCACACCTTGTGGAAAAATATGTGCATTGTACATGCTGCGATTTCTAAAACCATTTCTGTTTTGGAAATCACAGCATGTCAATAATACCTACGGAAACGCCACATAATCCTGTCTCTGGTCACCCAGCCAGTATTGGTGGTAACACACGTACAGTATAAAGTACATGGTGGTGCAACAGGGTTAGCAAGACTGGGCATTGTAACCAGGTCAGGTTGTCTGTGGACCACAAGTATACAAGGGGATTTAGTTTTTTATTCATTTTATTGATATTTCAAAGAATGCAAAAAAAATAAATAAAAGCAGAACATACAAGGACGACCTGCAAGATCCAGCTGCTGATAAGATCCGATGTGGGTAAGCATATCATTAAAAGAACAAGGGTAGAAGAAGGTAACAGAAAAAAGGGAGGGAATTTCTCCTTTACATCCCTTACAGCAGTCCCTCCAACACCAAATCTACCTCATCCACCATCACAACCTACTTGGACCTGAAGGGTCACTATAGGGGCATTATACTTCATGGTCGCCACAAAGGGGGCATTATACCAAGTGGGAACACTGAATTATACTGTGTGGGGCACATATGGGCATCGTACTATGTCTAGCACTATGTCTGCTAGAAAGAGATGTGCATTATTACATTGTGGGTGGGAGGGCCTGGATGGGAATGGATGTTGGCAAAAAGGATATGAACAGGGTTAGGGGTATGATTTAACACATACAATAAAATTAGCTGCAGGGTGCCACCAGAATTCTCCCTCTTTAACCACTTCCATACCAGATGCTTTACCCCCCTTCCAGACCAGACACATTTTCGGGTTTTTTTTGTATGTGCGGTTTTGAGGGCTGTAACATTTCTTATAATATGCATTATTCATCATAATTTCTGCATCTTTTTTCGGTGTTTATGTTGTTTTTATTTTTGCATGTGTTTTAATTTTTTTTATATCTGGGAAAATCTAAACAAAAGAGAAAGGAAAACGTGTCTGTTTTTCACTTTTCATTTTTTTTATATTTAATAACACAAATTGCTACTAAAAAACTTTTTTAAAATAGTTTTTACTCTCCATTACAGTAATTTTTATTTTGTATGGTGTCGTTGGGGGTGGGGCTATAACCTTTAATAAGGGCGTGTTATTGGCGTATTATTTTATTTATTTTTTTAATTATTTTATTTCATGTTTTTTTTAACTTTTCTTTTCATTTTTTTTTTTAATTTCTTTTTACATTGTGTCCCCATAAGGTCATAATAGACCTTTGGGGACATCTGATGACTTTTTTTTTTTTTTTTTGTTGAGGAGGCTGATTTCCCCTGTAACTGGGGCTGGTACATTTAGCCCCAGTTGCGGGAGTAATACAGCCTGCTGCACGTTACTATAGAGCTGATCCCGGCAGATTACGTGACCGGGTCAGAGGGCGGCCGCAAGATGGCGGCGCCCATAGCACTGTATACAGCGCTCATTCAGCGCTGTATACACGGCCATCGGGAAGGCAAGGAAGGTAATAAACCTTCCCTGCTTTCTCTCTGGGAGCTCAGGCTGAAGTTACAGCCGGCTCCACGATTTTGTGCAGCTGCTGAATTCTGCTTGGACGTACCAGTACATCCTTACAGTACAAGGCAACCACCCCTTGGACATATATAGTCTATGGGCGGTACGGAAGTGGTTAAAGGGGTTATGCCACAAAGAATATTAAGGGCCTGTTCACACATCAAAATCTGCTGCTGATTTTGAGGGGGATTTCACCCTGATTCTGCCTTCTAGTAATAATACATTTTATTTATATAGCGCCAACATATTCAGAAGCACTGTACAATTTGTAGGGTTCAAGTACAGACAAAAAGATACATTACAAAGAAATAGTCAATTCACACACTGGGACTGAGGGCCCTGCTCACAAGAGCTTACAATCTATGAGGTAGAGGGGGTGACACAAGAGGTAGCAGGGGCGGCATAGAAGGTAGCATTGCTTATACAGAGGTCCAGCCGTTTATGTGATAGAGGTTACTGTCATTATACTAAAGTGTAACATTATTAAATAAAGCTGTATGAGCCGTCACCAGTCGTGTCCTTTACTGTGCAGATGGTGCCTGGAAATATAAAGTTATAGCCCGATACCGTATCATATCCTGTGGGGTAATGCGGGAGCGGGAACAGAGGAGGGTTAGTTTTAGGCATTCTGACTGCGGAAGAGTTTACATTAGAAATTGTGATATCCAATGAATAGAGAATAAACAATCTTCGTGGTATAACCCCTTTAATGGTGTCTGGTGTCAAAAGACTGACATCTACTAAGATCTGACCAGATAAGATTAGATACACCTGTTCGGCAGCACACGCCTATGAATTATTGGTTACTCCGGTTTAAAGGGAATCTGTCAGGTCAATCTGGGACACTAAACCACCCGCAGGCCCTTATAGACCTTGGGTTTAGTGTCCCAGTTCGCCCTGTTGTAATGCAATCCGCAGGCGCATTAAAAATAAAAAACCTCTACATTTACTGTACCTAGAGAAGGGTCCGATCGACGCTGTTTGGCGAGAACGGTCCAGCTTATTCATGAGATTCTTCGTTGGCATGCCTCCCTGCGCCTGCGCTGCTCTTCAGCGAAGCCAAAGATGGACACCCCGGCTTCACTACGTAATTGCGGGGCATGCGCACTGAAGCCGAGGTGTACTCCTCTGGCTTCATTGAGGAACTGCGCAGGTGCGGGGAGTACAGCGGCAGGGTTAGTATAAAGTTTTTTTTATTCTTAATGCGGCCATGGATTGCGTTATAACAGAGTGATTTGGGACACTAAATTTCAGGTCCATATGGACGTGTGGGTGGTTTAGTCTCCCAAATTACCCTGACAGATTCCCTTTAAATATTAACCCTTTTTTGGTTTAGCCCTAAAATTCTTAGGAAAATATTAACTGGATAACTGGTGTAATAACATTACTTATTCTCTAAATTTCACAAGACGAGATCTTCGTTGCAACTCCCTGCAGCACAGAGGAATACTGCCTCACCTGATGCAGATATTAATACTCAGACTTTCACTGTGTATCGGGTATTTCTAGACGGAAAACAGGGTTGACCTCTTATTTTTCAGCAGGTATTTCTTTTTTTTACACATTCTAGACCTTTAATTGGTAAATGTAGATATATTTGTCAGACTTTGGTTTTCAGTAATGGTTATGAGGTAAAGTTGTACTTAGATTGATTCAAGTTCCAGCCAGGAAATTTGTACATGAGCCAGTCAGTGTATTGTCTGGGTTTACCAGGCCAAACCTAACTCAGATGAGCTGACATGCTGAGTTCAGTTCAGTAGACACTAGATTCCCACCTGCATTAGGCTGTCTGTTGTTCTGGTCTGTTGGAGGACCAGAACAACAGACCACTAAAATAGCAGACACATATGGAGCCTTACAGCCTCCATTGACTATAATGGGGTCCGTCGGCTGTTCGCTGTTTTTAACTGAAAGCGCCAGACAAATAGGTCGTAGGTGCAAAAACTGACACCCGATGGGAACCCAGTATAGTTAATGGAGTGCGTTAGTCTCCAGATGTGACCGCTGTTGTAGAGGTCTGCCTATCCGTTGTTCTGAGCCTCTGACGGACCAAAACAACAGAAAGGCCTGTTAACCCTGCGTCACCCAAACAATAAATCACCTCTTATATGCCATTGTCACTACTGACCCTGACATCTAAGGAGTTAAATACACATAATCTGAGTTATCTCTCCAAGGCATTTTTGATTCTTAATTCATTCTCACTTTAATATTCTTCTGGTTATTTAGATATGATCAGCCTTAAAGTCTCCCCCGAGATCTCTCTAGTAGATGAACCTGTGAAAATACAAGTTTGTGGTCTTCAGCCCCAGAAAATAATAACCTTGAGAGCTTGGTTAAAGGATGAGAAAGGGAAGATCTTTCATTCTCGAGCCTTCTATGTCAGCGATACGGAGGGAAAAGTTGACCTGGAGCATTCACCAGCCACTGGTGGAGACTTCCATGGAGTGTGTCCGATTGGGTCTGTTCTGGGCTTTGAAGTCATCCACCCCACTGCTACGACTTATAAAACGTGATGTGATGGGAAGTTCTTTCTATGTTCATCTGGAAATCTACAGTCATCTGGAAATGACTCCCTTTCCTGAGAAACCTCCGGCCGCCACTACAAGTGTCGAAAGATGGTACGTGTCTCCTGGGGTTCAGAGACTGGAGGTCAGACAAGGAAGAATCAGAGGAGCTTTGTTTATTCCTCCAGGTAAATAGTTAATGTACTTTTGTTTCTAGACTATAATACATGTAGCTAATAAGATCATTAAGATCACGGTTGGTTTGGATAGGATTCTATTAAACTAAAGCAAAAATTCAACGTCATTGCCGTATTTGGAGGGATTTTCCCCTTTTAGGCCCTAATACACATTGAGAATAGCAGCTGAGTATCTAATTTGTATGGGCACCTTCTGGATTTGCCTCAACATTATCTGAAGAAGGATCGAGCTTGTTAATGTTATAGAATTGCCTGTTGAGCAATTCCCCAAAGGTAGCTCCTGAAACCAGAAAGGAAGAGGAAGACAGAGACAGTGAGTCCTAGGCTGAACTCCCCCCCCACCCCCGTCCCTGCCTACTTGCCTGAACTGTCCTAGACGACAGACGACAACTGGGGGCAATCCCTTCTTAAGATAAGAACAGGACAAAACAAACAACACAGAAGCAGAGTCAGCAAGCCGAGGTCAAACCAGAGAGACAAATCGTACCAAATCGAAATCCAAGACAATAGTTAAAGGGTAAGCTAGAGGACAGGAATATGAATACAGGTAACAAAGCAGCAAGAGAAGGGCTTAGCAAGGGACAAGTCTCAATATCCAGCAAACATGTGTGAGCAGATGACCCGTTTATAGGAAGTCCAGAATCTGCCCCAGACTTGATTGAAAGGCTGTCAATCACACAGGCAAGGCTACAATTAACTATTTGAGGAGTGGACGGAAACAAAGCTGCAGGAGATGGGTGTGGTAAAAAATCAATTACAGAGAAGAGATAATAGAGCAGTGTTCAGACAAGAACCCTAAGCAAGGAAGCAAAACTGAACACGCCTCCTGCGCCTCAGCGTGCGATCAGATGGCACAGAAGTTCGAATGGGTGCGGACGTCACAGTTAAATTTCAAAGCCCTGACATAAGAAGCCAACAGAGGTGCCTGGTGTCGAGCACACTATAAAAATCAGATGTTTTCGGTTAAGTCCACTGGAGGAATCAGCCAACCAACTAATGTGTATGGGGTTCTCTTGACTCACTACTGACCAATCTTTTTGTTCTTAAGGAGATAAACTGCTGCCGTAGGAGTCTGACAACAATCTTCTCTCCTCTCCAAACTTAGGACACAAACACCAATAAGCTTAGTTGAGCATGAATATGTATGGGGGAGATGAATGAGACAGCTGTATGGGCAGTAGTACTCTAGTCTCCCTAATAAAAACACATATACTCTTGGCCAAGACAAGCATGTATGCGTATAAGGTTGTTAGGAGAAATAGCCATGCAGTCAACAACTATATTGAAGGTGTAGGGGGAGTTTTGGATTTCTTGGGATGAACAGTGTAGAACTAGATAGGCTGTCTGCACTGCGCCTAGAAAGTGGTCAACGTTATGCCTCAACTTGGCACATCTCAGCTCCTGCATCCCTCTTGCCAATTTTTTAGATAATGGCCAGATCTTATTTACTATAACTTACACCAGAATATTGCCATCAGTTATACCAAAAATCTACACCAGTCCCTGACTGATGCAGAATTGAGTTCAGGCACACCAACATACACAAGAATTAAAGGTGTTGACTGGGATTATTTTTTTTTTATGACCTATCCTCAGGATAGGCCATATATATCTGATGGATTGGAGGGCCAACACCTGGCTTCCGGACCTATCAGCTGTATGGAGCCTCTTCCGGTACCCATCTTATAAACAATACGGGGCCAGAAGCAGAAAGGTCCATCCGCTTTATAGCATTGTGGTGCCTTCACTGCAACTCAACTCCCTCTGACTTCAGTGGTAGCTGAGCTGCAGTGAAGACATCGGGCTGCTAGACAATGGATGGAGCTTTCTGCTTCTGGCCCCGTATTATGTACTAGACGGGCACCAGAAGCGGCTCCATACAGCTGACTGGTCCAGGAGCTGAGTGTCAGCCCATCAATCAGATATTTATGGCCTATCCTATATCTTTTTGAACTTGATAGACTTGCGAATATTTTCCAGCTTCTCAACATGTCCTACAAGGATCATGATAACTCTCGAAGGCTTGTAGTGGTAGACAGAGATATATTTGATTTTCTCTCTCCATAGGTGAAGGTCCTTTCCCAGGTGTTATAGATATATTTGGTGCTATTGGACGTCTTATAGAGGTCCGAAGCTGTCTCTTGGCCAGTCGTGGATTTGCCGCTCTTGCTTTGGCTTTCTTTGGTTACGATGATCTTCCGAAAACTCTCGACCATATTGATCTTAAATATTTTGAGGAAGCTGCTAACTTTCTTGTTAATCATCCGAAGGTAAGATAAATCCACCTCCTGTAAGCCATTACAATGTTGTTCTTGAGCGTAGGTGATCAAAATTATTTCTATAACCATATATATTACTATAACTGGAGTTGGCCACACTTAGAAAATTTTGGTCCCAATCTATTTTCTTGTATTTTTTTTCTCATTGACATCTTTTTCTTTCAGGTGTCAAGTGCTGGAGTCGGAGTTGTAGGGTTCAGTAAAGGGGCTGAGGTATCTCTAGCCATGGCATGTTTCATACCCCAAATTGTGGCTACAATCTGTATCAATGGGACTATTTGTGTAACTGGCCAGGATCTCCGCTATGGTGACCTGGCAATAAGAGGACTTCCTTATCAAGAAGAAAAATTTTTGATAAGCTTCTCGGGGGTCTTTGATTATAGTCGTATATATGGGGACCCGAGAGACCCGGCAAACCAAGATTCGGTACTTCCTATTGAGAAAGCCAAAAGTCCCATCATGTTCTTGGTGGGAGAAAATGACCTATTTTATGACAGTGTGTTATATGCTAAAATATCTATAACCAGAGCAGAAAAGTTTGGTAAGAAGGACGTGTACTTAAGGTCTTACCCTGGTGCTGGACATCTTCTCGAACCTCCAGGTTCTCCTTTATGCCCTGTGTCACTAAATGCTATTTATGGTTTTCCTGCAATGTGGGGTGGAGAACTCGTGGGTCACTGCAAAGCACAAGAGATGAACTGGTGGGAAACACTTGACTTCTTCCACAGATATATACCATGTTCTCAGAGGAATAAATTATAACCCCCCCAGTAACATGGGGGCCTGTCTGAAAACATATACAACCGAATAGAATTCTATATAAAACATATACAACTGAATAGAATACTGTATAAAACATATACAACAGAATAGAATACTGTATATGTGTAACGTCTCTGCCTGTTCGGGTCTCTGCACCACCCTCCGCTCGCACGCTGCGGCACAAGAGGCGTGTTCAGTTTGATTCCTTGCTTAAGGTTCTTGTTACTCAGTCTGAACTCTGTCCTAGTGCTGCTACTATGTAATTGAATTTCAGCCACACCTGTCTCCTGCACCTTGTTTCTTTTTGCTCCTCAAATAGTTAATCTTAGCCTTGCCTGTGTGATTGACAGTCTGTCTACCAATCAAGTCTGGGGCAGGTCCTGGACTTGCTATAAACAGGTCATCAGCCTACACATGGTTACTGGCTATTGAGATTCTGTCCTGTGACTTAGCTCCTTTTTCTGCTATTATTGTATTTCTGACTTCTGACCATTGGGTTCCCCTTTGACTACTCTCTTGGATTTCATTTTGGTACTGCATTGTTCGACTGTTACCGACCCCTTGGCTAGCTGACCTCCCTTTTGTTGTTGTTTGTCCTGTCTGCGTTCTGTGTTGTCACTTATATTAAGAAGGGACTGTTGACCAGTTGCTGGCTGTCGCCTACGACAGATTGGGCAAGTAGCCAGGGACAGTGGGGGGTTCAGCTTAGGGTTCACTGTCTTGTTGTGCCCCTCCCCCCAGGGTTCTGCAGCAGCTACTGGGGAATTGCTCAACTGGCAATTCCCTTACAATATGACATATTCTACCGAATAAATTCAAGCAGAAAGTCGATATGTTGTCATCCATAACAACCCATCTCTTTTGACACTACTGCATGAATGTTCCTCTCAGTCTCTAAACACAGTTATCAATGCAGAGACCTGCACAGGAACAATAAATTTGACAGTCATGTAACTACTGGAATCCGTGGATAAAATTATTAACCTGTAGATCACAAAGGATATTAATATTAATTTATAATTAATTAAGGGATCACATTTCTAACCCACAGAAACCCCTAAAAAGGATTATTACCCCAGTAGACCACCAAGGATAATTCTACTTAAACCACAAGACCATCAAAGGAGAATGGATGTAGTGCAGAAGGTATGGACACACTGTGTCCTTGGATGGATTTGGCTTGGGGCTACTACAAAGGGTATTGTCCAAGTGGTCCCCTGATTTTTACGCTTTAACTCATTCCTATACAGGGATCTAGTACTAGGTACTAGGAGTAGTCCCTGTACAGTGACAGGTGACCTACACAGGTCAAGAGACACTGATGTGTGGCACTAAAGATACAGATCTCAGCCTGTCCTCTGACCACAGATGTTGTCAGGGGAGGCAGAGTACATTCAGCATGGACATCAGGCAGGAAGTCTGGGCAGGGTTCAAAATTGATAAACAGGCATGAGTCAGGGCAGGTGGCACAGATACGAGAAACGGGTTCAAAGAGAGAAAAACAAGGTAAAAAACTTTGCAGCCCACTAGCAACCTTTTTGCTAAGGCACCTTCCTTTTGGGAAATTTGTCTTAAATAGCTCACAGGTGTAGCACTACAATGGACATTGCTGGTGGGAATCTTAAGCGTAAGTTCAATAGGAGGCATTCATCTGGGCCTGATTCACTTGTGGATTCCACGACTTGGGAGTCCCTGCCGATTGAGCCCATTCATCTGGGCCTAATCAGCAGATGACCTGCATTGGCATTTAATTCCGGCAATCCAGCGGCTGAATACTGTGGCGGAAAATGTAAAGGAAGTTCTGTTCATTTTCCGTTGTGTGAACCTAGCCTAAGGCTGAGGACAGACTAGGCGTATTTGCAGCAGGTTGGCCACCACACTAGTCTAATCCACACACTGTGACTGACACCTGTAGCACAAAGTGATAATTATTGCTGTAGGTTTTACCAGTGACTTTTAACCTTTCAATGACTGAAATTTTGGAGCAATTTGCAAAATTTTGGCTCAATTTCTGGCTCACAGTTCAAAAAGAGCCATTCACATGCCGTGCGAGGCGCACAAACTGTTAGAGTGTCTAAAATAGAAAATGAGGTAAAAAGCATGTACACCATTTTATTGTGCAAATTACGCCATAATTCTGGTGCATATTTATTAATTTATCTGCTCTACCGAGCCTCCTACCTCCGCAGGAATAAAGACGCGTTGAGCTGGAATGTTGGGTCAACAGTCAGTTGGCTAGAAGTCAAGTCAAGTGTTGTTTTGCAGTCAGGAGATGGGAATTATCCTCGTTCATTTCTGTGAAGATTGTGTGTAAGATATGTATGTAAGAGTTACATGGACCTCATACCTATGACCCTGCCCGTAGCCTCAGGTCACACTGAGTATCCTTTTATAGATCTACACCCTGAGTTCATGGAATTGAAGATATTTTGTAGTATTGGTGGATTCAGCACAGAATGGGGCAGATAAACGCTTAGACAGTGCAAAGTTAGACTAGACAATATTTTATACTGCACCAGAGGTTTCAAAGTGTCTCATGCTGTTTGAAAATCTGGCACACTTTTAGACTGTTTAGTCTTACTTTACACCACTTATTAGTTGGCTTAGTTTAAGATAGAATTTTAGTGCAAAAACTTTGCGCAATGGTTGACCTTTTGGTGCAACTTATGAAATTTTGGCAGTATTTCTGGCTCACAGTTTAGCTTATTAAGTCACACTCCCTTTTTGACAATCCACACCCACATGTCGTATCAGGTAAACAGTTTGAAAGTATTTAAAACATATAGAAAATAAGGTGTAAAGCTATTGATGCATAATTCTTAATTCATCTGCTCTTGTATTTCTCTAGTATTTATGTGGCATCTGCTGAGAGAGAAATTCCTCGTAGTCCAAGTCTTCCTCTTCTTGAAGAGTTGGATGAGAAGTGTTTTTTTTATGCAATATAGGTAGATATGGAACAAATAACTTTTGATGGCGGTGGAGGTAGTAGTGCCAGAGGGTGTGATACTGCTAATCGTGCTGCTAGGTGCACTAAGAAGAAATCTGGAGGTGGGAATTGTAAGGGCATACAGGAATCCCACTGCCATGATAAATCAAAAAAAGTGGGGAAGATGATGAAATTACTGAATCCAATGATGATTCTATTACAGATAAGACCTGGAAACCAGGTCAGGGCGACATCACATGGAATTGGCAGTGGCACCAACTGAGCAGGACCGTTCTATTCCTTCTCTTTATGATCGTCATTGTAGGCAAGCCACAACCACACCTAGCACAAGGTCATTATCATCTCTGTCTGCCTCTCCTCCTTGCCTCCAGTGTAAGTCATCCATAAGGGAATGTGGGTCCAGTAAACAGAAATCTGCGGCCAGTCATCCAACGGTTCTGCAACTTTAACTCCCACCATATCATGTTTTGCATGGCCAAGTTACTGGTGGTGCAGTCACTGCCATTTCACCAATTCTTGGCAGTGCAGTCTCCATGGAGAATACATAGGTGCTAATATTTCTCTGGGAAACTTGTCCCTGTTTGATATCGCCATGCGGGCCTCTCCTTGTAAATGTCCATTTGGGGAAAGGTGCACGTCACCATCAATACATGGAGCAGTAATTGTAGGCAGGGACAATACATTGGCTGTCATGGCCCTCTGGGTCAATGTTTTGAGTGTCAGCGACCACAGTCTAGAAATGCTTTCTAGCACTGATATCATCTCTAGTTTCAACAACACACGGGAACCATCTGCCTCGTCCAGTTCCTCCTCACTGGACCATTTCCCACCCCCAACATTACCAAGGCAAGTCATTGTTTGCACTCCCCCTCCCTCATTTCATGGTAGTGGGCCTACTTTCCTGTAGGCCTGTACTTTACTACTTGCAGCATGATCTGACTAGAGGGCAGTAGACCTGCATTTGGGCAGGAACTCACAGCATCATAGATCCCCATCATGCATTGACTTCAGTTGAGTGGAAAAGTGGACTATCTGGTAAATGTGTCCATCACGTGGCTGCCTGAATTGGGACTTATGATGAGGGTTCGATGCCACATAGAGGCTGAAAACCACACTGGCACAGTTTTTGATAGGATTGTTGATGAGTAATAGTTGCCCACTTTGGGGAAAACATGCAAAAAAATCAGCAAAACCATCAATGATCAGATTTCAATAGATATGGACAAACCCCTCAAGATTCGTTTCGGGTTCGGACGGTTCGGGTCCTTGATTCATTTAGGGTGGAACAAGTTTGTTATGAATCACACCTTAAGTTGGTTGAAAACATAGTGTAGGACACTCTCAGGGCTACTAGAGTAACCTAGAGCTCCTGTGGGCCAATCACAGGGGAGTCGATGCTACTACTGAATTCAATAGCGGCAGTGGCTCCTCTGTGATAGCGGGACCACCACTGATAATAGCGGTGGTGGTCCCGCTATCATTTATCCCTGTGCTATGAGCGGAGCTACCACTATGTTTAGACACCGCCGCTATTATCAGTGGTGGTCCCGCTATCACAGGAGAGCCTCTGCCACTACTGAATTGAATAGTGGCAGTGACTCTTCTGTGATAGCGGGACCACCAATGATAATAGCAGTGGTGATCCCACTATCATCTACTTGTGGCAACCATTTTAGTTTGTCCAAGATAGATTGTGTGCATGGGCCACTGTGGGACATAATACTGTATGGAGGGCCATTGTGGGACATAATACTTTGTGCAGGGGCCACTGTGGGACATTATATTGTGTGCAAGGGCCGCTATGGGACATTATACTGTCTTGGTTTCATCAGACCATAGAATTTTCTTTTTCACAGTCTGAGAGTCCTTTAGGGGCTTTTTTTTGCAAACTCCAGACAGGATTTCATGTGTCTTTTAGGCCGGGGCGTAAATACCGCGGTTTGGCCACAGCAAAAATGCAGCGTTTTACAGTCACTACATCTACAGTTTAGCGAATCCCATCCACACCTTGCGGAAAAATATGTGCAGCGGACACGCTGCGATTTACAATACCGACGCGGTATCATTACAAGAACAAGGGAAGAAGAAGGTAACAGAAATTCCCTCCAACACCAGATCCACCTCATCCACCATCACAACCTACTTGGACCTGAACGGGCACTATAGGGCCATTGTACGTCATGGTGGCCACAAAGGAGGCATTATACCGAGTGGGGACACTAAATTATACTGTATGGGGGCACATATGGGCATCATACTGTGTCTGTTACAAAGAGATGTGCATTATTACATTGTGGGTGGGAGGGACTGGATGGAAATGGCTGTGGTCAAAGAGGATATGGACAGGGTTAGGGATATGAAATTTGCCGCGGGGTGCCACCAGAATTCTCACTCTTTAAAGGGGTTATGCCACAAAGAATATTAAGGGCCTGTTCACACATAAAAATCTGCTGCTGATTTTGAGGGGGATTCCACCCGTTGATCACCCTGATTCTGCCTTCTAATAATAATACAATAATACATTTTATTTATACAGCGCCAACATATTCCCCAGTACTGTACAATTTGTAGGGTTCAAGTACAGACAAAAAAGATACATTACAGAGAAATATTCAATTCACACACTGGGACTGAGGGCCCTGCTCGCAAGAGTTTACAATCTATGAGGTAGAGGGGGTGACACAAGAGGTAGCAGGGGCGGCAACAGACGTAGCATTGCTTATACAAAGGTCCAGACGTTTTTGTGATAGAGGTTACTTTCATTACACATAAATTACGCTTTTCAGTTGTGTCCTTTAATGTGCAGACAGTGCCTGGACCTATAAAGTTACAGTCCGATATGGCATCATATCCTGTGGGGTAATGCGGGGCGTGAACAGAGGAGGGTTAGTTTTAGGAATTCTAACTGTTTACATTAGGAATCGAGATATCCAATGGATAGAGAATAAACATTCTTTGTGCTATAACCCCTTTAATGGTGTCTAATGTATAAGATTAATATCTAATATGATCTGATCAGATAAGATTAGATACACCGGTTCGGCAGCACACCGTCTATGAATTACTGCTTTCTCCAGTTTAAATATTAACCCTTTCTTGGTTTAGCCCTAAAATGCTTAGAAAAATATTAACTGGATAACTCAGTGTAATAATATTCGTTGATTATGTAGATAATCTGTTTTCCCTTAGTCCGAACAGTAGGACAATATGGGGTATCTCTGCCCCTGTGTGCTGGTAGGACAGGTGGAATTTTAAATTTACATAATTAATTAAATGATACTCCCCTATAAGAGGCCAAGGAGACCTCCCCTCACTGTGTTAGTTATAAAGAATAAAAGAAAAAAAACAACAATCCCTCCTAAAGGGGGGAAAGCTTGTGCTGCTGTTCGGACTAAGGGAAAACAGATTACATAATCAACGATTCCCCTTACGTCCAACAACAGCACAATATGGGGACGTAGCAAGTAGATCCCCTAGGGAGGGTTCTCACTCACTACAGTACCGTATGAATGTCCAAAGGCAGTAGCCTCTGAACTACGGACATCTAACTGATAGTGTTTGACAAAGGTTAGTTGGTGGTGACCAAAACGGCTGCACGACTGCTCAAAAAGCAAGACCGACTCTCAGCCCAGGAGGCCGACACAGCCCTTTGATAAACTTGAGCGTTAACCCGACAAAAGAAATTTAAATTAAGAGGATTTTCCAATCTTCTGACTGACTACTGTATGTACGCAGAAGATAAATTTTGGAGACACCATACTACAGCCAGAGTATGGCATTTTCCCCCTTCCTTAGAGGAAGGAGCTGGGAAAGAAAACTGGTAAGGAGACCACCTGGTTAATATTAGCCCGAGAGGGCACCTTAGGGTTAAACCTAGGAAGAAATCTGAGCTGGACCCTAATGAAAAAAAAAAATATATGGCTCTTCAGAAAAAAAGCTTGCAACTCTCATATTCTTTTAGCTCAGGTGATAGCAAACAAAAGTGGTTTGCAAGCCAGAAACTTAAGATCCACCTTCTCAAATGGTTCCAATGTCAAGCCGCAAAGGCCAGAAAGAACTGTGGATAGATCCCAGAGTGGAATGGGAGCTGCAACCACTTACCTAAGTATCATAGCACCCTTAAGAAATTTTGGGAATTAAGGGGTTCTGAGACAATCTTTTGCTTAAGCGGGTGGATAGGGCTGAAACCTGTATCTTCAGTGTGGCAGGGGAAAGGCCCTTATCCAAGCGGTCCTGAAGAAAATTCAGAATCATTTTTGTAGAAGGATTCAAACTATTCCATTCCTGTCTGGAGAACCACTCCTTGAAGACAATACCTATCCTTAGGTATCTTTTATTGGTGGATTCTGCTCTTGCGCAGAAAAAAGGGTCTTCAGGACGACTTCTGACAGTCCACTAGGGACTGAGCAACCTTCAGTTTGTCAGGTTGAATCTCCTTAGATCCTGGCACTTCTGAGTTCCTTGGGAAACCAGGTTCTGGATTGGGGGATGCCTCTAATAGATCCCTCGACTCATGAGCATGAGTTGGGAACACCAAGCTCTTTTTGGTTATCACAGAGGCTTGGTCCTGTCTGACTTTCATCAATACCCTTGGTATCATGGAAAGTGGAGGGAAGATGTACGCCAGCCTGAACCTCCAAGGGATGGACAGGGCATCCACTGCCAAGGGATAGTCCTCCTGATGCAGTGAGCAGAACGTCTCTACCTTGACGATGAGTCTGGGCACCATAAGGTAGACCCCACTTCAGGGTGATCTGGTGGAACACTCTTGATTGAGAGACCATTCTCCTGATACGGTAAGACCCCGACTCAATTGATCCGCTACTATGTTCAAGGAGCCCTTGATGTGAACTGCAGAGAGATGGGTCAGATTTTTCTCACCGCAGGTGAAAATCAGACCTGCCTCCCTGAGGAGGGAGAATTATCTGATGCCTTCCTGTCGCCATGTTGACGGACCAGATCTTGACAGCTCTTCCTCTGAGAAGAAGAGAAGAATGGAGGAGTGCCAAGTAAACTGCTCTGAGTTCCCTCCAGATGTCATCCTTTCTAGCCTGCTACAGACTCCTTGTACAGTTTTCTCTTACAGATGGGCTCCTCATCCTGAAAAGGATGCATCAGTCAACAGGGTGAAAAGAGGTTGGACTGTGGACATCCAACTTTCAGGTGTATCACCAATTGAGAGAAAGACGGGTTCTGGGAGAAAGTCTGATCCTCTTGTCAAGACTCAGAGGGCTTTGATTTCAGACTCCTAGTACTTCCGACTGGAGTGGATGCAAATGCCATAAAGTCCAAGGGACTGAATTGGCTAAGGCTGACATGAGGCCAGGACTCTCATAATTGTTCTGATGAACATCTTATGTGTCTTGAGAAGATACTGTTATTTATTATGGTATCATATGCCATCATATTCCGCAGCGCCTTCACAGACATTGACAGATATAGGGCACTGTCCCATACAGGACTTACAATCTACATTCCCTATCAGTATGTCTTAGGAGTGTGGGAGGATTCTGGAGACCCAGGAGGAAACCCACACAAACATGGGGAGAAAATACAGTCTCCTTGCAGATGCTGTCCTTGGCAGGATAGGAACCCAAGACTGCAGTGCTAACCACTGAGCCACCGTATCGGAAGTGTTCTGATTATCTTTTCTCTCCTTATCGGAGTTAAAGAAATTTCTAGGCGAACAGAGTCAGACTGAACCTTCTTCCGTGTGGAAGGAATCACCTCTGACTTCTCCTGGTTATTAGCCTGGATGCTGGAAAAAAAGACACAGTTGTCTGCAGGTGCTGAAGCAGGATGGTTTCTGACTAGGCTTTTATTAGTCAGTCGTCCAAATATGGCACTATGAACAGACCTTGAAGTCTGAGTGCGGTTGTTACTGGAGCTATCACCTAGGTAAAGTTCTGGGGAACCAAGGAAATGCCGAAGGGCAGGGCCGCAAACTGGAAATATCACCTGTGGGCGGCAATTCTCAGACACCTTCTGTGAGGAGGATAACTGGAACTTGTAAGTACGCATCCTTTAGGTCAAGAGTGACAAGAACATTGCTTTGGAGCAAGGATGTGACCAACTTCCCGGAGTCCCTTTGGAAACGCTCTTCCTTATGAAGAGACTTAGATATATTAGGACTATAACAAATATTGGTACCGGGAAGTCTGGAGAGTAGACCCCTCTCTGCTCCTAGGTCGCACACTTCAGGGGTTCTGCAGCACTACCTGATGGTGGTGGTAGTAGTTTCCCCCAGGATGCTTCCAGTTTGAGAGGGGACCTCTCTACTTTGAGCTGTTGTGATGGAAGTCGAAAGGGCCCTGATGACTGCATATGGGCAGTGAACAGAATAATGCTTTACTCAGAAACTGAACAGGTAATACAACAAGTTGCAAATGGGGGTTGTAGTTCTTAGTGCCCAGCTCCCCAGCCTTGGTCTTAGGAGGGTGCCCAGGAATGTTTAAGGCTCTAAGGATAAACTCCACTCTAAATCCAACTATAACTCCTCTCCACCGCCTCTCCCAGCACAGGGTAGTCCTGACAGGGATCTGGTTATCTTAGATAAAAGGTGCTGTGCCAACTCATTCTGTCACTGTACTCCACTGCTCCTCCTAGCACAAAGTCCAACCTCTTGGCATCTGCACTCCCTAGCTCAGGGCTCTCTCTAGATGAGTCTTGGGCTGTATCTTCCTCCTAGGGGCTGAATGGAAAACCATTGAAGCTCAATTTCAATGCTGGCTTGCACTGACTCCTCTGCAACCTGCAACTTCCTCTACTCAACTCTAGACTGTGCTCTAACGGTTTCCCGGGAGACAAAAGTCTCCTCAGACCCCACCCAGCGGTCTGTGGTAGGCCAAGGCTGTACCAAGTCCAGGGATTGAAATACAGGGGGGAACTACAGGGGAAAACAATGGGAAAAGATGCATAACAGTGTATATACAAGACACAGTACATAGAAGACAGGACATACCAACATAACTCAGAGGCACAAGAGACAAACAAGCAAAGCAGGAGCACTCCGGGATGGTGCAGCTAGGCTGAATGTGGACGGGACTGGCGAAGGTTAGTGCTTCCATTCACTTCAATGGGAGCTCCAGAGATTGCCAAGTATTGTACTTCAGCCATCTCCAGAATTCCCATTGAAGTGAATGATCTAGTTAAAACACATCCTTCAGGCCTGTGGTTCACAAGACACTGAGACCACAGACATTCTGCTTCTCGGCGCAGGCGGGCCTGATGACGTCACAGCATTGCACCACCTGCACTGAGACACAGACATCCTGTGCATGGACAGGGAGGAGGTAGCAGCTCAGTTCATCAAAGGATTGCAGTTGGATGAGTATAACTTTTTTAGCCAGTTGTGGGTATTTCAATAGTATAAGGGGTGGTTAGGAGGGGGAATTATGACAATAGGGGGGGGGGTCATTTATATAAGGGCTATTAGGGGGCATTATGAATACAAGAGGGGGAGGTTATTTATATAAAGGGCCATTAAGGTCATGATTTATATAAGGAGTCATTAGAGGTGCAGTATTTATCTCAGGGGGAATCAGGGGCATAATATAAGGGGACAATTAATTTAATTAAGGTGGCACTTGGGCTTTATTAAGGCTAAGGCCCCACGTAGTGGGCTGCAGTAAAAAAGTGCTGCAGGAAAAACTGCGCTGGTAACGCATTGCTGATTTTCCTGCAGCGTTTTTCACAAGAGGTCCACAGAGGTTTCCTCTGCGGACTTTCTGCTTCCATTATACCTATAGGGAAACTTCCAGCATTTCCGTAGGTATAATTGACATGCTGCAATTTCCAAAACCACTACGGTTTTGGAAATCACAGCGTATCCGCTGAGCATATTTTTCCGCTAGTTCGCTTTGCAGGCGTTTCCTTCATGTGGGGCCCCAGCCTTAAGGAGTTTTCCAGCTCATTTTTATTGATGATCTATCCTAGATCATCAATAAGAGATAAGTGAATCCCCACTGACCAGCTGTATGAAGGGACTATGGCGAATTGTTTATATCACACGCAGTCTGTTTATAGTGACCGTGTAATGTAATTACAGCCTTGTCACATAGAATGAATGAGGCTGTAGTTACATGACAAGGCCGCTATGAAATGAATGACACTGTGTAAACAGAGAAGGGGTCACGGCACTTACGCAGATACCACGGTTCATTCAAACAGCTGATCCTGGGGGTCGTGAGTATTGGAACCCCACTAAAGTTTTTTGCCTTTTTTTTTTACCTTTTAATTAGGAAACACCTGGGGCATTATTAATAAAGGACACTATTTAAAGGGGGTGCACAAAGAAGTTATTCATTTAAACATGCACTTGGGGTATTATTCATTATGGGGGTTATATTATATGTTTTGTAACTGGGGGTAAGAACAGGATGGGTGTGCAGGTGAGGACAATGTGGGTCAGGTGCCTGGAGAAGTAAGGAAAGAAAGATGTCTGTGATGCAAACTTTACAGAGACTGGAAGAAGTGATCCTGGCGGCCCAGATGGAAGAGACAGGAAATGTGAACGATTAGTCAGAGACGTCGCCTGTAAGTCACTAAATGTTACTGCCCTGTATTCACCTCGATGGTCTGTAGAACCCTGTGTACAGCACACTGACCCATTCATTTCAATGGGCCCGTACATATGACCGTGAATTTCACGGTCCTGTGTGCGGTCCGACAGTCCGGGCTGTAAAATATAGAACAGGTCCTATTCCTGTTCTATTTTGCGGCCCTTGCTTCCGTGGCTCCTATTCATTTAAAGAGGACCTTTCACGTCCTCATACACATGCGGTTTTATATACCGCTAGAAAGCCGACAGTGCGCTGAATTTCCCGTTATGTGCCCCGGGGCTGGAGGTGTCCCCCGTGTGCCGCCCTTGTTGTTAATTCACGGCCAGCTGGTTGCAGCATGGTCGTCTGCAACCGGCCTTAGGCTGAGGCCACGTTGTGGAAATGCATCATTTTTGGCTGTATAAGTGAATGTGTAAAGTGAATAAGATTTTGTTTAATCTCATCATGCTGCATTAAATCTGCATTTTTTCAGAAACTTCTGTGTTTTTGAAAAATGCAGTATGTTAATTTTACCTGTGGAAATGCTGCTTTTTCCCCATGGACGTTTATTGTGGGAGACAAAAATTAGAAATGCATCGGAAAAGTAATGAAAAACACAAGATTTATTTCTGCTGTGTTTTTCCAAACTCGCTTTGTGTGATGAACTGACTGTGCTACCACTTTGTTCTACCTGTGATGGCAGTGGCGTAGCTGGGTGGGGCACCTGGGACAGGCGGTGCATGTGCCCCAGGTGTATTTGGGATTGTGCAGGTGCAAGGCACAAGCTGAGACGTCTGTGGAAGCTGAGGTGGAGGTTGCCGGATACACTTACAGCACACTGAGGTTAAGTTCACCCTCTGGTAGGAACCTGTTATAGAATCCATCTAAAATTGTTGACAAAAAATCTTGAACACATGACTCTTTGAAGGCCCTGAAGTGGCTAAGGAAAGGGCCATAGACTGAGGGGAGGGAAAAGTGCTATTTACAATTTGAAATAGGTGACGTTTTACAAGTGTCAGAGTAGGGGGGTATGAGCGTATATAACACAGTGGAGAGCACTTAGGTGGGGTCTTCCCTTCTGCCTGTCTTGGTGAGAAGTACAAGCTGAAGAATGGTGGACCCGATGGAGCAGCTTATCCTTGCACGCGTTGCTGAAGATGGATCCGGTTGGCTTGAGGCGGTCCTGGCAAGGAGCAGGGTCGGTGATGGTGGTCAGGATGCTGTAGCGCGGCGCCCAGAGCACAGAAGAACTCAGAGGGAATCCTGTCCTCCTGCCTGGTGACATGACGGAGAACATAGTGGATTCCTGATGGACCCCTTTATAGTCAGAGGGGTCCACTGTGATATGTTGGTGTTTGTCATTAGATGAATCCGTCTGTATTGTTTCTTCCTTCAGAGTAGGCAGCAGGGACAGACACTGCCCCCATTATGTGTAGGATGTGGCATCTGCTTCTACGTGAAGACTGCCATCCTGAATACTGGGCAGCGCTGAGGCCCCTTCCTCATTCCTTAGTAGTGGAAATCTGGACCGACTACAGGTCAGTATTGTAACCCCATCAGTCTGATAGGTCTGTCACAGTCAAATATGTAATTCGCAGTAAGTATGTGCCTTATGATAGATCAGTTACAGTCAGATATGTCAGTAACGGTCAGATAGGTTCATCACAGTATGTATGTACCATATAAGAGGTCGGTCACCGTACATAAGTATCTTATGATAGATGCCAGTCACAGTCAGATATCATATCAGTCACAGTCAATGTCAAATGTGTCAGACATGTTAAGTACCTTATGATAGATATGTCATTCACAGTCAGATATCATAACATACATACTTACTGTGACTGACATCTGACTGTTACAGATATATCTGACTGCGACTGATCTATCATAAATAGAGATGAGCGAATTTATCAAAAATTTGATTCGACCGATTCTCTGAAGTTTCCAAAAAGATTTGCCTTGATCCGAATTAATTCGCCACGAATCGTGTTAAAAAACAGCTATTTCCTGGCTTCAGAGAGCCTGTATAGTGGTGTAGAACACTGTGCCTTGCAGTAATACACATAGGGAGCCTACTGTGGTAGTGAAACAATACTGTGAGTCAGTATGACATGCACTTGACAGGCGTCGCTCTTAGAACCACTGCACACTTCACTTATTTGGCCACTTACGGGGGCCAAAACTGACCAACTAACTCAAGTGTGAACTCAGCCTTACAGGTCCATGTTAGTGCCAGGTAGAAAGAACCGTACAGAGGCCCAACATCCTACTGTAGCGTGAAAGAGCGCACTCCTATTACACTGCTGTCTGCTGATACCACATAGATGTCTACAGAGTGGCAAGGCGACATACTGTGGAGTTGGCAGCAGCATGAGGATACCATACAGTGACCCAATGGAAGCGGCATTAGGAGGACATAGAGTGACCCAGCAGAGGCAGCGGCATGAAGGGGGCCATAGAGTGACCCAGTGGCAGCAGGATGAAGAGGCCACAGAGTGGCAAAGCAACATAATATGGAATTGGCAGCAGCATGAGGAAGGCATACAGTGACCCAGTGGCAGCAGCATGAGGAGGTCATACAGTGACCCGGTGGCAGCAGCATGAGGAGGCCATAGAGTGACCCGGTGGCGGCAGGATGAGGAGGCCACAGAGTGGCAAAGCAACATAATATGGAATTGGCAGCAGCATAAGGAAGGCATACAGTGACCCAGTGGCATTTAATAGTTCGGGCATTTTGGAGCGCAGGGATAAATAATGTGTTTTGTTTAATTTTGTTTATTTACTTTTATATCTGATCTAGGGAAAGGGGGGGTGATTTGAACTTTTATGTTTTTTTATTTATACTTTTACTTTTTTGATCAGACACCCTAGGGACCTTGAAACCTAGGGGGTCTGATCGCTAATACTATTCACTGCGATACTACTGTATCGCAGTGAATAGCAAAATGCCTACCTCTCTATTTCACGCTGCCTCGTGCAATAGATCTAATGCAAGGACAAGCCTGGGAGCTCCCGGCTGTCATGGCAACTGATTGCCACCCTCCGATGACGTTCAGGAGGGTGGCGATCAGTGAAAAATGGCGGCGCTGGTGGTGTTTTGCGCAGTTTAGCCAATCGCTGCTGTTAGCGGCGGGTCCTGGCTGTATTACACAGCCAGCATCTGCCCTGTATGGAGAGAACTCAGCTCCTGAGCTCTCTCCATACACCTCTTCACACCCAATCATGTACATGATATAGGGTTAAGGAAACGTTTAACAACCAGATTCAACACGTGCGCCCTGCATGGCTCAACCCTCTAAGAAACAGCACCTACACCATGTTCTTCCCGTTGTCTGTCACCATGGTTCCGATTTGAAGTTGTCTTGGAGAAAGCCAGGATTCGATTTCTTGATTGAGGACATGGAGCAGTTCCTCCCCTGTGTAACTTTGTTCACCCAGGCAAATGAGGTGTAGAACAACGTGATACCGTTGTGCCCTGCACATGTGGTATGCTGGAGGAGAACTGTAAATTGTCCATGCAGTGGAGGCTGAGAACACAGTGGAGGATGAGGCGCACATTGTTGCAGGACCAACAGCATAAGAACGTGGAGGCGGAAGCTGCGCCACCTGCCCAAGTTGCTGGTGTGTCTGGACAGGAACCACATTAACCCAGTGGGCCATAAAGGACATATATTGTCCTTGACTGTAGTTACAGCTCCACACGTCGGCGCTGCCGTGTACTTTGGCAGACACTGACAGGCTCAAGGACTGGCCCACCTTCTGTTCTACATATTTGTACAGGGCTGGTACTGCCTTTTTGGCAAAGAAATGACAGCTTGGGACTCTCCACCTCGGCTCGGCAAAAGCCATCAGTTCTCTGAGAGGTGCAGAGTCCACCACTTTGAAAGGGAGGGACTGCAGCATCAGCAACTTGGACAAGAGTACGTCCAGCTTCTGCACTGTTGTATGAGTGCACGCATACTGTCGTCTCTTTGAAATCGCTTCAGTGATGGATTGCTGACGCAATGACTGACTAGGAGGAGGAAGAGGAGCAGGAGCATCACGACCAGCAGATGATGGGAAGGACACACAGCTTCCTTCGGTTGAGATGGTGTAGCCTTGACTGGCTGAAATGGGGTGCGGGTCACTGGGTGATGCAGCGGTTGCTGTGTCACGGTTCTCCCAGGCCACTTTATGGTGACGCTGCATATGTTGACGCAGAGCTGTGGTGCCAACATTGGCACCCTGGCCATGCTTCACCTTCTGCCCACAGATTACACATATGGCCATGTTCACTTCCCCTGGTGACTTAACAAAAAACTGCCACACCAGCGAGTAGGTGATTTTACCTCCAACACTCCGCACTAACTGACTGCTGCCGCCACTGCCTCCGTGAACTCCTGCACCACTGCTTTCCAGGCAGGTAGGCTCCTGCGAAGCTGGTGGTCTACCCCAGGCATGTTTGGCTCCCGACCTCCCACTACTGCCACCCTGCTGACTCCGTTGCTGCCTCGTGTGCAAGCTGCCACCCTCTTCTCCGGATGATGATGAAGCCCCTTCGTCACCCGGCTCCCAATTGCGAACCGGGTGATGATTGGGATGACGATCCACTACTGTCTGCAGGTCACTGATGTCCTTCTCAATGGTCTCTGAGCCAGGAGACTGACTGCTGGCAACCCCAGCTCCCACGCCACTCTCCTCATCACTACTTGCCCGCCTACCACATCTCGGCTGGGCATTAGCTGCTGACTGTCCTCTAGTAACTCCTCCTCACTGTATAGTGGATCTGAGTCCACAGTATAGAGTACTTCTCTAGCTGAGGGAGAAGAAAAGGACAGACGCAGGTCCCCTCATGGACACATGAGGGACAGGGTCTGCTCCCAGGCCATGCCAACTAAGGGTTGTGTCTGACGAGCCCACCGACTCTTGGCTGGGGGTGTCTGATGTGACTTGGGATGAAGTGGATGACCGAGTCAACCATTCTACCACCGTTGGGTTGCTGGTCAAGACACGAGCGCTAGTTGACACTGGTAGCTCAGGCCTCTGTAAGTAACCCCTGCTGCCACGCCCCCTTATTCTGCTGCGACCTGGGCCTGTGCCAGAAACATTTAGGCCTGTGCCCCTCCCCAGATTACTGCACAGATTACTGTATAAGAATCATGTTTTTTTGCTACTAGTTCACAAGCAAAAGGCCTGTAATTTTCTACCTTCAAGACAATGGCGAATAAGCCCCTTTATTATTTTCCCCAATAATAAATGCCTTTAAAAAGGCGTTATAACAGATTAATGCACAGATTACAGTATAAGAATTCAGTTTTTTTTTGCCACTACTGTACTGTAAAAAGCTTGTAATGTTCTACCCGAATACACAGGTATGATCTATTGCAAACCTGCAATGAGCAGCAGTATAATGGCAGTGAGTGCTGCAATGTGTAGTACGATTGTTGCTATTACTGACGTTGCAACCACCCCAAATGAACCCTGTTCTGCTTCAATACTCTTACTCTTCTGTAAATTCCTCCCTATCCTTTCCTTACAGTTCTAAGGCTCTGTCCCTGAACTTCTAGCAGTTTTTAATTGTTTTCTACCACTTTCCCTAGCACCTCCTGACGTCTCTCCCTGCACTAAGTACGATGTGAAATTGTCAGGGCCATAATCGACTAATACCGGATCAATCAGTCAGTCCAAATCAGTAAGCATGTGTGCACAGCACTAAGAAAGACACAGACACAGAGTTCTGTTTCTGGCTCAGCTCATGCTTTCCCTTTCAGCCTCAGCTCTGCACTGCCAGGTTTATTCACGTCACACATAGTTGTACAAGAAAGGAAGAGGGCGGGTTAATGCATAGTGTAGTGTAGTGTAGTTTCTCTGATATTCCTGAGCTGTCCATCCCCCATTGGCTCTTGTTCCTGACGTTCAACCAAGTGCAGCCTTGATTCCAGCCTGAGACATCAGCCCTGAGGCGTGGTATAAAGGATGTCAGTGCCATCTTTAATTCATTCTTTTGTTCTTAAGCTGTCAGCAATTAGTAGCAAGGAAAAATTAGTATTTGTAACATGTAAAGTAGAAAAATACAAAAGTACCAAAATATTGTTTCATGACCTGAGACTTGACAAAATGACTGAACCTAAAATGGCCGAGGGTTTTTATAGGGCTGTGACATCACAGGGCCGGCTGACTGCTTATTAGCTGCATGCATGGCATTGTGGGTGATCCCACATTCCAGAGTCCCTTGCCCCTTGTCCTAACATGTGCAGCAGCCATTTTATTAAAAAATGCTATTCTTTTTTTTTTTTTTTTTTTTTTTTTTGGGAGTTGGAAGGGACCTCAAGGGCCATCAAGTCCAACCCCCTGCAAAAGCAGGTTTTCCTAAATCATGCCAGCTATATGTTTATCCAGTTTCCACTTGATCCATCGATGAAGAGCTCACCACCTCCCGTGGCAACCTATTCCACTCCCTCACTACCCTCACTGTCAGAAAGTTTTTCCTAATGTCTAATCTGTATCTCCTTCCCTTTAGTTTCATCCCATTACTTCTCGTACTTCCTTCCGCTAATGAGAAAAGGTTAGATCCCTCTGCACTGTGACTACCTTTCAGATATTTGAAGACTGCTATTAAGTCTCCCCTTAGCCTTCTCTTCTGCAAACTAAACAATCCCAGTTCTTTTAACCGTTCCTCATAGGACATGGTTTGCAGACCTTCCACCATTTTGGTTGCTCTTCTCTGGACTTGCTCCAATATATCGATGTCTTTCTTGAATTGAGGCGCCCAGAACTGTACACAGTATTCCAGGTGGGGTCTGACCAGGGCAGAGTAAGCGGAATAATTACCTCTCTTGATCTAGATTCAATGCTTGTCTTGATACATCCCAAAATTTTGTTAGCCTTTTTTGCAACAGCACCGCACTGTTGGCTCATATTGAATTTGCGATCTACTATTATGCCCAAGTCCTTTTCCCCTGTGCTATCACTTAGTTCTATTCCTCCCATATTATATATGCTTTTTACATTTCTGTTACCCAGATGTAGGACTTTGCATTTGTCCCTGTTAAATACCATTCTGTTCGCCTCAGCCCATTGTTCCAGTGTGTCTAAGTCCTTTTGAATACACTCTCTCTCCTCTCTAGTGTTGGCTATTCCTCCTATCTTCGTATCATCTGCAAATTTTATGAGTTCCCCAATAATTCCATCGTCCAGATCATTTATAAAGATATTAAAAAGTACTGGGCCCAAGACAGAGCCCTGCGGCACCCCGCTTTTTACTTTTTTCCAGTTCGATGTATAGCCATTTAGTATTATTCGTTGTGCCCGATCTTTAAGCCAGTTGTGAATCCACCTAACTGATTTTTTATCAAAGCCATACTTAATCATTTTTTCAATAAGAATGTTATGTGATACTTTATCGAATGCCTTACTGAAGTCAAGATATACTATGTCCACTGCATTCCCCTGGTCCAACCATTCAGTGATTTTGTTGTAGAAGGAAATCAGGTTAGTCTGACAAGATTTATTGGTCATAAAGCCGTGCTGGCTCTGATTAATTAAAGCCTTCCCATCCAGGTACCGAAGTAAATGTTCCTTAACAATTTGCTCAAAGATTTTTCCTACTATCGAGGTCAGACTTACCGGCCTATAATTTCCTGGATCATCCCTTTTCCCTTTTTTGTAGATGGGGACCACATTTGCCCTTTTCCAATCTAGAGGGACCACTCCTGTTTCCCATGACTTAGTGAAGATTATAGCAAGAGGTTCTGTTATTTCCTCTGCTAACTCTTTCAAGACTCTAGGGTGTAAATCATCCGGTCCTGGGGACTTGGTTTCCTTTATCTTGGCTAAATGCTCTCTTACCAAACCTTCGCTTATAGTCAGCTTAGAGTCCTCCTTTCCCTCATCACTATCACCATTAATGTTGATATTTCCATTAGTTTCTTGGGAGAAGACTGATACGAAATATGAATTCAGTAACTCCACCTGCTGATCCACCATGTTAACATTTTCACCCTTATCATTCTTCAGGACTCCAATGGTTTCCTTCACTTTTCTTTTACTTTTAACATACCCCCAAAATCCTTTTACCTTACTCTTAACCTCTTTTGCAAGCTTCAATTCATGTTCAGCCTTAGCTCCTTTGATGCTTGTCTTGCAGAGTCTGCAAACTGCTGTATACTCTTCCTTAGATATAGTTCCCATCTTCCACTTGTTGTATGTTTCCTTTTTCTTTTTTAGCAGGTTACGTAATTTTTTAGTCATCCATCCTGGTGTTTTTAAGTGCTTCCCATTTTTCTTCCTTCTAGGTATTGTTAGTTCCTGTGCATTTTTGTGCTTAAGAATTTTTCGCCATGGAATTCTATTAACCCTTACCTTTAGGCCCCTAAAATCTGCCCTACTAAAATCAAGCCTTGAAGTCTGTGTCTTCTCAGGTCTTCTTTTTCTTACAACCCCAAACTCGAGTATAGCATGATCACTAAATCCTAATGTCCCTGCTACCCTTAGTTCCTTAACCATGTCCTCCTTATTGGTTAAAACTAGGTCCAAAATGGATGTTCCTCTCGTGTTTTCTTCTACTAGCTGGACAATGAAGTTGTCTGCTAGAAAGGATAAAAATTTGATAGAGCCTTTACTCGTAGCTGTGTGGGTTTCCCAATGAATGTCTGGGTAATTGAAGTCTCCCATGATAACTATTTCATGTTTCTTTGAAAGCGTGGTCATTTGCTGTGAAAAAATCTCTTCCATGTCTTCCGTATGTCCTGGTGGTCTATAATAAACACCTATTATGATGTCCTTATCACTGTTTTTCCCTTGAATTACTACCCAAATATTTTCTAATAAATTATCATTCTGTAAAACTGTAATTTCTGTGGAGATGTGTTCTTTTCTAACATACAATGCAACTCCTCCCCCTCTTTTATTAGTTCTATTCTATTTGAATAAGTTGTATCCTTCCATCTGTATGTTCCAATCATGCTTATCGTTCCACCAGGTTTCTGTGATGCCAATGACATCATAATTTTCCTTCTGTATTATCAGCTCTAATTCTCCCTGTTTGTTTCCCATGCTTTGTGCATTTGTGTAAAAACATTTCAGATTGTGCTCTGTTGCTTCCTTTTTTTTACTTTCCTTCTGAGTATCCTGTCTTGGGTCCTCTTTACCACATCTAATAACCTTGTTTAATATGTCCTTTAACTGCATGTTCTTATCTTCCTTTTTTCTTCCCATCCCCTCCTCTGCTAGTTTAAAGCCCTCCTGATGAGTGTAGCAAGTCTTCTGGCAAATATGTGTTTCCCAGGCTTTGTGAGATGTATCCCATCTCTAGCAAGGAGTCCATCGTAGAGGTAATTCACGCCATGGTCCAAAAATCCAAATCCTTGCTCTCTGCACTACTGCCGAAGCCAATTGTTCACCTCTAGTATTCTATTCCATCTCCTGATGCCATGACCATCAACTGGGAGGATTGATGAGAATACTACCTGTGCATTCAGTTCCTTCACTTTCTTCCCCAAATTTTCAAAGTCTTTGCGGATAGTTGGTAAATCATTTTTTGCCGTATCGTTTGTACCCACATGTATCAGTAGAAATGGGTATTTGTCCTTGGAGCTGAAAAGGCATGGAATCCTATCGACCACATCCTTAAGCCAGCCAGTTCACTTTGCTCTGCACTGATGAGGGACAAAAATCCCAAAACGGCGCTGTATGCAGATAACTGAAATTGGCTTGGCTAAAATCCCATTTGCTGTCTCAAGACTCAGTGAGTCAAAAGCAAATTGAGGATCTGTTACATCCAACAGAGGGCGCATGAGCTTTCTAGCTCCTTTTCCCATAATGCCTTGTGATATGTAGATGCTTAGTAGAGGGCAAAAGGCAATTCAAAACTCTACACACCTTCACTGGTGCTCTCCTCAAGGAGAGATGTTCCTGTCCCTAAGCAGCTTTCAGGTGAAAGGATACTAATGGAGTATGAGGCAGGAGTCATCTTGGATGCGGCCTTGGGTACCTTTTGGAAGTCTGATCACTCTGGACAAGTTATACTACTACTGCTGCTGCAGGGATGCTACTGGTGGGCTGGCAGGACTGTCTCTATGTCCTGGGTTACCAAGAGCCAAGCTATGTGCTCCCTGGCAGTTACTGGAAGAAGCCCCTTCTGCAGCCCATGTGGCTGCCTCTCTTCTCTTTTCTGCAGACCTTTCCAATAATTCCCTGCTCAGCCAATCAGTCCCTTTCTCTGATACTCCTCCTCCTGGAGTAAGGGGTGTAGGGAAATGTAATCCACTGTTCCTCAGCATCAAATGGTTGATGTCTGCTGTAGTGGGTCCTGGCTTGGCATTAACTGCAGCACCTGCTGTATGCAAAGTGCTCCTTGCAGGGGTTACATAAACATAACATACTTACATACTGACATATCTGACTGCGACTTATCTATCATAAGGTACTTATTATGACTGACATAACAGTCGCAGTCAGATGGGTCAGGTGCAGTAAGTATATACTTTATGAGGGGTCAGTTGCAGTCAGATAAGTACCTTATGAGAGGTCAGTCACAGTCAGATAAGTACTTTATCATAGGTCAGTCGCAGTCTGATTTATACCCTATGAGGTGTCAAGTGTCAGATAAGTACCTTACACAGATAAGGTGTCAGGTAAGTACTTTATCAGAGGTCAGCTACATTCAGATATGTACCTTATCAGAGGTCAGTCACAGTCAGATACAGTGCCTTGCAAAAGTATTCGGCCCCCTTGAACTTTTCAACCTTTTGCCACATTTCAGGCTTCAAACATAAAGATATAAAATTTTAAGTTTTTGGTGAAGAATCAACAAGTGGGACACAATTGTGAAGTGGAACGAAATTTATTGGTTATTTTAAACTTTTGTAAAAAATAAAAAACTGAAAAGTGGGGCATGCAATATTATTTGGCCCCTTTACTTTCAGTGCAGCAAACTCACTCCAGAAGTTCAGTGAGGATCTCTGATGAATCCACCTGTGTGTAATCAAGTCTCCGTATAAATGGGTTCTGTTTAAAGCGCAGAGAGCATCATGAAGACCAAGGAACACACCAGGCAGGTCCGTGATACTGTTGTGGAGAAGTTTAAAGCTGGATTTGGATACAAAAAGATTTCCCAAACTTTAAACATCCCAAGGAGCACTGTGCAAGCGATCATATTGAAATGGAAGGAGTATCAGACCACTGCAAATCTACCAAGACCCGGCCATCCCTCTAAACTTTCCTCTCAAACAAGGAGAAGACTGATCAGAGATGCAGCCAAGAGGCCCATGATCACTCTGGATGAACTGCAGAGATCTACAGCTGAGGTGGGAGAGTCTGTCCATAGGACAACAATCAGTCGTACACTGCACAAATCTGGCCTTTATGGAAGAGTGGCAAGAAGAAAGCCATTTCTCAAAGATATCCATAAAAAGTCTTGTTTAAAGTTTGCCACAAGCCACCTGGGAGACACACCAAACATGTGGAAGAAGGTGCTCTGGTCAGATGAAACCAAAATCCAACTTTTTGGCCACAATGCAAAACGATATGTTTGGCGTAAAAGCAACACAGCTCATCACCCTGAACACACCATCCCCACTGTCACACATGGTGGTGGCAGCATCATGGCTTGGGCCTGCTTTTCTTCAGCAGGGACAGGGAAGATGGTTAAAATTGATGGGAAGATGGATGGAGCCAAATACAGGACCATTCTGGAGGAAAACCTGTTGGAGTCTGCAAAAGACCTGAGACTGGGACGGAGATTTATCTTCCAACAAGACAATGATCCCAAACATAAAGCAAAATCTACAATGGAATGGTTCACAAATAAACGTATCCAGGTGTTAGAATGGCCAAGTCAAAGTCCAGACCTGAATCCAATCGAGAATCTGTGGAAAGAGCTGAAAACTGCTGTTCACAAACACTCTCCATCCAACCTCACTGAGCTCCAGCTGTTTTCCAAGGAAGAATGGGCAAGAATTTCAGTCTCTCGATGTGCAAAACTGATAGAGACATACCCCAAGCGACTTGCAGCTGTAATTGCAGCAAAAGGTGGCACTACAAAGTATTAACTTAAGGGGGCCGAATAATATTGCACGCCCCACTTTTCAGTTTTTTATTTTTTACAAAAGTTTAAAATAACCAATAAATTTCGTTCCACTTCACGATTGTGTCCCACTTGTTGATTCTTCACCAAAAAATTTAAATTTTATATCTTTATGTTTGAAGCCTGAAATGTGGCAAAAGGTTGAAAAGTTCAAGGGGGCTGAATAATTTCGCAAGGCACTGTATGTACTTTATGAGAGGTCAGTCGTAGTCAGATATATACTTTATGATAGATTAATCACAGTCAGATATGTCAGTCGCAGTCAGATATGTACCTTATGAGAGGTCAGTCACAGTCAGTTGTTGTCAGCAAGCATGAGGAAAGAAACAAGATGGGTCAGATCAGTCACAGTCGGATAGTTGAGCTACAGTCAGATGGGTCAGTCGCAGTAAGTACCTTATGATAGATCAGTCACCTAGAGATGTAGCAACAATTGGGTTGAGTTACAAAAATATATTCAGAGATGTTCACACGTTCAACCCGTACCCTTGCTGACCCTGGCAGGCCCCTGCTTTCCTAAATGATGATGATGATGATCATCATCATCATCATCAGTGGTGGCTCATTGGTTATCGGGCCCCACTGGGAAAATAATAAGCGCTTCCATCAGTAGTGATTGAGGCATTTACTGCTTACCATAGGGGGATTATGGGGTGAAATGTGAGTATGCTTCCTAAATGAATGGGCGGGCTGTCCTAAGAGCAGTGAGTACTAAGAAGTTTACTCACCGCTCACTCCCTAGGCCACATACAGTGTGGGGGCTGGGGACATTACACTGTGCTGAGCTGAGGCCATTATACTGTATGGGGGCTGAGTTGGGGGGTTTTCAGGTATAAGAGGACATTGTACTGTGTGGGAAGTATAACAGAGCATTATACTGTGTGGGGCTACAAGTGAACATTATACTGTGGGGGCAATGAATGGGACATTATACCTTGTGAAGGGCATCATACTGTGTAGGGTCATTGAATGGGTATTGTACTGTGTAAGGGAACTCTCCCCTCCTACCCCTGGTAAGATGCAAACCACCACCCCCCATCGGTTATTGGGGTTGTTTGATTTTGGTCAAGAAGTATTTCAATGCATCCAGCAGCTTACATATTGTACTAGGGATCAGCTGGGGGAGTATTCTGAAGCCCCTGCCTTGGGCACCATGACAGCTTGCCTTGCCCAATTTTATTGAGGCCAACAGGGTAATATTTTAATGGTATACTTATTGAAGACATTTTGATGTCCAGTCTCAAATAATTCTCACTTTAATACTCTTCTGGTTATTTAGATATGATCAGCCTTAAAGCCTCCCCTGAGATCTCTCTAGTAGATGAACCTGTGAAAATCCAAGTTTGGGGTCTTCAGCCACAGCAAAGAATAACCTTGAGAGCTTGGTTAAAGGATGAGAAAGGGAGGATTTTTCCTTCCCGAGCCTTCTATGTCAGTGATACGGAGGGAAAAGTTGACCTGGAGCATTCACCAGCCACTGGTGGAGACTTCCATGGAGTGTGTCCGATGGGTTTGTTCTGGGCTTTGAAACCATCCACCCTTTTCCGACGACTTATAAAACGTGACGTGATGGGAAGTCCTTTCCATGTTCACTTGGAAGTCTACAGTCATCTGGAATTTACTCCCTTTCCTGAGAAACCTCCGGCTGCCACTACAAGTGTTGAAAGATGGTACATGTCTCCTGGGGTTCAGAGACTGGAGGTCAGACAAGGAAGAATCCGAGCAGCCTTATTTATTTCTCCAGGTAAATAGTTAATCTACTTTTGTTTCTAAACTATAATACATGTAGCTAATAAGATCAATAAGTTCACGGTTGGTTTGGTTAGGATTCTATTAAACTAAAGCAAAATTTCAATAATGCGATTGTTGTATTTCGAGTCGGGAAGGAATTTTCCCCATTTAGGCCCTCATACACATTGAGAAAAGCAGCAGAGTATTAAATTTGTATGGTCACCTTCTGGTTTTGCCTCAACGTTATCTGAAGAAGGATCGAGCTTCTTAAATTTTAAAGCCCAATTATATTGTTTTCCCTGAGACAAGAAGCCACAAGTGTCTGGTTTTGACTTGATTGGGCTATGGATGTTTATTAGCCAAACCCACTTGTGGGATTAGCCAACCAACTAATGTGTATGGGGTTCTCCTGACTCACTACTGCCCAATTGTTTTGTTCTTACACCAATAAGCTTAGCTGAGCATGCATATGTATGGAGGAGATGGATGAGACAGCTGTATGGGCAACAGTACTCTAGTCTCCCTATTGAAAACACCTACACGCTTGGCCGAGACAAGCATGTATGTGCAAAGGGTAGTTGTGGGGAATAGCCATTCAGTCAACAACTATATTGAAGGTGTATGGGGTTTTTTGGCTTCCTCAGTATGAACAGTGTAGAACTAGATCTGTGGCCAAAATGCCTGAATATGACACATCTCAGGTTCTGCGTCTAGCTCCTGGTTCATCATATTTACTATAACTCACACTAGAATATTGCCATCAGTTATATCAGAAATCTACACCAGTCCCTGACTGAAGTATATTTTAGTTTAGGCAGACCTACATACACAACTATTAAGAAGCTGGAACCTACTGTATTAGCAATTCTGCAATATCTTGCACCTGTCGGGAATGAACTAAGACTGGGTAAGAAACCACCCTAGGTCTTTTGGACTTGATAGACCTGTGACTATTTTCAACATTTCCTACAAGCATCATGATGACTCCTGAAGGCTTGTAGTGGTGGACAGCAGATTTCCATAAGATATATTTAGTTCTCTCTCTCCATAGGTGAAGGTCCTTTCCCAGGTGTTATAGACCTATTAGGTGGTATCGGAGGTCTTGTAGAGTTTCGAAGCAGTCTCTTGGCCAGTCGTGGATTTGCTTCTCTTGCTTTGGCTTACTTTGGTTACGATGATCTTCCGAAAACTCTGGACCATGTTGATCTTAATTATTTCGAGGAAGCTACTAATTTTCTTGTTAATCATCCGAAGGTAAGCTAAATCCACCTCCTGTAAACCAGTTAAACATTTTGCCACTACAATATTGTTCCTGGGGGGTAGGTCATCAAAATTATTACTATTACTACATATATTACTATAACTGGGGCTGACCACACTTAGAAAATTTTGATCCTAATCTATTTTCTTGTATTTTTTTCTCATTGACATCTTTTTCTTTCAGGTGTCAAGTGCTGGAGTCGGAGTTATAGGAATCAGTAAAGGGGCTGAGATAGCTCTGGCCATGGCATGTTTCATACCCCAAATTGTGGCTACAATTTGTATCAACGGGACTATTTGTGTAACTGGCAATGATCTCAGCTATGGTGACCTGACAATAAGAGGAATTCCTTATCAAGTAGAAAAAGCTTTGATAACCTCCTCGGGGGCCATTGATTATAGCCGTATATATGGAGACCCAAGAGACCCGGCAAACCAGGATGCGGTACTTCCTATTGAGAAAGCCAGAAGTCCCATCATGTTCTTGGTGGGAGAAAATGACCTATGTCATGACAGTGTGTTATATGCTAAACTATCTATAGCCAGAGCTGAAAAGTATGGTAAGAAGGACGTGTACTTATAGTCTTACCCTGGAGCTGGACATCTTCTCGAACCTCCAGGTTCCCCTTTATGCCCTGTGTCACTAAATGCTATTTCTGGTGTTTCTATAATATGGGGTGGAGAACTCGTGGGGCACTGCAAAGCAAAAGAGATGGGCTGGCGGGAAACACTTGACTTTTTCCGCAGATATATACCATGTTCTCAGAGGAATAAATTATAACCCTCCCCCCCAGTACTGGAACATGGGGTCCTTCCTGAAAACATATTAAACCAAATAGAATACTGTATATAACATATTCAACCGAATAAATTAAAGTCTTCTAAAGTTTTCCCTCTATTCTTCATGAATATTCCTCAATGCAGAGACTGGCGCAGGAACAATAATTTGACAGTCATGTAACAACTGGACTCTAGCGATAATATTAACCTTTAGATCACAAGGTATATTAATATTAAATAATACCTCATCAGGGATCTCATTTCTAACCCACAGACACCCCTAAAAAGGATTATTACCCCAGTAGACCACCAAGGATAATACTACTTAAACCACTGGACCATAAAAGGAGAGTGGATTTGCCCAGAAGGTATGGACCCGATTTGTCACTGGATGGATTTGATTTGGGTCTACTCCTGAGGGTGTTGTCTAAGTGGTCCCCTGATCTTTACCCTTTAACACATTCTTATACAGGGATCTAGTAGTCCCTGTACAGTAATAGCTGATCCACACGGGTCAAGAGACACTGATGTGTGGCACTGAAGAGACAGATAACATCAGAGGACAGGCTGAGGTCAGGGGAGGCAGAGTATGTTCAGCTTGGAGGTCAGACAGGAGGTCTGAACAGGGTTCAAAATTGGTGTACAGGTATGGGTCAGGGCAGGTGGCACAGATAAAAGAAACAGGTCCAAGTTCAGAAAAACAGGTAAACAACTTTGAAGCCCACTAGCAACCTAGGAACATTTTTGCTCAGGCATCTTATTTTTGAGAAACTTGCCTTAAATAGCTCACAGGTGTAGCACTACAATGGACATTGCTGGTGGGAACAGGCATATTTGCAGAACATTGGCCACCACAGTAGTCTAATCCGCATGCTGGGACCAGGGCCGGCTACAGGGTCAAGTGGACCCCTGGGCGACAGAGTGTCAGTGGGTCCCTTTGCTCATGCAGCTGCTCCTATTCAAGTAATAGGAACAATGCTGCTCTTCCACCACTGCCTGCTGTACCTCTCCTATTACTTGAATAGGAGCAACTGCATGCTCTCCCTATCCACTGCTGTAGCTTCCAGGGCCCTGAGGCTGCCAGAATAAGGGGCCATTCACATCACATTTTGATCATCAGTTTAACTGATCAGTTTTGTGGAGACAAAAAACTGATGTAAATAACGGATGAATAAGGATGGAAACTGATGGCCATGCTTTTAAATAGAGTCCATGTTAAATAAAAACAGATCAGTTACTGTTCATTCTTTTACTGCCCTACAGTAAATGATCTGTTTTTATTTAACATGGACTCTATGTAAAAGCATGGCCATCAGTTTCCATCCTTTCTCATCCGTTATTTACATCAGTTTTTTGTCTCCACAAAACTGATCAGTTAAACTGATGATCAAAACGTCATGTGAATGGGCCCTTACTGATGTGTGCAGGGTCCAGGTATTGGACAATTCATATTCTGATGAACATGATAGGTCATCAGTATGAAAAATCATTATGGGGCTGGATAACCCCTCTAATTACCCAGAACGAGACTCTGGGGGGTGGAGGAAGGGGTAGTGACAGGTGGTGACTAGTATCAGGAGGAATCTAAGGCTAGGATCACACACGCGCCTGTATTCTGTTCGAATAAGACTAGAGAGGTACGGCCCCTGGAAGACATAGCAGCCCATGCGGACAGTTGTAATTGCATACTCGTGTCTTGTCATTAAAACTTTCTGCGTGGCCAAACAGTATGTAACAGTCAGCACCCGGCAATTGAGTGAGGGTATGGGGTCCCGGCACTTGCCCAGGTATGCTGGGTGCTGACACCGGCTCTGGCTGGGACTAAAACCTGTAGCACAAATTGTTAATTATTGGTATAGGTTTTACCAGTGACTTTCAGCCTTTGCAATGCAAACTAAAAGTTGGAACTAGACAGGAACCCAAGGTGATTCTTTGGCGTCCCATTGGGGCATGTTTACATAACATGTTTATATAATTAACGTCTTAATGGATGTCCTGTAACTTTAAATTGGCTGAACCATTGGGGCTGGAGTTCAGAAGATGATACCTTCCATGACTTAGAACATTTTAATTAGGTGGAAGAGATTGTGAGTCTGGAGGAGTAAAGACATATTGATAATATATGCTCTATGGCAGACGTCTCCTCCAACTACACCTCCTCTCGTGCCACTTCCAGCTATGGATACTGGGGATAGTGGTGCAGGGAGTCCTGACAGGGATCTGGTTACCTTTGCTTAGGCCCAAGTGAACTCTTCCTGTTCGTGTCCTCCACTGCTCCTCCTGGTACAGGGTCCAACAGTTCAGACATCTGAACTCCCTTCTCAGGGCTGTCTCTAGATGAGCCTGGGGCAGATAACAATCCTCATAGGGGCTGTATAGGCAGCCACTGAAGTCTAGTCACAGTGCTGTATGAGTACCTTTGCACAAAGGAGGAAACCAACCGCTCACAAGTTTGATTGGCACAAGACTAGACTTCAATGGTCACCATGGAGACCTAGATCTCCTACAACCCCGACCAGTAGCCTATGATAGGCCAGGGCTGAACCAAGGGAAAACAGTTTTTGAAACACTGGTGGGAAACAACAGGGAAAGCTGCACCACAGTGACAGAACAGAGAGGACGGAACATACCAACACAACCCAGAGGCACAAAAGACAAACACTTAAAGCAGTAGCACTCTGGGATGCTGCATCTGAACCACATGGCCAGGGCACTGCAAATACTTTTTATTGTTAGTGGATTCAGCACACTCTTATAGAAGAATACTGCCAACAAGGAAGACACTAACCGACTCCAGAAAGTGCCATCAACCAGCCTCAACACGTCCAAACAGTGCCTTAAAGGGGTTGCTCAGGATAATTTTTGTTTTATATATTAAAAATTTTAAAAAAACATACTCACCTGATCACAGTGCTCCAGTGTCTCCCAGCACAGTCCAGTCCTGCTGCTCTGGTGTTTACTTCCGCCTAATATAAAAAATATAAATATATTCTGGACAACCTCTTTGTTTGTGCCTCCATTGTGGTGGAAGATATTTTATTTGACATCCATCGAAGATATAGTAAAATGTGAGCTATTTGCACTATTCTTTGTTTCCTGCCTCTTACATCCTGCACCCAACAACATGAAGGGTACTCCAACCACCATTCGGCTTAAGGATATACAGGGAGTGCCCTGGGGGAAGCTAACATCACAACCACCATCTTTTACAGTGCAGGACCCCTCTACACTGCACCAGCCCCTGAGGAGTGTCAGACAGTTTGGTATTCTGCAGACTTCGGCTACAGAATACTTCGGCTACTTAGCTTGGTAGGGTGGCCAGCTCTAAGAAGAGTCCTGTTTCTTCCAAACCTCTTCCTTTCAACTATTTTGGAGGCCAATGTGCTCTTGGGAACTCTTTGAGATGTAGAAACATCTCAAAGTTGATGAAGAGAAATAGGAGGCCACCGAGCTAAACTGTAAGTGTCTTTACAAAGAGTAAGTCCATGGAAAATTTTATTCATAAAATTACTTTTTAATAAATTTGCAAAAAATTCCAAAAATCTATTTTCACATTCTCATTATGGGGTTATATACTGTGTATATATATATATATTTTATATATATATATATATATATATATATATACACACATACACACACACACAATAACATATTCAGCAGGGCTTTAAAATAAGGAGGAATTTATAGTGCTATCCATGATGAACATGACCTCCCCCAATGGGTAACGTTGGAGTCTGCACTGGTGGCTCCGACCTCCCCCACTCGGTCTATGGCTCGTACCCTCCCGGCTGCTGTGAAGGTGACTGACTGCATGTTACAGTTGTGGCGGAGGGTCCATTTTCAGTAGGGATTGCAAAGCCCAATTTCATCCTTGATCCAGATTTTTTTATAACCCTCTCTTTCCCTCTAGCCTCTCCCACAAGGTGTTTGTTTGATGGAGACACACGCGGTTTCGCCGACCTACACGACTTCCTCTGTATCCGGTGGGTCTTCACCAAAGACTATTTTACTTCCATGTTCCACTACACAGGTATTCCACTTTCTCCGTTCCCTTGTCCCACTTAATCCAGAGATCTCTTCAACAAGCTTCAAGAGGTTATGTTTGTTTAGAGCTGCTGATAAAGGTTCCCTCTCCTATATTTATGGATTGCTTAATGCTCTTCCTCGATAGTAAGTTCGACTTTATGGTAGCCTGGGAGCTAGACCTTGACATTACCCTGACCCAAGCCCAGTGGGTTGACTGTTGCACCTCTATTAGCAAAGGCAGTTGGCAGGTCACCCTCATGGAGTTCTCTTTAAATGTTCTACATAGGACGTATTTGGTTCCCCACAGACTCCACCAATTTTTTCCCACTGTTTTGCCCCTCTGTCTTAGGGGTTGTAATGCTCTGGGAAAAACCCTCCATGTGTGGTGCTTCTGACTTCATGTCCGGCACTATTGGTTGGCCATTCATAGGATTGTGCAATGGCTTTTTAGTTAATCCTTCCCTTTCCAAGCCTCTAAGTACCTTCTCAACCTTAGACCTTCTAATTTAAAATATGCACCATATAAGCTACTCTAGTATATTTCATTAGCTGTCTGTATTCACATCGCCTCCAACTGGAAAAAAATCATTCCTCTCAGTGGCTGAGGTTGTACGACGGGTTAACCTTATTATGCTTCATGAGAAGATTAACTCCATTATTTCAGATACCCGCCTGATATTTGATAAGGTTTGGGTGCCAAGGGTCGACAGGTCTTGCGTCCCGTCCCGGCCTCCCGTACTGTCTCCAGCTCTAGTCCTATGGCTGGATTGAGCCCTCACTGGTGGATTCTTAGTTGGCTCTCTAGCTGCTCGTACTCATAGTAGCGCTTCCTTTTCTCCCTTTTTCCTCTTGTGCTCCAGTTGACTGTTTAGGGTTTTTTATTATCACCTTATGTGCCTTTTACATTGCCTTATTTATATGCTGCCATTTGATGTTTGATATCATATATGATATTTGCTGCCTGCGCTCTGTTATTTTATTGCCTGCCTAACTTGACTTGAAATTTTATCTGCCTGTCATTATATTGTAATTTAATAAATACCTTTGAAACAAAACTTAAATAAAAAGGAATTGAAAGGAAGCCCTAAAAACTATTATTCATACACAAAGCTCTAAGAGGACATTTGAGGACATATCAGTTATGCAGAATGAAGCGATCACCCCACCAGTATCGGTGGTAACACACGTGTAAAGTACATGGTGATGCAACAGGATTAGCGAGACTGATAAGTAAGCAGGTCAGGGCTCCTGTGAACCACAAGAGTACAAACGTATTTAGTTTCTCACTCATTTTATTGATTTTTTACAGAATACAAAAAAAACAAAAACAAAAAAAAACAGAACATACAAGGACGACCTGCAAGGCCAGAAAAAGAACAAAAACATAACATGAGGCATGAGACGAAAGTATCCATACATCAGTCCATAGGTTATGTACATGAGCGGATAATCCTGTGCAGCTGCTGATAAGATCCGATTTCTCACTGTGGGTAAGGAGGTCATTACAAGAATAAGGGTGGGGGTAACAAAGAAGTAAAAAAAAAAAAAAAAAAAAACAAGAAAAGAAATACCTCTAATACTGGACCCCCTCCACCTATCCACCACCTAGACCTGGGCCTCTATAGAACAAGGGGTACAATGGGGCATTATACTGTGCAGTGGCCACTAAGGCGGTATTATACTGTGTGGGGACATTATAACGTAAGGGGGCACTATACTGTCTTGAAAGTACTCATGTGGTATCATTCTGTGTGGGGGCACACATGGGTAACATACAGAGTGTGTTACAAAGAAAAGTGCATTATTACTGAGTGGGAGCACAAACTGACTGAATGGGAATGCCTGGGGTCATGGGCAAGGTTAGGGGCATGACTTTAAAAAATACTATGGGGTGCCACCAGAGTTCTCCATCGTTGTGTCCTCAGAAACCTTTGCACTGGGGCCACCAATGTGTTCAATGTAGTCAGATACACTGGTTCGGCAGTACACTCTCTAGGAAGTTTTGGTAACTTTGGTTTAAATATTAACCCATTCTTGGCTTAGCCCTAAAACGTTTCGTAATATATTAGTTGTGTCAGTCTGTGTAATAATATTACTTAATATTTAAATTTCACAAGACAAGCCCTTTATAGCACCTCCCTGCAGCACAGAGGAATACAGTCTCACCTGCTGATAGGTTTTGTGTATCAGGTATTTGTAGAAGGAAGACAGAGGTGAGCTATTATTTTTGAGCAGGTATGTAATTTTTTTTATATAGGATGTAAAACTTTTTCTCCAGCTACCTGAAGTTTAGTGGATTTTTTTTGAAGTGCTTTAGTTTTTAAATTCTCAGTTCATTTTCACTTTAATACTCTTCTGGTTATTTAGATATGATCAGCCTTAAAGTCTTCCCCGAGATCTCTCTAGTAGATGAACCTGTGAAAATACAAGTTTGGGGTCTTCAGCCCCAGCAAATAATAACCTTGAGAGCTTGGTTAAAGGATGAGAAAGGGAGGATTTTTAATTCTCGAGCTTTCTATGTCAGCGATACAGAGGGAAAAGTTGACCTGGAGCATTCACCAGCCACTGGTGGAGACTTCCATGGAGTGTGTCCGATGGGTCTGTTCTGGGCTTTGAAGTCATCCACCCCATTCCTACGACTTATAAAACGTGATGTGATGGGAAGTCCTTTCCATGTTCACCTGGAAGTCTACAGTCATCTGGAAATGACTCCCTTTCCTGAGAAACCTCCGGCTGCCACTACAAGTGTCGAAAGATGGTACGTGTCTCCTGGGGTTCAGAGACTGGAGGTCAGACAAGGAAGAATCAGAGGAGCTTTATTTATTCCTCCAGGTATATATTTTTTTTATTTTTTTCACCTTCCCTGGCCTATTCAAAATTTTTGCCTGGACAACCCTTTTACGCTAGGTTCACACCTGCATTACGGGCTTCCAAAAAAAAAAGTGGTTACCTGCGGAAACCTGCAGACCCCATAGACTATAATGGGGTCCGATGGGTTTTCGTCTGGTTTCCGCCAAAAAGGGTGAAAAATGCGAAGAGAAAAGCGTTTTTCTCTCCGTATTTTTCAAGCAGAATGGGGAATGGAATCCCCCAATGATGTTCAGGTGCAGGTGTGAACCTAGCCTTAAGGACATGAGTACTCTTTTTGTTTTTTTCCATTTTCATAATGAAAGCCATGACTTTGTCATTTAAATGTTGTCATAGCCATATGAGGTCTTGCTTTTTTGTGCGAGTTGTAATTTTTTACTGCATGATTTTCGGAAACATTGAGCTTATTGACGGCAAAAAAGTAATTTTTTTTTTTAATTTTATATGGAACACTGGGCACTGTAAATAACATGTTATCTTTATTTTGATAGTTGGTACAATTACTGTGATACCAAGATCCTATTGGGTTTTTATGTTGTACTACTTTTACACAATAAAATCACTTATTCACCAAAAATAATTTTTTTGTAGTGGCACCATATTCTGAGAGTCATAACTTTTTAATTTTTCCATCATCAGAGCTGTGTGAGGGCTTGCTTTTGCATGAACATCTGTCATTTCAATGAGTACCATTTTATTTTTTTCTGGAGGCAAATAACAGCATTTTTGTTGCGGGATACATAGTGTTCTATATTTATAGTATCGGTTGTTATTGACGCCACAATATCAAATATGGCTATTTTTTTATTATTATTATTTTTCTCGAAAACAAATGATTGGAAAAATGGCTATTTTTTATTTCATGCTTTATAATATTTTATTACTTTTTTTTACCTTTACACTTAGCTCCATTCTGGGACTATAACACTGTGTGGCATGATTACTACTATAGTACATTAAGATGCTTGTGCTTTGCAATGTACTGTGGTCAAATTATTTCTATAGCGATGCTTATAAGGGTGCTATGGGGGTCTTCAGTTAGGCCCTCCCATAACCATGAAAACGCATGGTGGAAGCAGACATTAAGACACCACTTAGATGCCACTATCATTATTGATAGTGGCTACTAAGGGATTAAACAGGGACTTTTTTTTTTTTTGCCAATCACAGCCGTGTGTCATTGCTGACATCCTATCCCAATGGACCTGGCTCAGCTCCTGAGTTGGCGCCATTTACATGACACACTATTACGTAAGTTTGTGGGACCAGGTGACATAATAGTACGTCACAGTACGGGAATCTGTTAATAAGTCACATGGCCTGTTTAGAGCTCAGTCCCATATACAGGTGCATCTCAATAAATTAGAATATCTTTGAAACGTTCATTCATTTCAGTAATTCAGTAATACAATCCATAATCAGCGCCTTCCATGATTGTGTGTCCTACTGAACCAGACTGAGGGACCATTTAAAGGCTTAGGAAACCTTGGCAGGTGACACTGAATTTACAATACTGAACTTTTTTTTACAAAATTCTAATTTTCCTAGATTTGGGTTTTCATTACCTGTAATCCATAATCAACATTTACAGAAATAAAACACTTGAAATAGAACACTCTGTGTGTAAAGAATCTAGAAAATATAGAGGGTCGCTTTTTTAATTTAATTACTGAAAGAAATAAACGTTTCAAAGATATTCTAATTTATTGAGATGCAGCTGTATATGGGACTGAACTACAATACCAAGCACATCCACTATATAATGGTGAGAAGCTCCTTATACAGATGATTGATGGGAGTGCTGGGTGTTGAACCCTGACCGAGGTTGCTGTGGGTGGTTAGTGGGCTTATATACTTTCATCAAGGTACACTAGGAACCTAATTATGTAGATTTTGCTTAGAAGTATAGATCAATGTATAATACTGGGATGTGTTTTTTTTTTTTCAAAATATCTTAAGTTTTGCAAAATCTCTCCAACTCCTTAATGACCAATGATGTACCTACACGTCATTCGTTGCAAGGGACTGCCAATGGCAGCGTATAATAGAAGTCAACCACTTTTACTATACATTGCAAAACATTAGTATTGCAGTGTATTGTATGAGTGATCAAACTCCCTTGGGTTGAAGGTCTCTATGTGGTCTGGAAATAAAAGTATAAGAAAAATAAAAAAAAGTTTTTCAAAGTAAAACAAAAAATATTAAAATTCAATAATAATAATAATAATAAAATATAATAAGAACTCTAAAATGTCGAAACTTTTAAAGTATAAAAACATTTATCCCATATGGTGAATGCCTTAGTGGGGGATAAAATCTAAATAGCCAAATGGCTGTTTTTTCAACACTTTGCCTTCTAAAAAAAAAAAAAAAAAAAGGTACAGAAAGAGATCAAATAGTCAGACATTCCCCAAAATGGTATCATTAAAAACTACATCTTATCCTTCATAAAAAGATGCCATACTCATCACTGTAAACATAAATATTAAAATGTTACAGGTGTCAGAATACAGTGACACAAAGAAATTTTTTCATTTTACCATGATTTTAATTTTTTTAGATATTCAAACATTACAAATACTATATAAATTTGGTATCACCATGATCGTACTGACCCACAGTATACAGGAAACATGTCATTTTTATCACATAGTGAATGCCATAAAAATTAAACCCATAAGAAATTGGCGCAAATGTATTTGTTTTTTCCAATTCCACCTCATTCAGAGTTTCTTTTTCCAGCTTCCCAGTACAAGATATTGAATGGGGCCATTACAAAGTACAATCTGTGCTACAAGCAATAAACCATCACGTGACTCTGAAACAAAAAAATTAAAAAAAAAGTGGCTTTTGGAAGGTGGAGAGGAAAAAATGGATATGCAAAAACTGGCTTGGTCTTTAAGGGGTCTAAATTAAAGCAAAAATACAATAAAAGCAATGTGATGTGATCGCCATATCCAGTGTCAGATAAATAAATTTTACCTTTAAAATCTCTCATACACTCAATGCCTGTTGTTTTTGCTATGCCCATAGATAAGTTTTTGCCAGAGATGTCTGCCAGTGACTTATACACATTATAAAAATCAGATGTGCGTCAACTGAACCCACCAAACGTAACCATCTAATATGTATGGGGTCCTCCTGATGCGTTCATTCTCAAGCAGGGTTGCCGGAGGAGTCTGGACAGTGATTTTCTCCCCTCTCCCACTTCAGGACATATTCACTGCCCAGCCTAGCTGAGCATGCATGTGTACGTACGAATTGGGCAAGATAGCTGTTGAACAAACAAGTATTTGGTCAACAGCTATCTAAAGTGCAAGTCCAGGATCACTCTACTCTTCCCGTTTGAATTGCGGTGACCAGATGGAAGGTAACGCTGCAGTTGGGATTGCGGGATGCAAACAGCGCAGACTTGTCACGGTCTCTGGGCACGAGGGCGCAGCGCTGGTGCTGTCCCACGTTACCACCACTGGTACCGGTGATGAGGGGGCTGCACAAATGTTGGTGGTGATTGTTCCCCCGGGGCGCTTCCCCTATACTGTGCCGACTGGTGGTGTTTGGGGCGCCCTGATGTTGTCGGTGCAGAGTCAGACACAGAAACGGTTGTAAAGTTGAACTTTTACTTCCATGGGTGTGGAGGCACAAATGCTTAAACAGTTTCTTCAATACAAAACAACGGGGTACGCCTGGTGACACAGCAAAGTCCTGGGGTGCAGGGTAGACTTGATGAAAGGTGTTCCTAGCCCCTTATACTTCAGTGTTACAGCCCTGAGGTGCGTCTGGGCTCCTATTTGGCTCATAGGAGGATGCCCACCATGATACTAGTACATAATATTCCCCACTCACGTTATGTGGTCCTGATAGCTCAGAGTTTCGGGGTGCAATAGTCAGGGTGGCAGGATATTCCACAGGTCTGGCCTTGGCCCCTGGATCCAGTGATACTTGCTATGGAGCACGTGTTCCAGAATGTTCTCTCCACAGTCTCAGGCTGACAAGATAATGATGCTTGACTTCCTTCAGGGCGATGGCTAGGCAGACAGGGGACAGGATCTTCTGAATAGCTGGAGTATGTCAGCTCTCCAACCTTCCTGGGCCTGTCTAGGACTTGAGATTCCTGCACTAAACTCACTGCTTTCTTCACAGGACATCACACTTATCTCCTCACCTCCTCCTCCTAACACTCCACACTTCTAACTCCTCACGCGCAGGACCTTCCTGCAGGGGTGTTACCATGGGGACCCAGTGATCAGCTGACTCCTCCCCTTTTCCCAGGCGATGTCCTCCCATTGGACATTTGGTTACTATTCAATCCTATGGGAGGTGTAATGCATGTGTGAGGCTCACTAGGTGGCGCTGTGTTGTGTGAGACTCAGGACCCCCTGCTATGTCACACCAGCTATGAAGCAACAGGAAATAATACAATGCACAGAGATCACCCTCAGCCCAGCCATAGCCAGCTCTGGGATGCCACATACTCCCCCTCTTTCACTGAGCCGACCTCGGCGACGGGCTGGGGTGAAGGTGAGAAATGTAACATAACGTTAATAAATACGAATAAAGTGCAAATGGGTCCAGAGGCTCTCTGGCACAAATTTCGTGAGTGTCCATTATCATGAGAGTCTCTCTGAGAAACAATAAACAGTCCTTTCTGTAAGGAAGAGTAGGCACTCTAGCACGAATGCCCATACCGCAATGGGGTAACAGAACTTCCTTGGCTCGGTGAGCCAGGCACTATGGCTTGGATTGTTGCATATAAATGTAAATACTATATTACATGGCAAGATATTATATATATACTGTATATACACACAGGAAAAACATTAATGTAATCAGAGCAGGAATAACATATATACAGAAGCAGAGACAGTTAACCTCTTTTACCCAAGGACAGCCATGGCATCACTATAGCGTGTTGGAGGTATGCCTTTTGTGGTACGCTCAGAACGCCTAAGTGGAACGAGATTTGAATCAGGAACAGAGTCACTGAAATCAATTAAATCATCTGTCGAAGGGTTCTCTTGCACTAGAGCAATTGGTGGATAACAGCTAAATGGTAGTAGTTTAGGCGCCCACATAAGCTCAGTTAACGTTGGGGGTCTCTCTTTCGCTTCAGAAGGTGACAAGATCTCTGTACTCGTTGTCTCAGCTGGGGGCACCTCTGTGGGTAGTCCTTCTTTAAGGCACAGCTTCAGACGGTTTCGGTGTACTACTTGGGGCTGTCTCCCAGGTTTAGAGATCTCATACACGTCGGATTCAGGATATGGTATGGAGATGACACTGTATGGTTCTTTCTCCCAGAATGGATCCAATTTCCCATTCCGATGGTTATTCCTTAACCATACACGGTCGCCAACTTTCAGGGGCGCTGCATGGGCGCGATGGTTGTAATCCTCCTGTTGTCTCCTACGAACCTCATCCATGCGCGTTTCAACTATCTCTTTAGCTTCCTCCATACGTCGGCGGTGTTCAACAACCCAGTCTGTTATGGGTAGTGGATTGATGGTGTCAGGGACCTTCACACCAAGGGTTAAGTCTGAAGGAAGTTGACCTTGTCTTCCAAACATTAGATAAAATGGTGCGTATCCCGTAGATGTTTGGGGTGTGTTGTTGTAAATATAGGCCAAGTCCTTGATACGTTCAGGCCACTCAACACCAGGTGTAACTGCGGCTGTTCTTAGCATGCCGATGATCATTTGATTTGCCTTCTCGCACATACCATTCCCTTGAGGGTGATACGCTGTGGTTCACAACTTCTTGCAGTCTTGGAACTGACACAGCTCACGGAACAATTGGGATTCAAACGCCGATCCACGGTCGGTGAGGATATGCTCAGGACAACCGTAATGGCGGACAAACTCTGCGTAGAAGGTCTCAGCCGTAGTTCTTGCTGTAAGATCTCTGACAGGCACGATGACAAGGAACTTGGAGTAATGATCCACCATTGTCAGAGCGTAGCTGTAGCCGGAACGTGTGGGACCCAACTTCACATGGTCCAGAGCAACAATTTCACACGGCTTTTGAGTCTTAATTGGATGTAGAGGGGCCTTCTGATCTCTTCGACCTTCCTTGGTGATACTACAGGCGGGACACTCTCGGCACCAACTCTCAATGTCACTCCTCATCCCAACCCAATAGAAGCGACGACGGATGGTAGCTTCGGTCTTTTGTACCCCGAAGTGACCGGATCTGTCATGATACGCCTCAAGTATCATCTGTGCGTCTCTTCTGGGTACGAGGATCTGATGAAGCCTTTCACCTGTGACAGGATCAAGAGTGTTTCTATGTAGAAGGCCTCGTTGGACAAACAGGCGCTTCCTCTGTCGCCAATGGCGTTTTAATTCCATGTCATGAAGACCTCTCTTTACACGGGTTGGTATTCTTCCTGTAAGCAGGAAATCTGACAATTCTCCTAAAACTCTGCTCTCTTCTTGGAATGTTTTCCACAGAGATGGCTCCTGGAGGGATTCGGTAGCTGTTTTCGCCAGAGATTCTCCTTCTACAGGGACACCAATAGCAACCTGTTGGGCAAACTTGTTGTAGAATGGTGGCATCTCCACCTCTTCCCAGATGTCTTCTCGGGGTGGTTCTTCTCCCACAGGCAACCTTGAGAGTGCATCAGCGTTAGCGTTGGACTTGCCACTGCGATACTTGACAGAGAACTTGTAATTCGCGAGTCTTGAGGCCCACCGTTGTTCAAGGGCTCCCAGTCGAGCAGTGTCCAGATGCGCCAACGGATTGTTATCTGTGTACACGGTAAAGGGTGTGGCAGCCAGGTAGTCTTTAAACTTCTCTGTCACGGCCCAGACAAGCGCCAGAAGTTCGAGTTTGAAAGAACTATAGTTCTGGTCGTTCTTCTCCGCGCCTCTCAGACTCCTGCTGGCGTAGGCGATGACTCGCTCTTTGTTGTCCTGAACCTGGGACAACACTGCACCCAAACCTTGGTGACTTGCATCTGTGTACAAGCGGAATGGCTGACTGTAGTCGGGATAGGCTAGAATTGGTGGTTGCGTCAGAAGTTCTTTAAGCGCTTGAAAGGCTTCCTCTTGACGCGCTGTCCAGTCTACCGGAAGCTTTCGGTTGTAGTTTTCTCTGGGACAACCGCGCAACAACTCGTTCAGAGGCTCGGCTACTTGGGCGAAGTGTGGTATGAAACGCCGGTAGTAACCTGCGAATCCAAGGAAGCTTCGGACTTCTTTGACGGTAGTTGGTCTTCGCCAGTTCTGGACTGCAGTGATCTTTTCAGGATCAGGTTGGACGCCTTGTGCGCTCACGACATGCCCAAGGTAGTGAACTTGGGGTTTCAACAGGTAGCACTTGGAGGGCTTCAACTTTAGGCCGTGCTGTATAAGTACCTTGAATACCTCGGACAGGTGACGAAGGTGTTCTTGGTATGTCCGGGAGAATACAATAACATCGTCCAGGTACAGTAGCACACTCTGGAAATTCTCATGGCCGAGGCACCTCTCCATAAGCCTTTGGAATGTGGCTGGGGCATTACATAGCCCAAATGGCATACTATTGAATTCAAAGAGTCCCATCGGGGTCGTAAACGCAGTCTTTTCACGATCTTCAGGCGCCATAGGGACTTGCCAGTATCCACTGGTTAAGTCCAGGGTCGAGAAACAGGTAGCTGATCCCAAAGCCGTTAGAGATTCCTCAATCCGCGGCAATGGGTATGCGTCTTTGTGCGTGACGTTGTTGAGTTTACGATAGTCCACACAAAATCGTAGGGTTCCGTCTTTCTTCTTGACAAGGACTAGCGGGGCTGCCCAGGGACTGTTACTCTCCCGGATGACATCAGCATCTCGCATCTCTTGGATCAACTTTTTCACCGGTTGGTACATCGCTGGTGGTATTGGACGGTGACGCTCCTTGATTGGATGGTGGTCGCCAGTCAGAATGCGATGTTGTATGGTCGTGGTCTTACCAAAGTCCAATGGGTGTTTGCTGAATGCCTGTTGGTAACGCTTGGCCACATTGCGAACCCCATTGATGTGCTCTATAGGGGTATTGGCGTCTCCCACGTTCAATTCATCCCACCAGGACTTCGTGGCTCCATTCTGAATGTTCTCAGCAGCTTGGGTGGAACGCTGTGTGGCGGTAGAATCACCAGAGAGAATGTCTTCTGGTGCTAACTGGTGTAGCAGGGCCACAGAGTGGAACTTGTGGAGGTTCACGGGAGCATCGCCCAAGTTGACTAAGCGGACAGGAACACGTCCATTGGAAACTGTGACAAGGCTGCGGGCAGCCATGACAAGTGGTTGGCCATCTACCTTAATGGGTTGTAGCAAGGCCTCGTAGTCCTGATTTTCTATGCCCGGACGGGCACGGCACCACACCATAGTTTCTGTTCCAGGCTGTAGGGTTACTGGACGGGTATCTTGGATCCGGACTCGACCAATTTCACCTTGTTTGTTGGCGAACTTGTGCTGGGCATTGAGTACACGAATGGCCCGCTGAATGGTCTGCTGGTCACTGGGAGAAGCTGTAAGGAGAGAGGCATGCAAGGCATCCAACACTTCTGCAAAGCAATGGCGTAAAACATTCATGCCTAATATTACAACTGCAAACCTATCATCCTCTACATCAGTGACAATTACACCCTGTCTAGGCAGTTTCAAGTCCCCAATCTGGATAGTGGGTTCCCAATAACCCTGCTGTGGTATGGGCTGTCCATTGCTGGCACACAGATTTATCCATGTGTCAGGTGTTCTATTCAACACACCTAAGTCCCAATGTTCAAGGAACACCTGCTTGCGCAGGGTTGTTACCTGAGATCCAGTGTCCACCAACGCTGTCAGAGGGACGCCGTTCACCCGGATTGTGATGTGTGGGCAGGCTGAGACGAAGCGTGACAATGGCACTGAAGATTCACCTGGGCCCTTCTTCTTTCCTCCCGAGGGGCGGCCCGCTGCCTCGGGGGGTGGCCCGTTTAACTGAAAACACTGAGGCCTGGTGTGTCCATATCTATGGCAATAGGTACAGTATGGCCTCTCACTCTGCGGAGGTTTCACTGAAGATGGACGTCTGGGTGGCGACTCAGGTGAGATGTTGAGACTTCGCAAAGGATCACTGGACGATGAAGACGGCTGGGTCAGACGATCTAGACGGACGGTGATCTGTTCCATGGCACGGGTCAGATGATCCACTCGGGCCAGAAGGTCATCTCTGGAGTCTGCTAGTGTAGTCTGCGCAGTTTGGGCAGCAGGTGAGGTACCCAGAGGTAGTGGCAGGACAACTGGAGCAATGCTTGTTGAGGGTCCAGGTGAGGGAGCACAGATGACTGGGCTCGGCTGGGGCTGCTCCTGTCTCAAGACCTGGATGGCAAGGGCCTTGAAGTCAGCAAACGTGATGCTGGGATGTTGTGCAGCAAGCATTCGCAACTGACTCTGGAGCAATGTGGTACCCGCCCCTTCTATGAAGCGGTCAAGCAAGATTTTATCAGAGTCCACATTCTCACGTGGATCCACTTGCACCACAGCTCTGAACGCCTCTTGGAGGGATAAAGCATAGTCCCGCAGGGTCTCACCAGGTAGTTGTCGTCTGGAAAAGAAGCGCATCTTTACCTCGGAGACAGATCGCACGTCAAAGTTCACCTGGAGTTTGTCCAGAATTTGCCCAGGGGTTCTTTTGTCAGAGGCAGGCCAGGATTTGACCTCCCTAGCTGCAGCACCCTCAAGCTGGCCCAGCAGGATCTGTATCTGCTGTTCTGTATTCAGAGGATAGAACTGGAAGAGAGACAGCATCTTCTCACGAAAGTCCCTGAGGGTATGCGCCTCCCCTTTGTAGTGCGGCAGCCATGGTGCGCCAGGGTAAAATGGCATGGAGAATGGTAGGCTGCTCGCCATGGGCACTGCTGGATCACTAGAAACAGATGGCATAATGTCACTTTGCTCAGTCATGTTGTTTGCAGGTATGACTGAAATTAGGTCGCCGTCTCTTTAAGAAACTCAACTGCTTGCTGGCAGGGAATGGAGACTACAACTTGGAATGCTGTCCCTTTAAGAATGCTGTAGCTATTACCAGAGTCACTGTGATGCAGGCTGACGGTGTGCTCCCCCTCTTTAATGGTGGCACTCCCCACGGACACTGTACACGGAAAACACTCGCTGGGGCCGTGGGAGGACTGAAGACAAGGACAGGGAGGCACAGTACTCACTGACAGCAACTGCAGCGTGGACCAGAGATCAGCGGTGCACAGCAGGGACGGTGATGCGGCACCGGAGAGTCAGAAATGGCGCTGGCACGTTCGCCTTTCACTTTCTTGTATGGGTGCGCTGGAGTATTGCGCTCAGCATTCTGGGCTCTCCTAAGATGGCGGCAGATGGGTCTCCTGGCCTCATGGGCAGTGCTAAAAATCTCCCGCACTTTTGCAAGGTACAGTTAACCCTTTGTGGGCGTTCTTACACAGCGATGTGGCGCAGCAAACAAGTCCTGGGCGTTTTAACTCTTCCAGGGCTGTAACACACTGAGAGGACAGTCTTTAGGGCTTACTTCAGGGGTTTAGGGCTCCCCCTCTTTGTGGCAAGCACTCTCAGGGAATAAACTTGATCTTAGCAAAGTCCACAATAAAGACCGATGCTCTGGAGACAATTTGGCGCACTTTTCGTGGCGACTTTCTCAAAATGGCACACACCCGTATCCTGTTCGTGACGCCAGTTTTTCTTGCGGTGACCAGATGGAAGGTAACGCTGCAGTTGGGATTGCGGGGTGCAAACAGCGCAGACTTGTCACGGTCTCTGGGCACGAGGGCGCAGCGCTGGTGCTGTCCCACGTTACCACCACTGGTACCGGTGATGAGGGGGCTGCACAAATGTTGGTGGTGATTGTTCCCCCGGGGCGCTTCCCCTATACTGTGCCGACTGGTGGTGTTTGGGGCGCCCTGATGTTGTCGGTGCAGAGTCAGACACAGAAACGGTTGTAAAGTTGAACTTTTACTTCCATGGGTGTGGAGGCACAAATGCTTAAACAGTTTCTTCAATACAAAACAACGGGGTACGCCTGGTGACACAGCAAAGTCCTGGGGTGCAGGGTAGACTTGATGAAAGGTGTTCCTAGCCCCTTATACTTCAGTGTTACAGCCCTAAGGTGCGTCTGGGCTCCTATTTGGCACATAGGAGGATGCCCACCATGATACTAGTACATAATATTCCCCACTCACGTTATGTGGTCCTGATAGCTCAGAGTTTTGGGGTGCAATAGTCAGGGTGGCAGGATATTCCACAGGTCTGGCCTTGGCCCCTGGATCCTGTGATACTTGCTATGGAGCACGTGTTCCAGAATGTTCTCTCCACAGTCTCAGGCTGACAAGATAATGATGCTTGACTTCCTTCAGGGCGATGGCTAGGCAGACAGGGGACAGGATCTTCTGAATAGCTGGAGTATGTCAGCTCTCCAACCTTCCTGGGCCTGTCTAGGACTTGAGATTCCTGCACTAAACTCACTGCTTTCTTCACAGGACATCACACTTATCTCCTCACCTCCTCCTCCTAACACTCCACACTTCTAACTCCTCACACGCAGGACCTTCCTGCAGGGGTGATACCATGGGGACCCAGTGATCAGCTGACTCCTCCCCTTTTCCCAGGCGATGTCCTCCCATTGGACATTTGGTTACTATTCAATCCTATGGGAGGTGTAATGCATGTGTGAGGCTCACTAGGTGGCGCTGTGTTGTGTGAGACTCAGGACCCCCTGCTATGTCACACAGGCTATGAAGCAACAGGAAATAATACAATGCACAGAGACCACCCCCAGCCCGGCCATGGCCGGCCCGGGGGGGCCAAAAAATAAAAAACACACTGGGCTAAAACAAGGAAATATGTGTATAAGTTGTTTGGAAGAAACGGCTGTTCCCCCATAAATAATAGAATTATAAAGATCTTTTTATTAGAAGATAGTTAATTTCTTTCACATTTTTTTTATAAAAATTATTTTTTTTTTTCTCTTTTTTTAGGGGGGGGGTCCTTTCCCAGGGGTTATAGACCTATTTGGTGGTGTCGGAGGTCTTGTAGAGTTTCGAAGCAGTCTCTTGGCCAGTCGTGGATTTGCCTCTCTTGCTGTGGCTTACTTTGGTTACGATGATCTTTCGAAAACTCTGGACCATATTGATCTCAAATATTTTGAAGAAGCTGCTAACTTTCTTGTTAATCATCCCAAGGTAAGCTAAATCCACTTCCTGTAAGCCGTCTAGACATTTTACCACCACAATATTGCTCCCAGGTATGAGTGATCAAAACTACTACAATAACCATATGTATGTATTACTATAACTGGACTTGGCTAGGAAAATTTGATCACAATATTTTTTCTTATTGACCTAACTTTCTTCCAGGTGTCAAGCATTGGAGTCGGAGTTGTAGGGGTCAGTAAAGGAGCTGAGATAGCTCTGGCCATGGCATGTTTCATACCCCAAATTGTGGCTACAATCTGTATCAATGGGACCATTTGTGTAACTGGCCACAATCTCAGCTATGGTGACCTGACAATAAGAGGACTTCCTTATCAAGTAGAAAAAACTTTGATAACCTCGTCGGGGGCCTTTGATTGTAGTCGCATATATGGAGACCCGAGAGACCCGGCACACCAGGATGCAGTACTTCCTATTGAGAAAGCCAGAAGTCCCATCATGTTCTTGGTGGGAGAAAATGACCTATGTTATGACAGTGTGTTATATGCTAAACTATCTAAAACCAGAGCGGAAAAGTATGGTAAAAAGGACGTGTACTTACAGTCTTACCCTGGAGCTGGACATCTTCTCGAACCTCCAGGTTCCCCTTTATGTCCTGTGTCACTCAATGCTATTTCTGGTGTTCCTATAATATGGGGTGGAGAACTCGTGGGGCACTGCAAAGCACAAGAGATGAGCTGGCGGGAAACACTTGACTTTTTCCGCAGATATATACCATGTTCTCAGAGTAATAAGTTATAAACCCACCTACTACTGGTAATATGGGGGCCTTTCCAAAAACATATACAGTCATGGCCAAAAGTTTTGAGAATGAAACAAATATAAATTTTTACAAAATCTACTGCTTCAGTTTTTCTAATGGCAATTTGCATATACTCCAGAATGTTATAAAGAGTGATCAGCTTAACAGCAATTACTTGCAAAGTCAATATTTGCCTAGAAAATGAACTTTATCCCCCAAAACACATTTCAACATCATTGCAGCCCTGCCTTAAAAGGACCACCTAACATCGTTTCAGTGATTGCTCCATTAACACAGGTGTGGATGTTGATGAGGACAGGGCTGGAGATCAATCTGTCATGATTAAGTAAGAATGACACCACTGGACACTTTAAAAGGAGTTTGGTGCTTGCCATCATTGTTTCTCTTCTGTTAACCATGGTTATCTCTAAAGAAACACGTGCAGTCATCATTGCACTGCACAAAAATGGCCTATCTGGGAAGAGTATTGCAGCTAGAAAGATTGCACCTCAGTCAACAATCTATCGCATCATCAAGAACTTCAAGGAGAGAGGTTCCATTGGTGCCAAAAAGGCTCCAGGGCGCCCAAGAAAGACCAGCAAGCGGCAGGACCGTCTCTTAAAAGTGTTTCAGCTGTGGGATCGGGCTACCAGCAGTGCAGAGCTTGCTGAGGAATGGCAGCAGGCAGGTGTGAGTGCATCTGCACGCACTGTGAGGCGGAGACTCTTGGAGCAAGGCCTGGTCTCAAGGAGGGCAGCAAAGAAGCCACTTCTCTCCAGAAAAAACATCAGGGACAGACTGATATTCTGCAAAAGGTACAGGGAGTGGACTGCTGAGGACTGGGGTAAAGTCATTTTCTCTGATGAATCCCCTTTTCGATTGTTTGGAACATCTGGAAAACAGCTTATTCGGAGAAGAAGAGGTGAGCGCTACCGCCAGTCTTGTCTCATGCCAACTGTAAAGCATCCTGAAACCATTCATGTGTGGGGTTGCTTCTCAGCCAAGGGAATCGGCTCTCTCACAGTCTTGCCTAAAAACACAGCCATGAATAAAGAATGGTACCAGAATGTCCTCCAAGAGCAACTTCTCCCAACCGTCCAAGAGCAGTTTGGCGCTCAACAATGCCTTTTCCAGCATGATGGAGCACCTTGCCATAAAGCAAAGGTGATAACTAAATGGCTCAGGGAACAAAACATAGAGATTTTGGGTCCATGGCCTGGAAACTCCCCAGATCTTAATCCCATTGAGAACTTGTGGTCAATCATCAAGAGACGGGTGGACAAACAAAAACCAACAAATTCAGACAAAATTAAAGCATTGATTCTGCAAGAATGGACTGCTATCAGTTAGGATTTGGTCCAGAAGTTGATTGAGAGCATGCCAGGGAGAATTGCAGAGGTCCTGAAGAAGAAGGGTCAACACTGCAAATATTGACTTGCTGCATTAACTCATTCTAACTGTCAATATAAGCTTCTGTTACTCATAATATGAATGCAATTATATTTCTGTATGTGATAAAAACATCTGACAAACACACATAAAAACCAGAGGGCAGCAGATCATGTGAAAATAGAATATTTGTGTCATTCTCAAAACTTTTGGCCATGACTGTACAGTGGAATAGATATACAATAGATACAACCAAATAACTGAAAGCAGAAAGCTAATGGACTCCATAGACAACTATTTGATTTGGGTGAGCGGTCAGGGGTTAAAAGACTGTGATATTTTTTTGGCTTGGTGCTACTCCTGAGGGCACTGTCTAAGGTCTGTCTGAGGTCACCTGGTTTTCACCCTTTAATACCTCCCTATACAGAAATATGGCTTCCAATTCAAGGAAGCAAAAGCTGTGGTCAGAGGACCGAGGTCAGGGCTGGCAGAGTACGTTCAGCATGAAGGTCAAAGTCAGTATACAAGCACAGGTCACAGCAGGCAGCACAGAGTCAGATAGGAGAAACAGTGAAGAGTGAAGAAATCAGGCGATACCTTTTAGAGGCTAACTGAGTATATTTGTTAGCCTCTAAAAGGTATCGCCTGATTTCTTCACTCTTCCACTACTTTCAATGGCTAACACGGTACAACATTATACTACTAACATATTCCGCAGCACTGTACAATTTGTAGGGTTCAAATACAGACAAAAAAATACATTACAGAGAAATAGTCAATTCACACACTGGGACTGAGGGCCCTGCTCGCAAGAGCTTACAGTCTATGAGGTAGAGGGGGCGACACAGGAGGTAGCAGGGGCGGCATCGGAGGTAGCATTGCTTATACAATGGTCAGACAATTCTGTAATAGAGGTTACTGTCATTACACATATATAAAGCTGTATGAGCCGTCACCAGTCGTGTCCTTTAATGTGCAGATGGTGCCTGGACATATAAAGTTAGTCTGATACGGCATCATATCCTGTGAGGTAATGCGGGAGCGTGAACAGAGGGTACGTTTTAGGGATTCTAACTATGGAAGGGTTTACATTAGGAGTTGTGATCGGCCTGTCTGAAAAGATGTGTCTTTAGTTTACGCTTGAAGCTGTAGAAATTGGGGGTTAATCTGATATTCTGGGATAGAGCATTCCAGAGAAGTGGTGCAACTCGGGAGAAGTCTTGTATACGAGCGTGGTAGGTTCTGATAATAGAGGATGTTAGTCTTAGGTCATTGAGTGAACGGAGACTATGGGTTGGGCGATAGACAGAGATGAGGGAGGAAATGTAGAGAGGTGCAGCATTATGGAGAGCCTTGTGAATGAGGGGGATAAGTTTATATTGTATTCTGTATTGAATAGGCAGCCAATGTAGTGACCGGCACAGACCGGAGGCCTCGCTGTAGCGTCTAGACTGATAGATGAGCCTGGCTGCCGCATTCAGAATAGATTGTAGAGGGGAGTTTAGAAGGGGAAGACCGATTAGTAAGAAGTTACAATAGTCAAGGCGAGAGTGAATCAGGGCAACAATAAGTGTCTTTAGTGTATTTGTGGTAAGGAAAAGGGGGGAATTCTGGAGATGTTTTTGAGGTGGAGATGACAAAGTGTCAATTCTTGCTGTGGGTTTTACCAGTGACTTTCAACCATTGCAATGTAAACCAAGGATGTAAGCAGCCGGAGACCTGCAGCGATTCCTGCATGTGAACTAGTGCAAAAACAACCTGATTTTGGGTGTTTTTTTGTTTGTGGCGATGGCCTTCAGGAAAGCACACTGCTGAATGTCCTCACAGCCTCAGGGCACAATACCTGAAATATCTCTTACTGATCCCTCCGTCACGCACCACAAGTTTCCAGACTGTTTTTTTGACCTGTTGTAAATAACTTCTCTACTTAGATTGCAATTTTTTTTAAGGACTCTAAAATGCTTTGAAAACCATGTGTATAAAAATCTGTTAATTTTCAGTTCTTGTATCACACCATGTCTGATGAAGGGAGCGAGTACTCCTGAAAGCTTACTTATAAATATACTCAGTTAGCCTCTAAAAGGTATCGCCTCATTTCTTCACTCTTCCACTATCTCTTACTAAAACAGCTGAAAACCATCATTTTTGGATCCATATTCAGTGGGATCCAAAAAATATTTTGGATGATATTTATGAATATTTGCAGGCATGAAAAAAACAGATCTAATATGGACGAAATATGGAGAAGTGGATATTATATGAACGTGATTATGGAGCTCCTTACAGATGAAAACAATGCATTAGAAAAAACGGCAGTTATGCTTTTTTGTGCAATTTTAGATTTTGCAGGTGAAACGTGTGTAATAAATGTGTGTCTAAAATTAAAAGTCTGCAACAAAAGCTGCATCAAAAGTGCATACAGTTTTAATGAAGTTTTCCAGGTTCAAAGGGGTTGTGTCATTTTGTACAACTATACCCTATACACAGGACAGGGGATAAGTATCCGATTGCTGGGAGCCTGACTGCTATTGATCAGAAGGATGGGGGGACTGAAAGTTCCCCTAAAGCCTCCTTGTGAATCATGCGCTTTTGTGACAGGTGTTCTATTGCTGGGATTGTAATCTCCAGGAGAACCCGCATTGAATGAAGTGCCGGTCACACAAGCTCACTGGTGCTCCATTCACTGTTGGTCCCCCCGTCCTCCTGATCACTGGGAGACACAGTGGCCGGACCCTCAGCGATCCTGTGGCTAGGAGAGAAATTCCCATAACGGCACAACCCCTTTAATAATTGAAGATTGGAGGGGTCCAACCCCTTGGTCTCCACTGATCAGCTGCTTGAAGAGGCTGTAGTGTATGGGTGTCGCTGCAGCCTTTTCACTACTTTCCTCCTCACTACTGCCCAGCCTTGCAGCACTGGAGTCCTGGGTTTGAATCCTGCCAAGGACAACATCTGCAAGGAGTTTGTATGTTCTCCCCGTGTTTGCGTGGGTTTCCTCCGGGTACTCTGATTTCCTCCCACACTCCAAAGACATACTGATAGGGAATGTAGATTGTGAGGCCTATATGGGACAGTGATTGTCAATGTCTGTAAAGTGCTGCGGAATATGATGGCGCTATATAAGTAAGCATAATAAATAATAAGGTGGTCGATGAACGTTACATCACGTGGCATGTGAAGTGGAAGCTGCACTCAAACAGCTGGATTTCAAGGGTCCTGAATGATAGACCCCAACTGATTTTCAATTAAAGGGGTTGTCCAGGAATTGGACAAATGACAGAGTAGGCCAGGGAAGGTGTAACATAAAAAATAAAATCATACTCACCTATCCCCAACGATCCAATGTACGCCACTGTTGTCTGTTCGGGTGCGTGCCATGCCTTCACCCACTTGACTACTTCAGTGGGCTCAGCAGCTGCAGGAAGGCACCCGGTAACGTATGTCAGGGACATCACTGTCAATGGCCTCAGCGGTTACATGGAGTTAAAGACTTCTGGACAGCGGGGATTTTTTATTTTTAATGTTCAACCTTACCCTTCACCTCCTCTGTGATTTGTCCAATTTCTGGACAACCCCTTTAATGATCTATCCTAAAGATAGGACTTCAATTAATAAGTCCTGGAAAATCGGTCTAACTGCACCATGTGAATGCACCCTTAGAATGAGGGTACGATGCTGCAACCACACGGAGGATGAAAACCACACCGGCGTGCTTACTGAATGGATTCTTAACAGTTAGTCACTACACGATTTTTGTGAAAACCTGCAAAACCATGATCAATTTCACACAATGAATCTGTGAACTGCGCCAGCGTTCACACCAATGCAGTTTTTCAGCTGCATAACAGTGTATAGTAGGACTGTATGTTAGGGGTATATTCAGACACAGCGGCTATGTAGTGGTTTACTGTCACAATTACTGAAAAATCGGAAACCCGTTGCATTTTGTCACAATAGTCGCAGCAATAAACTGCAAGATGACAGCTACGTCTAAATATACCCTTAAGTAGATGGCAAGGCAGACAGATATCATAGTGGACTCAGGAGAAGGCACTAACAAAGACCCCCCACAAACTAAAGGGGGCCAATAATACACTAGTATTCAGGGGAACCTCAGGTTTTAGTGTATTTTTCAGCACTACTATAGGAACACAAAGACAAACAAAACATGGCCGCTATACTAAGCGGGTATTTCGACCTGTCCGCGTCTTATAGAAGTTGTTTCCTCGGTCAGCAAGTTAAACCACGGTCTTCAAAAATATGGCGGACCACCATCAGTAACACAAGAGTACGAGGACAGTTGTGGGCGTTCAGTTTGAGCTCTAGTGTTCTTACACTGTATGAGGTGACGTCAGCGCTCGGCGGGTAGATTTGAATTACAGAGTCCCGGGAACGGTTGTCAGGTCAGTGACTACTAATTGTGTACGGGGGTGAGTGAGGAGGGTCAGATGTCTATACACGTGTGTATATGGGTACAAGAAGGATCATTTTTGGATGTGTATTTAGTGTCATGGCAGTGTAATGACAGCGATGCATGACGTCATGTAATATCTTATTGTCAAATCCCTTTCCGTAACTATGAGGCTGCCCATGTAATCTGGCAGAGTGCCCCCATAATAGAGCAAGCCACAGTGCCCCTATAGCACATCCTGGCAGAGTACCCCCATAATAGAGCAAGCCATAGTGCCCCTATAGCACAGCCTGGCAGAGTGCTCCCATAATAGAGCAAGTCATAGTGCCCCTATAGCACAGCCTGGCAGAGTGCTCCCATAATAGAAGAAGCCACAGTGCCCCTATAGCACAGCCTGGCAGAGTGCTCCCATAATAGAAGCCACAGTGCCTCTATAGCACAGCCTGGCAGAGTGCTCCCATAATAGAGCAAGTCATAGTGCCCCTATAGCACAGCCTGGCAGAGTGCTCCCATAATAGAGCAAGTCATAGTGCCCACATAGTACAACCTGGCAGAGTGCTCCCATAATAGAAGCCACAGTGCCTCTATAGTACAGTCTGGCAGAGTGCTCCCATAATAGAAGAAGCCACAGTGCCCCTATATTACAGCCTGGCAGAGTGCCCCCATAATAGAGCAAGTCATAGTGCCCCTATAGCACAGCCTGGCAGAGTGCCCCATAATAGAAGAAGCCACAGTGCCCCTATAGTACAGCCTGGCAGAGTGCTCCCATAATAGAAGAAGCCACAGTGCCCCTATAGTACAGCCTGGCAGAGTGCCCCCATAATAGAGCAAGTCATAGTGCCCACATAGTACAACCTGGCAGAGTGCTCCCATAATAGAAGAAGCCACAGTGCTATAGTACAGTCTGGCAGAGTGCCCCCATAGTAGAAGAAGCTATAATGTTGCTATAACAACAACCTGTCCCTATGATAGTGTCTCTCACAGTTCTCCCATAGAGTGCAGGTATTGCCCCTACCTTGGAGCGTTTAGTATATATTATATGTGTATTTGTATTACTTATCTTTGCTGCTGTAACACACTGAATTTCCCCATTGTGGGACTATTAAAGGATTATTATTATTTATTATTATTATTATTATTACTATGCAGTTTCCCTCAGATGTCCGGGGTCACTTGACCCAATCTTTGCCCTCCCTTTAACCAGCCGTGTGCTGGAGCCTGACCACACACCCTGCCTCATCCCTGCTGTAATGTTCTTCCCTAGTGGTGAGAGATGGATCCGCTGGACCTGGATGATCTGTGTTCTCACGTCCATTCTAAGATTTCTATCATCAAGAAAACCCTGCAGCTCCGTCACATCGGTGAGTATCTCTGAGGTCAGACTGGCTGCTCTAGTTTTTTTTTTTTTTTTTCTTCTCTGTGAATCTCACCGTAAAGCCATGGCCGCCCCTTAGTGAACTATACATGTGATGTGCACATTTACTGCACGCTTCACCCCATACATTAAAGGGGAAATCCACAGCACACATTCCTGAAATACATATCAGCCAAACCTCATTCAGTGTTGTACAGTGTGATGTGCTGCCATGTCTGAACTCTACCTAAAGGGGATCTCTCCTATGGGTCCAGCTCCCGCTAGCTGATTTTACCAGGGAAAGCCGTGGCCAGCCAGAGAAAATGTAGTATTACATGGCAGCCATAGTTCTCCATTCTGACTTCTAGAGCGGATCAGGGTCCCCCTCCATGACATTCATTGCCCTGATGGGATATGTCAACAGAAGTTGTCTTGAGACATGGGACGATCTAGTTAAAGGAAACCTGTGAGGGCGATTTAGGACACTAAACCACCCACAGGACGGGGTATTTATTGTCAAATCGCACATTATAACACATCAAGGCCGCATTAAAAAATAAAAACCCTTTATCGGACTCCTCTCTGGTGCTCCCGGCGCCAGTGAAGCTGGAAATGTACACCCCGGGTTCATTGTGCACGCCCCTGAGGAACTGCGCACCGCCGGGGAGTACAGCCGATAGGTGAGTGTAAAGCTTATTAATGCAGCTGCGGATTGCCATATAACAGGAAGATTTGGGTCTTTAAGGATCTGTGGGTGGTTTAGTGTCCCAAATCGCCCTGAAAGATTCCCTTTAATCTAGTTACTTTAAAAGAATGGAGTCTGACCAGTGGGGTCCAACTGCTGAGACCCCACCAATCCTTAGAATGGAGTCCCATCTCCCACATGCTTATTGCCACTCCATTCATTCTCTATGGGATTGCCATGGGAGACGGGACCCCATTCTTAGGATCACTGGGGGTTCCATCTGTCGGATCCCACTGGTAACTTGCTTTAGTTATTATAGTATTATATACAATTGTGTATGTATTGATGATTGAGGGGTTGACTTTTGTATAAAACCTGCTTGTGCTTCCTCTTATACCCAGGTCAGGACCCCTCCTTAGGGTCTGTGCTCCGTAAAGTGGCCCATGAGCTGCAGCTTCTGTGTGAGCTCCTTAATAAAGTGGAGACGGAAGTTCACAGGCAGGAAACCATTGCAAAGTCGTTGAAGGTAAGATGGAGAGCAATGTAGCTACTGTTGCTGGGGTCCCTAATTCCTCCACTTTGTGCACTTGTGTGACCGGATCTCCATTCACTGCTATGGGGCCGCAGGAAATTGCAGTGCTGGAAACCCCATAGCAAGCACACTGGCTCTCCCATCATGAGGAGGCGGTATGGGGGGCTTTCTCCTGATCGCTGGGGGTCCGACTGCCAGGTCCTGTGGATAGGGTATAAATGACCTTAATGAAGCTTTTTAAGGGGTGCATTCCCAAGTTCTCCTGCATGTGTGCGATAATTGGTGGCCACGTGTCGGTAGATTTCGGTGGATGGCTACCACTATGTGAACATGCACCCTAGTATAGAGCAGAGCTGGACAAAATTCACACCAATAAAGCAGCTCTGTGTCCTATATACCTAATCGTCCCCCCCAGTATAGTCATTGACCTGCACAGACTTTTGGTAGCTGAGAACAATGGAGGAACATGAGGCTATGTTTACTTGAGAAAGAAGCTCTGGAAACATGGTGGTGTGAAAGCGGAGTATAGGGGGCGCCGTGCTGTGACTGTGACAACAGAGAAACACTGCTATGACTACTGGGGGATAGAGAAGGAGGCAATATTGTGGCAAATGGGGGCGGCAGAGTAGACAAAATGGCAATGACAACTGTAGGATAGTGTGTGGATCCTCGCAGCTGTGTGACCCTGGCTGTGCAGCGTCTTAAGGTCAACATCGTGGACTCCTAGGTCAGATACATCCTGGCCTGATGTACAGGATCTTTATTTCAATCTGGTTTGTTTTAGTTCAGAATCCCTAGTAACATGACCCTGTTCGGAAATACCGTGTTGCTGACCACCCTGACAGCCACATTTTTAAAGAGTTGGACTCCGATCAGACATTCCCTTTAAGATACTGAATGTTCCTGATAAACTGAGGAGGAGTCTGAACACAAAGATTTATCTGTGAATGGAGTATAAAGTGTACCGCGCATCCTGTGTGTTACTTATAAAGGTGAATTCTTTGTGTTTCAGGAGCTGCAAGCGACTCTAGAGCGAGATGTCAAGGAAGCGTCTCATCTCAGTGACAATATTCCTCCTCATCTTCCCAAGAAATGTCCTACCAGGTAAATTCAAGTTCTTAAAGGGGTTATCCAGGCATGTTGTTCGTTCCAGAATAGGTCATATTTTAAAACCGGGAGGAATCCCACACGCATGACCCCTACCGATCAGCTGTTTGACTGCAGCATTTGGCTGATCTCTGCGTCCTCTTTACACGCAACCATGTATGGCCCTGTACATTATACAGCAGCTGTGCTTGGAATCACAGCTCAGCCCCATTCACTTGAATTTGACTAAGCTGCAAACAGACCATGTGTCCAATAAAAGTGACGTCACGTGGAAAGCGGAAGCAGAGCTCACGGAACGCTGCTGCTTCAAACAGCTGATCTGTAGGGGTTCCAGTTGTCGGACCACCATAGACCTTCAATTGATGGCCTATCCCAAAGGACTGGTCATCAATAGATTAGGGTTTGATTGCTGTGACCTTGGCCGATGAGATGCCACCATGTTCCCTATTCATTACGCATGGTCAGTCTATGTTAGTCGAGCAAAGGTAAGAGAAGACCAAGGGGCGCAGAGCTCTTCTAGCACCACTAATACTTTGTCCTGGTAATCAATGGGGTCTTGTTGGTCAGACGTTAAAGGGGTTTTATGGGACTTATATTTTGATGGTGTATTCTTAGGACAGGTTCTCGGTATATGATCGGTGGGGGCTCCAACACACAGGACCCCCACGATCAGCTCTTTGATGAGGTTGTGGACACTTCCCTGTTTGTGGTGATGTCACATTCATCAGTCATATGGTACAGCAGCAATGCAGTTCCAATTAATTGAATGGGGCTGAGCTGCAATATCAAGCACATCTAAAAGCATGTATTGTGCCAAGTTTCTGCTGTGCCCATAGTGTCCCTATGGTAAGCAGTCTGCAGTGAGAGAGCCACATAAGTAACATAAAAAGATGCTCGTTCTAATATTTGGCATTCGTGTCCTCCATTGTTGACCTTGCAATCTTCCACCCCTGAGAGCTGCACACATCCCGACCCCTCTATGGGCTACACATAGAGATTACGTAGATGTAGTTTTAGCACTCACATGTGTGGCAGAGTCCAGGTGATGCAGAATGGACTGTTCCCAGCCGCCCCCTCCTCTGAGACCTCATTCCCTGAATATTAATGTCCTTTCTCATCTGTTTCCTAGTAATTCAGTCCCAGGTGAGAAGCCTCCGGTGGAAGTTAAGGTCGCTGCTCCAGAGCCTGCAAAGAAACCTGTCAAAGAAAAACACATCAAAGAAATGGAGCTGATTACGGTGCAGGAGTTCGCCAATGTGCCGGCGTAAGTGAAATGTAAAATACCCGGTATTATATCAAGTAGTGTGTTTTAGGGTCCCACATTTAGCCCTTTTTATCATTGGTATTTTAGTTGGTTGCCTGTTATAGTTATTCTGTCTTTCCTGCACTGGAACCATATGAAATGCACAGATGATTGGTGGGCTTATGCTTATACATAGTAGCCAGTCTGAACAAGCAGAGCTTCAGTACAAAGCAAGGGGGAGAGATAGAACTGCAACCTGAGCCACTGGCCTAATAATAAGTTGCATTTACATCAGTTCCCCGTCACTCCTAAGAACTTAGATTTGAGAGCAGTTAACTACACTGTCCCTATGTCTTACTCATAGGAAGGTCAGATATATGCTGCTGTTTGCAGGACACTTTCTCTGTAGAATTGCTTTAGCAGTCTCTTTGCATCCTGAATTATCATGGAGGAAAAACTGTGCAAATAATGCATGAACAGTTTATTCTTTGCAAAGGTTTTGCATATAGCACCCTAGATCTCAGCCTCCTGAACCCTTATAAGTATGACTATGGCAAGGGTGATTAACTGGCCTTAGGCCTGAATTTTACAGAATGGGAAAGAGTTATGAAGACTGGCGTTAACTCCAGTCTTCATAACCCTACTGCCGGCGTCTGGTGTGCCTGATATATGACGAGGTACACACCAGCTCATAAATGAGGCGCAACCTCCACCTGGCTGAGCGCCTCAGGGGAAATGTAGGACAGATTTCTGTCGGGTATGATGTCACAATTTTCATAATTTGGGCAAAAAAAATGCCAAAAAATTAGCAGACAAGGTATAATAAATCTTCTCCAGTGTCTTAAAGTCTGATTCAGAAGGACCCAACAATGCGATGCCAGACGTGATCCGCTAAACCATAACTCTCTTTACACAGGTATATGAAAAACCGTCTGACGTACGAGCAGATCAACCACCTTATCGAAGAACTCAACAAGGCCGTGGTGAGCAAGTACAAGATTATGCATCAGCCCCTTAAAACACTGAACAACATAGCCAGAAAGCACCTGGGGCGCTTCAAAGAGGAGGAGACTCCAGATACAAAAGGTATTTCGTACAATATTAGGAGGATTTAGGAGTAAAATTTCAACAGTGCTGAACCGACAGGGGCCTTGTTACCATAGTTTGATATGATATATGGATATCTGAAGTCCATTTGACAAACTCCAGTGTAGATAAATTTTCTCAGGTTAATTTTCCATTAGGACATATGGCACGTATGGTCTAAGTAGAAGTAAACATGATTTACAGCAGTCCTTTACTTTCTCCCTGCTGTCGGCTGCAGCAACAGAGAAATAGCTGAATTTTCTTGAATATTTTAAGATTACAAGCTGTCTGGGTGTCTGTTGAGGGAACTTACTAGTTAAAGGGGTTTTTCCAGGACCTATTAATAGATCACCTATCCTTAGGAAAAGTAATTAATTGCAGGTCATCAGGGGTCCATCACCCGAACACTCTGGCCCCTTCAAACAGCTGATCCGGAAAGGTCCTAAGTATCGGATCCCTGCTGACTTTCAATTGATGACCTATTCTAAGGATAGGTCATCAATTATTAAAACCTGGAAAACCCCTTTAGGCTAAGGCCCCACGTGGCATCTCTTTCCAGTTTCCTCTGCAGATTTTCTGCTTCAGTTATATCTATAGGGAATCCGCCAGCGTTTGCGTAGATATAATTGACATGCTGAGATTTCCAAAACCGCGACCAATTTGGAAATCGCAGCGTGTCCGCACCGTGTATTTTTCTGCAAAGTGGGGATAGGATTTGCTAGAATCCCATCCACTTTGCTGTGACTATAACGCTGCGGTGTTTACGCCACGTGGGGCCCCGGCCTTGAAGTCTTGTGATTTCAGCAGCCTCAACTCTGATTCAAGCTGGCAATCTCTGTTCTGGGAGAAAGGGTTGTGACCACAGGAGTGTACTACTAGGCAAAGGGATAGAAGGGGACATTTTTAATGTGTTTGAACAGACTTGTAGAAACGGTGACCGGTGCCTGGGCTACAACTCTACTGTATATGCAACATAGCAGAAAGTGATAACTGCTTCCTGCTCGTGAAATATCGATTTTACGGACCATGTGCCATAGAGACCTCACTGTCACGTGTTAACTCTTCTGCCTTTTCCCCTTAGGCCAGTTTTTTATGGTTGATCAAGATATCAAAGAATTTACCCAAGTGAAGGTTGACAAGCGATTCCATGGCATGCTGAGCATCCTGCGGCACTGTCACCGCATCCGAGAGCTGCGAGGGAAAGGGATAGTGCGTTATGTTATCTGCTAATGACTCTTAGACGCAAAGTATTCCTCAACCCGCTCCCCCCCCCCGACACTACAATACACACAGGATGTTAGGAAGGACTCGACTACATAAGAGTCTACTGGAGACGGATCACAGAGGAAGGCCAAAACGAGAAACTGACCCCAAAATCTCCTGTTCTAATGCCCTGCTAATTCTAATAGGAACTTATGGCTTTGACATGACATCACTGCATCCTTTATTACAGTACCGGATTAGTTGCATTTAAGACTACGTTCACATCTGCGCTGGAAACTCCATTGGCTTGTACCTTGCCGGTTTCAGTTTAAAAACGACGGACCCCATTATAGTCAATGGAATTTGTCGGACGGCATGTGTTACCGTTTTTTTTAGTGGTCCAACTCTCCGTTGTTTGAGTCTTCCAACGGACCGAGAGGCGACGCTAATGTGAACCTAGTGTAAGGGTTTCCAGTTTTAGGTTCGTAAAGCTTAAAGGGGTGGTGCCAAGTTGATAACTTATCACCTGTCCACATGATAGATAATAAGTGTCTGGTCAGTGGAGGTTCTGACTGCTGGGACCCCCATTGATCACAAGAACGGGGTAGTCTATGAATAGAATAGTGGTCGCTCAGCTCCACTCTATGGGGCTGACTAAGACAATCAGAGTAACCAGCAACCTGACCGTCCCATAGAGATGACGGAGCCGCAGTGTATCTGCAACCAGGGCTGTATTCACAGGGGACCCCAGTTTATATCAGTGGTGGGGGTCTTGGCAATCAGATGGGTAATAAGATGTCAAGTTTGCACAACGGTTGTATAAATAAAATGTTCTACAACTTTCTAATATACTTTGTTTCATTTCTATTTTCTTGATCTCTGCTTGCTGTCAGTGACTGAGGAGAGTCCTGGCCACACTCCGAGGCAGTCACCCTGTACATCACTAGTCCTGCTCTCAGCTGATACATTGTATCCAGTCTAGACAATGCTCTGTGAGCTCAATAGTCTGGACTGTAGACTGATACATTGTAGCAAACTAGCAGAGAGATTTGTGTACTGAAGATGGTGTGTTGAGCTGAGCTCACAGAGTATTGTCTTATACACCATTATAATGTATTATACATGCACTAAATGTTTCTACCACTAGGTGGCTCCATAGAGGTTTGTAGACTGCTGTGTCACTTTTGGACACATTTCTCAGCAGCAGCACCAAGTGGTCAAATGCGGTATTGCAATTTTATTTAAATTTTTTTTTTTGTGTAAAATTATCAATATTCACCTCTTTTGTGCATGAACAATACGAAGTTACTCCCAAGTGTTAAAGGGGGTTTCTTATTCATTGGTTACCTCAAGCAGGGGTACATGGGGATCAGCCCTTTGACGTGGCAGTGGCTTCACAGGACATCGGTCATATTGCCTGATTGCTGCTCAGTCCCAGTCAAGTGAATGGGCTGAGGTGTGATACCAAGCACAGTTGCTATATGAGACCCTTTAATAGCCGGTCGACTTGCAATAACAGACTTGACAATATCAATGTTTCTTTTAGAGGTAAATCTCCAGTCTATTACAATTCACCAGTTTTATTATACTGGGATCATACCACTCATGTATGTGTATGATTGATCGGCCATACAACACCTCCAAGGACATATATTATCCATTACAGCATTGATTTCATCCGTGGCGTCCTAGTAACCTAGATCTGTATTTGCCTCCTTATCTATAGCTGCAGGTTCCTGTAGAATAATTGTCTTTTCATGAGTTATATATTTTGCATTATTCAGGAGATGGATTGTGTGAAGCCGAAAAATCTTTAAGTGCAAAGGTTATCTGTTGTAAATCCACACTGCGTGCACGCCCTATCTGACCCCATACATGTGTAATGATATATGAGCAATTCCCTCATACAGCAGGTTCAGCCAGATACAAGAAGTGTCCTTTGTGACTCCCTAGTGCGGTATTTCTATGGAAACCTTATTACATATCTGGATGTTATCTGATCAAAGAAAATGTATTTCTTAGAATATCTTTACTGCAGACTAATTCCATGTACCTATAAAGAATCAGAAGTGGCGGTGCCATATTCACAAGGGTAGGTGATCGCCAGGGCCCCCCGCTCAGGACTAGAAGGGGGTTCTGTGCCCCTTGTTTCGGTAGAGGAACAATTACGTGTGTGCGCTGCTGCTCCATTCTCTATGGTGGAGATGGCTGACAGCATTGGTTCACTACCTTCTTCAGTCCTATGGACCTTAAATAGAGCGGCGACATGCATGCTTTTCTATCGCATTGTTCTAGCAAATTCCTGCAGCGGAAATGCGATTTGCAAAACGGTCGCATTTCCAGCTCATTATATAATAGCTGTTGCTCCTCTGATTCTGGCACACTTTGAATTTTTTTCCCTAGCTCCCACCATTCCTGAGCAATCTTTGCTGATAGTTTTGGTGCCTGATATACTATTTAGGCTCTGCACTGTCAGAAGGGTGGGGTCAGGCAGGAGCAGACAAGGGGGTGTGACTCTGAGCTCTGACACTGGCTGCCTCTGATTGGAGCTCTGAATCACGCCCCCCTGCCTGACACCGCCTTTCTGAAGTGACGGTGGCACACCCCTCCTCACAGGCCATGTGTCTTTGTGTTCATCGGTCACATGGCCTGATCGCAGTTCAGTCCCATTCAAGTGGGTCTAAACTGGTCTAAACTGAAAAAGTTGATCTGCCGGGGGCACAGGTGTCAGGCCCCTGCTGATCTTTAATGGATAACCTATCCTTTTCTCCCATGGAGTGTTGCCAATCATCCCCATACCCACCGGTCTTCTTACAGAGAGACAGTAACTACCCAAGGTTTCTCAGAAACAGATAGCACTAAGAATAGCTGGATAGCAGTGGACGTCTTAATATCTTAGATGTTCTTTCCTATTCTCCATGCTGTGTGATCTATTTGGACGTTTCTTCCTATATAAATAAATTATACGCGTCTTGCAAAGAAGAAGCTGCCTGCTACATTTTACAAAGCCGTGACACTGAATGGCTTTCATTTCTCACTTTTTAATTAAGTAGAAAATAATATGGCAAGAGAGACTCTGAGGAGCAGCTTCATGGTATATAGGCCTGACTAGCATGCAGAATGATAATATAATCTATCAGTAAGAGAGAAGGAAACCAGAGCGAGCAGAAGATGTGACTGCAAATGTGCCGTATACTACTGATGTGAGATCAGGACACGGCTCAGGAAATAAAAGTATGAAAAAAGCTCTACCTGCTTAGGATTCTTCTCAAAAGAAAGAAGTATTATAGTAGTTATATTCTTGAACATAGGAGGAGTATTATAGTAGTTATATTCTTGTATATAGGAGCAGTATTATAGTAGTTATATTCTTGTACATAGGGGCAGTATTATAGTAGTTATATTCTTGAACATAGGAGGAGTATTATAGTAGTTATATTCTTGTACATAGGAGCAGTATTATAGTAGTTATATTCTTGTACATAGGAGTAGTATTATAGTAGTTATATTCTTGTACATAGGGGCAGTATTATAGTAGTTATATTCTTGTACATAGGAGCAGTATTATAGTAGTTATATTCTTGTACATAGGAGTAGTATTATAGTAGTTATATTCTTGTATATAGGAGCAGTATTATAGTAGTTATATTCTTGTACATAGGGGCAGTATTATAGTAGTTATATTCTTGTACATAGGAGCAGTATTATAGTAGTTATATTCTTGTACATAGGAGCAGTATTAGTTATATTCTTGTACATAGGAGGAGTATTATCGTGGTTATATTCTTGTACATAGGAGCAGTATTATAGTAGTTATATTCCTGTACATAGGAGGTAGTATTATAGTAGTTATATTCTTGTAAATAGGAGCAGTATTATAGTAGTTATATTCTTGTACATAGGGGCAGTATTATAGTAGTTATATTCTTGTACATAGGAGCAGTATTATAGTAGTTATATTCTTGTACATAGGAGCAGTATTATAGTAGTTATATTCTTGTACATAGGAGGAGTATTATCGTGGTTATATTCTTGTACATAGGAGCAGTATTATAGTAGTTATATTCCTGTACATAGGAGCAGTATTATAGTAGTTATATTCTTGTACATAGGAGCAGTATTATAGTAGTTATATTCTTGTACATAGGAGCAGTATTATAGTAGTTATATTCTTGTACATAGGAGGCAGTATTATAGTAGTTATATTCTTGTACATAGGAGCGGTATTATAGTAGTTATATTCTTGTACATAGGGGCAGTATTATAGTAGTTATATTCTTGTACATAGGAGCAGTATTATAGTAGTTATATTCTTATACATAGGAGCAGTATTATAGTAGTTATATTCTTGTACATAGGAGCAGTATTATAGTAGTTATATTCTTGTACATAGGGGCAGTATTATAGTAGTTATATTCTTGTATATAGGCGTAGTATTATAGTAGTTATATTCTTGTACATAGGGGCAGTATTATAGTAGTTATATTCTTGTACATAGGAGCAGTATTATAGTAGTTATATTCTTGTACATAGGAGCAGTATTATAGTAGTTATATTCTTATACATAGGAGCGGTATTATAGTAGTTATATTCTTGTACATAGGAGCGGTCTAATAGTAGTTATATTCTTGTACATAGGAGGGTTTTATAGTAGTTATAGTCTTGTACATAGGAGCGGTATTATAGTAGTTATATTCTTGTACATAGGAGCGGTATTATAGTAGTTATATTCTTGTACATAGGAGAGGTATTATAGTGGTTATATTCTTGTACATAGGAGGTAGTATTATAGTAGTTATATTCTTGTACATAGGAGGCAGTATTATAGTAGTTATATTCTTGTACATAGGAGCAGTATTATAGTAGTTATATTCTTGTACATAGGAGGAGTATTATAGTAGTTATATTTTTGTACATAGGAGGAGTATTATAGTAGTTATATTCTTGTACATAGGGGCAGTATTATAGTAGTTATATTCTTGTACATAGGAGCGATATTATAGTAGTTATATTCTTGTACATAGGAGCGGTATTATAGTAGTTATATTCTTGTACATAGGAGTAGTATTATAGTAGTTATATTCTTGTACATAGGAGTAGTATTATAGTAGTTATATTCGTGTACATAGGGGGCAGTATTATAGTAGTTATATTCTTGTACATAGGAGTAGTATTATAGTAGTTATATTCTTGTACATAGGAGTAGTATTATAGTAGTTATATTCTTGTACATAGGAGCAGTATTATAGTAGTTGTATTCTTGTACATAGGAGCGATATTATAGTAGTTATATTCTTGTACATAGGGGCGGTATTATAGTAGTTATATTCTTGTACATAGGAGCGGTATTATAGTAGTTATATTCTTGTACATAGGAGCAGTATTATAGTAGTTATATTCTTGTACATAGGAGCAGTATTATAGTAGTTATATTGTTATACATAGGAGCGGTATTATAGTAGTTATATTCTTGTACATAGGAGCGGTCTAATAGTAGTTATATTCTTGTACATAGGAGCGGTATTATAGTAGTTATATTCTTGTACATAGGAGCGGTATTATAGTGGTTATATTCTTGTACATAGGAGGTAGTATTATAGTAGTTATATTCTTGTACATAGGAGGCAGTATTATAGTAGTTATATTCTTGTACATAGGAGCAGTATTATAGTAGTTATATTCTTGTACATAGGGGCGGTATTATAGTAGTTATATTCTTGTACATAGGAGCGGTATTATAGTAGTTATATTCTTGTACATAGGAGTAGTATTATAGTAGTTATATTCGTGTACATAGGGGGCAGTATTATAGTAGCTATATTCTTGTACATAGGAGTAGTATTATAGTAGTTATATTCTTGTACATAGGAGTAGTATTATAGTAGTTATATTCTTGTACATAGGAGCAGTATTATAGTAGTTGTATTCTTGTACATAGGAGCGGTATTATAGTAGTTATATTCTTGTACATAGGGGCGGTATTATAGTAGTTATATTCTTGTACATAGGAGCGGTATATTCTTGTACATAGGAGCGGTATTATAGTAGTTATATTCTTCTACATAGGAGCGGTATTATAGTAGTTATATTCTTGTACATAGGAGCAGTATTATAGTAGTTATTTTCTTGTACATAGGAGCAGTATTATAGTAGTTATATTCTTGTACATAGGAGCAGTATTATAGTAGTTATATTCTTGTACATAGGAGTAGTATTATAGTAGTTATATTCTTGTACATAGGAGACAGTATTATAGTAGTTATATTCTTGTACATAGGAGGTAGTATTATAGTAGTTATATTCTTGTACATAGGGAACAGTATTATAGTAGTTATATTCTTGTACATAGGAGTAGTATTATAGTAGTTATATACTTGAACAAAGGGGCGGAATAAAAGAAGATAAATACTTGAAAAAAGGGGGGGAAAAAAAAAAAAAAAAAATTTGAAAAAGGGAGGAGAAAAAAGAGAAAAGAAAAAGATTTATTTGTAATGTGGGATCCTGTAAGTATGGCGTGCTGCTCATAGTTTGGGCGCCAAGAAAGTCCAAAAAAGTTCCCTATGTACTGTATATAATGAGTTCCCCATTGTGGTTACTGCCAACAACCAGAATTTTACCAGAATTTTGTGCAGTGCCCCTGAACCTTTTGTAGCTTGTAAAATGCTTTTGAATGTGACTGGTGAAAAAGTTTATTAAAACTGTGACAAAATTATATTAAGTTAATTGGCAATTATATTGTTCTGGTCTTTATGCCAAGTTCTAGTATTGCTATCGCTGCTTGTGCATAGTATATGCAGCTGCCAACTACTAGAGAACCCCAAGTGCTTCCTAAGCCACTGCTTGAGTACCACTGATGTTAGTAAAGGGAAATACTACAGTGGCCCTGTTAAGGGATACAGGCACTGGCTATGTCAGACAGTAAATATGTATGCTGTGGGTAGTGCTGGCATTATTGTATGGCTGTTGTTATGGTGCTATACTTGTGGGTTATACGCAAAAAATATGTACATTGCATTCTACGTTTTTAGAGACAAGTCAAAGAAATTATAGGCAATTTTTTTTTTTTTTTAGCATTGAATATTAACCCCATTTGGGTTAATCTCTGTCGTGATTATATTAGCACAAGATGGCCGATACAATAACAAGTATGTGCTAGTGTAATGACATGAATACAAGCATCTGCGCTCATCCTCTAATAGTACTAATAGTTTCCCAGTACGCTCGGCTGCACAATTAATTACCGTCCGCTCTACAAGTGGAACCTCGATAGGGCGTGACGTTCAGCTGGCGGGTAATGAAGGACCTGGACTCAAACTGTGCCACCGAAACTGGTATAGAAAATACAACTAGAGGGATAAAAAAAAGCGCCATGACGTATCTTCAGACAGATTCCACCTTGCAAAGTCTATTGAAATGAAAGGTAGATTTAAAAAACGCTTTTTTTTTTTTTTTTTTTTTTACCACAGTTGTTTTTGCCTTCCAATCATTTAAATGGGCTTTGCAAGGCGGAATCCAACTGAAGATACGTCATGGCGAATTTTTTTTACCCCTCACTGAAAAATGAGAGGAAAAAGTCTCTGTTCATTGTAGTGCCATGGCCAAAGTTGGACCTCCGAAATCCTGGAACATCCCTTTAAAATCAAGGACAGGATATTGCTAATCTGGTGGCAATGGCGCCTGTCGCGGGGTGGAAAGTAGTAGGCCGCAAGTGGAGAGTCAGTTATGGAAGTTGATGGGGGGGGGGAGAGTCATCAAACGGTTTCCATAAAAAAAAAAAAATGCATAGTTTTATGCGTACTATTACCCATATTTTGTGCCTCCTAGTAATATTTTTAGTAATAAAAAGTGGGCGTTGAGAAATTTGACAAATTCATCAATTGGGCTTAATTAAAATGTCGCATTTTTTATTGCAAAATCATTACACTCCGACCCTGGTGTAAGGATTATAGTTGACCTCTCCTTGGGATAGCCTATCATCATCTGAAGATCAGCAGGGTCTGACGTGTCCCGACCAATTCCTGCCCCCCCAGGATCAGCTGCCACTTCTTCCCCACAGGCCATGTGATGTCACGTTCATTGGTCAGCTGACCTGATTGCAGCTTAGTTGTATTCAAGTGAATGGGCTGAGCTGCAATGCCAAACACTGCCACTATACCATGTACGGCGCTGTGCTTAGTGACTAGTGAAGAGGCTGCAACGCTCACCCAAATATTGCAGTTTTTTAAAATGGCTGAATGGTGGGGGTCCCAGATATTGGAACCCTGCTGATCTTCAATTGATGACCTATTCTAAGGATATCATAACTCTGGAAAGCCCCTTTAGGCCCCATGCTTCCAATGTGGGGCCGAGTATGCAGCGGAATGCACTCGGATACTCGGAGTAACATCTGAGTGACATCTGAGTGCATTCCATGATGTACTTACCTCTATGGGGACCTCTGATCCATTCTGTTCCGATAGGATAGGGCCTGCTCTATAATCATCTGTGTCATCGGAACAGAAAGGATTGGTGGTCCCCATAAAGGTGAGTGCAAAATGGAATGCACTTGGGTGTCATTCCGAGTATCATCCAAGTGCATTCCGCTGCAAACTCGGCCCCGCATCGGAAACACACTTAGTCGTGTACATGGCGCCTTAGGATTATTAGATTATTTGTACTGAGTCCACTCTCAGTGGGGCCTGTGGTCATGTCCGTGATGACATTTCTATGTTATTACTTAATAACCGGTTATAAAAGTCTCAGAAAACCTTCATCTGCTTTGGACAACTCGTCTTCATATTGCAGATTTTTCAGGCCATTTGCTGTTTATCACCTTGGATAGAATTAATGTATCCTATTTCCATACCCGGGCGTATTAGCACAGAGGATGATTTGCTACTATATCAGCCCAGAAGAATGTGACTATGACCCGGCCACCTGCACAATTTACTGTCACTTTGCGTCAAGACAATGTTGAAAAAATAGATGAAAAAAACTGGTGAACGACCTGTAGAAGTGACATTTAGAAATGGTAATTTGCACAGACCATGGGAAGGATTTTGCATCCACTCTAAATACCAGGGTTTCCTGCCATGGCTTATAATGCAGGAATTAATTCTGCTCTATTGACCTTTACGTTTCAGGCTGTGTGTGTTTTTTTCTATAGATGCCTGAGTACAAAGAAAAGACGGAATAATTTATGTAAAAGGAAAGGACTCCAAATCCGAATCTAGTAGTAATAAACTGAGCATTGGTTTTCATTGAGACATGTCCCTGGTTATCACCCAGGCTGCATGCGTCGGCTTTAGAGATGGCATAGCCTAGGACACACACCTGGGCTGAGGCCTACTCAAAACCCGCCCTGGACCAGACATATGTTAAAAATCGGGAGCTAATATAGCGAGACTCCAGTACTCTGCCACTCACCTACCTGTCAACTTGTCCACGTGTGTATATATATATATATATATATATATATATATACACACACACACACGTGGACAAAATTGTTGGTACCCCTCATTTAATGAAAGAAAAACCCACAATGGTCACAGAAATAACTTGAATCTGACAAAAGTAATTTGCCAAACTACATGTTGACAAGCCACAAAGCTTCTGGGAGAATGTCCTATGGACAGATGAGACAAAAATCAAAATTTTTGGCAAGGCACATCAGCTCTATGTTCACAGACGGAAAAATGAAGCATATCTTGAAAAGAACACTGTCCCTACTGTGAGACATGGAGGAGGCTCTGTTATGTTCTGGGGCTGCTTTGCTGCATCTGGCACAGGGTGTCTTGAATCTGTGCAGGGTACAATGAAATCTCAAGACTACCAAGGGATTTTAGAGAGAAATGTGCTGCCCAGTGTCAGAAAGCTTGGTCTCAGTCGCAGGTCATGGGTCTTGCAACAGGATAATGACTCAAAACACACAGCTAAAAACACCCAAGAATGGCTAAGAGGAAAACATTGGACTATTCTGAAGTGGCCTTCTATGAGCCCTGACCTAAATCCTATTGAGCATCTTTGGAAGGAGCTGAAACATGTCGTCTGGAAAAGGTACCCTTCACACCCGAGACAACTGGAGCAGTTTGCTCATGAGGAGTGGCCAAAATACCTGCTGAGAGGTGCAGAAGTCTCATTGACAGTTACAGGAATCGTTTGATTGCAGGGATTGCCTCAAAAGGTTGTGCAACAAAATATTAAGTTAAGGGAACCATCATTTCTGTCCAGGCCGGTTTCATGAGTTTTCTTTTTTTTTTATTTTAAATTCTGTTGAAGCCTGGTTGGAAAGCAATGTCTGACTTTCATTTGTTCATTTTCATAGACTTTTTATATATTATTACTTTTGTCAGATTCAAGTTATTTCAGTGACCATTGTGGGTTTTCCTTTCATTAAATGAGGGGTACCAACAATTTTGTCCACATGTGTATATATAATTTTATATTATATAATAATTCAGCCACACAAGGGGAGGTTTGGGGCACCTGAGATTAAATCTATGCCAGTACAGAGACCTGGCGGCTATGGCGGCTGCTCAGCTCCTGAGCGACCGCCATATTTAAATACCTGACATCTACCATACTATTACATTGGATGTCGGGAAGAAGTTAATTCCCATTATTATGTCAAAATGGGGGCCCACTATAGAATCTGGAGAACCAGTCCAAACCCACTTGAATGATACTCTTACGTTATTTTAATTTTTTTTATTTATCCTGTTTTTCAGCACTCTAGCCCAGCCTTAGCTGATGTCCCATTGTTGTCCATTTTGAACCAAAAGCCACCAAAACAACAAACATTTTTATGAGTGTCCAGAACTACAGTATATTGCATACAATGTTCCTGTGCCAGAAAGAGCTAGAATCACAGACAGGAATGGAGGGCTCTAGGGGCCCCCAAGCTGGGTCAACAAAGCCCTTCCAGTTCCCTGTAGCAGTTTTAGCACCGTACTCGTACAGACACAATTTAGACAACCTGAAATCTGTAAAATGACCAAAATCAAAGGTAGCCACGACCCTTATAAAAGCTTATAGAAGACAGAGCCCATTTTTAGCAGAGGAGGTTGTTCTTTTACTCCTTTATTACATACTAGTTTTATTCATGGGATTTTATGGGACTTTTTAATTTTTGATCCACCCTTAGGACAGATCATCAATTGCATATCTGTGGGGGTTCGACTCCTGAGACCCATTCAAAGGTTTCATAAGTGGTCTTGCTTGGGACTCATCACTCGTCTCCATCATCAGCCAAAGCCTGAATGGTGCAGCATGGATCTGATAGTGTCCTAATTTATATCTATATATATATATAAATTCGTTATCCCCAGAATCGTACCGACCCATAGAATACAGGTGACATGTCATTTTGGCTGCACGGTAAACACCATAAAAAAAAAAAAGCCTATAAGGAAGTCGCACAAACTTAGTTTTTCTTCAATTCCACCCCATTCCAACTTTTTTTGCAGCTTCCCAGTACATCGTACAGAATTTCTCCCACACAAATTAAACCCTAAAATAAAATAAAAAAAATAATGGGGTTTGGAATGTGGGGAGTCAAAAATGAAAATGGGAAAAAATGCTTGTGGCGGGAAGGGGTTAATGCAAAGAAAGATCTAAGGCTCTGTTCACATACTCATAACAGAAGCTGCAGTATTGATATGACAGATACCAAAAGCTTCTGCAGTTCCTGTTGACTTATAACGAGGGTTGTCAGGATCTCGTCATTTCGAGTACTAGAATAGAGCTGCATGCTACATTATCCTAGCTGTCCAATCTGACGGAAATATTGATGAGCACTCTGAACAGCAGTGTGAACAGAGCCTGAAATAATAGTTTTCAGTCTAGATGTATCCTCTTGTAGGCAGCAGAGAAGAATATTTAGAATCGCTTTATCAAAAGAATTTCATCTGTAAGTCAAACTATTTCAAGTATTTTAAAGCTGTCTTCAAGAAACTCGAGAGCAAATTCTCCTCTGCCTGTGACAATATCTGAATACTTCTATATAAAGTACTGACAGGTATACAGCACTAAGGATACACATTACACCCCACTGCAGTACCCACATATACAGTCATGGCCAAAAGTTTTGAGAATGATACAAATATTAATTTTTACAAAGTCTACTGCTTCAGTTTTTCTAATGGCAATTTGCATATACTCCAGAATGTTATAAAGAGTGATCAGCTTAACAGCAATTACTTGCAAAGTCAATATTTGCCTAGAAAATGAACTTTATCCCCCAAAACACATTTCAACATCATTGCAGCCCTGCCTTAAAAGGACCACCTAACATCGTTTCAGTGATTGCTCCATTAACACAGGTGTGGGTGTTGATGAGGACAGGGCTGGAGATCAATCTGTCATGATTAAGTAAGAATGACACCACTGGACACTTTAAAAGGAGGCTGGTGCTTGCCATCATTGTTTCTCTTCTGTTAACCATGGTTATCTCTAAAGAAACACGTGCAGTCATCATTGCACTGCACAAAAATGGCCTAACTGGGAAGAGTATTGCAGCTAGAAAGATTGCACCTCAGTCAACAATCTATCGCATCATCAAGAACTTCAAGGAGAGAGGTTCCATTGGTGCCAAAAAGGCTCCAGGGCGCCCAAGAAAGACCAGCAAGCGGCAGGACCGTCTCTTAAAAGTGTTTCAGCTGTGGGATCGGGCTACCAGCAGTGCAGAGCTTGCTGAGGAATGGCAGCAGGCAGGTGTGAGTGCATCTGCACGCACTGTGAGGCGGAGACTCTTGGAGCAAGGCCTGGTCTCAAGGAGGGCAGCAAAGAAGCCACTTCTCTCCAGAAAAAACATCAGGGACAGACTGATATTCTGCAAAAGGTACAGGGAGTGGACTGCTGAGGACTGGGGTAAAGTCATTTTCTCTGATGAATCCCCTTTTCCATTGTTTGGAACATCTGGGAAAACAGCTTATTCGGAGAAGAAGAGGTGAGCGCTACCACCAGTCTTGTCTCATGCCAACTGTAAAGCATCCTGAAACCATTCATGTGTGGGGTTGCTTCTCAGCCAAGGGAATCGGCTCTCTCACAGTCTTGCCTAAAAACACAGCCATGAATAAAGAATGGTACCAGAATGTCCTCCAAGAGCAACTTCTCCCAACCGTCCAAGAGCAGTTTGGCGCTCAACAATGCCTTTTCCAGCATGATGGAGCACCTTGCCATAAAGCAAAGGTGATAACTAAATGGCTCAGGGAACAAAACATAGAGATTTTGGGTCCATGGCCTGGAAACTCCCCAGATCTTAATCCCATTGAGAACTTGTGGTCAATCATCAAGAGACGGGTGGACAAACAAAAACCAACAAATTCAGACAAAATGAAAGCATTGATTCTGCAAGAATGGACTGCTATCAGTCAGGATTTGGTCCAGAAGTTGATTGAGAGCATGCCAGGGAGAATTGCAGAGGTCCTGAAGAAGAAGGGCCAACACTGCAAATATTGACTTGCTGCATTAACTCATTCTGACTGTCAATATAAGCTTCTGTTACTCATAATATGAATGCAATTATATTTCTGTATGTGATAAAAACATCTGACAAACACACATAAAAACCAGAGGGCAGCAGATCATGTGAAAATATCATATTTGTGTCATTCTCAAAACTTTTGGCCATGACTGTACATATTGTATGTGTATTCATCATGTGCTTAGTCCGGTTGCCTAGCAACTGCCTGATTTTGTTTTTGGTTAACCACAATTTGCATACATATATAGCATTGTTAATAAGTAGTCCTAACAACCAGGGTTGTAACTATAGGAGGAGTGGAGGTTGCAAAGAGGGCCCAATCACAACTTTAAGAAATCATCATTGTTTATTATCTCTGTACTGTGACATCACTGTATTTATTATTTCTGTACTGTGACATCACTGTGTTTATTATCGCTGTACTGTGCCATCACTGTGTGTATTATCTCTGTACTGTGACATCACTGTGTGTATTATCCCTGTACTATGACATCATTGTGTATATTATCCCTGTACTGAGACATCTCTGTGTTTATTATCCCTGTACTGTGACATCACTGTGTGTATTATCCCTGTACTGTGACATCACTGTGTTTATTATCCCTGTACTGTGACATCACTGTGTTTATTATCCCTGTACTGTGACATCACTGTATTTATTATTTCTGTACTGTGACATCACTGTGTTTATTATCCCTGTACTGTGACATCACTGTGTTTATTATCCCTGTACTGTGACATCACTGTGTGTATTATCCCTGTACTGTGACATCACTGTGTTTATTATCTCTGTACTGTGACATCACTGTGTTTATTATCCCTGTACTGTGCCATCACTGTGTGTATTATCTCTGTACTGTGACATCACTGTGTTTATTATCCCTGTACTGTGACATCACTGTATTTATTATTTCTGTACTGTGACATCACTGTGTTTATTATCCCTGTACTGTGACATCACTGTGTTTATTATCCCTGTACTGTAACATCACTGTGTGTATTATCCCTGTACTGTGACATCACTGTGTTTATTATCCCTGTACTGTGACATCACTGTGTTTATTATCTCTGTACTGTGACATCACTGTGTTTATTATCCCTGTACTGTGACATCACTGTGTATATTATCCCTGTACTTTGACATCACTGTGTGTATTAATTCTGTACTGTAACATCACTGTGTTTATTATCTCTGTACTGTGACATCACTGTGTGTATTAATTCTGTACTGTGACATCACTGTGTTTATTATCCCTATACTGTGACATCAGTTTATTAACTCTGTACTGTGACATCACTGTGTGTATTATTGCGGTGACCAGATGGAAGGTAACACTGCAGTTGGGATTGCGGGGGTGCAAACAGCGCAGACTTGTCACGGTCTCTGGGCACGAGGGCGCAGCGCTGGTGCTGTCCCACGTTACCACCACTGGTACCGTTGATGAGGGGGCTGCACAAATGTTGGTGGTGATTGTTCCCCCGGGGCGCTTCCCCTATACTGTGCCGACTGGTGGTGTTTGGGGCGCCCTGATGTTGTCGGTGCAGAGTCAGACACAGAAACGGTTGTAAAGTTGAACTTTTACTTCCATGGGTGTGGAGGCACAAATGCTTAAACAGTTTCTTCAATACAAAACAACGGGGTACGCCTGGTGACACAGCAAAGTCCTGGGGTGCAGGGTAGACTTGATGAAAGGTGTTCCTAGCCCCTTATACTTCAGTGTTACAGCCCTAAGGTGCGTCTGGGCTCCTATTTGGCTCATAGGAGGATGCCCACCATGATACTAGTACATAATATTCCCCACTCACGTTATGTGGTCCTGATAGCTCAGAGTTTCGGGGCGCAATAGTCAGGGTGGCAGGATATTCCACAGGTCTGGCCTTGGCCCCTGGATCCTGTGATACTTGCTATGGAGCACGTGTTCCAGAATGTTCTCTCCACAGTCTCATGCTGACAAGATAATGATGCTTGACTTCCTTCAGGGCGATGGCTAGGCAGACAGGGGACAGGATCTTCTGAATAGCTGGAGTATGTCAGCTCTCCAACCTTCCTGGGCCTGTCTAGGACTTGAGATTCCTGCACTAAACTCACTGCTTTCTTCACAGGACATCACACTTATCTCCTCACCTCCTCCTCCTAACACTCCACACTTCTAACTCCTCACACGCAGGACCTTCCTGCAGGGGTGTTACCATGGGGACCCAGTGATCAGCTGACTCCTCCCCTTTTCCCAGGCGATGTCCTCCCATTGGACATTTGGTTACTATTCAATCCTATGGGAGGTGTAATGCATGTGTGAGGCTCACTAGGTGGCGCTGTGTTGTGTGACACTCAGGACCCCCTGCTATGTCACACAGGCTATGAAGCAACAGGAAATAATACAATGCACAGAGATCACCCTCAGCCCAGCCATAGCCAGCTCTGGGATGCCACATTATCCCTGTACTGTGACATCACTGTGTGTATTATCCCTGTACTGTGACATCACTGTTTATTATCCCTGTACTGTGACATCACTGTTTATTAACTCTGTACTGTGACATTACTGATTATTAACTCTGTACTGTGACATTACTGTGTTTATTATCTCTGTACTGTGACATCACTGTGTGTATTATCCCTGTACTGTGACATCACTGTGTGTATTATCCCTGTACTGTGACATCACTGTGTGTATTATCCCTGTACTGTGACATCACTGTGTTTATTATCCCTGTACTGTGACATCACTGTGTGTATTATCTCTGTACTGTGACATCACTGTTTATTATCCCTGTACTGTGACATCACTGTTTATTAACTCTGTACTGTGACATTACTGTGTTTATTATTTCTGTACTGTGACATCACTGTGTGTATTATCCCTGTACTGTGACATCACTGTGTGTATTATCTTTGTATAAGTGTAACCTGTATAATGAGAATGAGGGTCAGGTCAGGTAATGGGTCAAATTTATCAGATATACTATATAAATACGAAACTTCTCTGGAACAGATTTTTAGTATCTCTTTAATATCAGTTTAAGAAATACAACTTGAGCTCATATTGGTTTCTATTGGTAGAAGAACACTTTTTTTTTTATAAGAAAACTTAAGATCACTGAAGTCCAGTGACTCCTGTTAACCCATAATATGCATTATTGATATATCAACTAACGTAGTCACCAATATCTGATTCATTGGAGCCCTAACTGGGATCCCATCAATTTCTGGCACAAAGGGGAATGCGAGGACATCACAAATTCTCTGGCACATCTCAACCTGGAGCGGTGGTGGAAATACATCATTGGTGGTGAGAGAACTGTGTGCAAGTGCTTGTAGATAGACAAAAAGAGTCCTTGTGGCTCTATATTTACTAAGCTTAGGCGCTCTCTGCCCTTGTGTATGGCGCTGTATTACAGGGTTACTACTAGAAGCAATGACTCAGCATTAGGGCATCCATTTAAGCATGGCACAGTTAATACAGTAGGGTCCTATATAAGTCTGTGGGTGCCATATTACAAGAATACAACCTTGTCTATGTATGCAGTCCATCTATTGCAGCTCTGATCACTCTCTGCCAGTCAGCAGTGCCAGTAATAACCAGGTGGCCATTGTGACCAGATGCAGAAGGTTTCAGCCAATCTGGGCAGTGTCCACCTCTTGCCTTTGCACTACTAGCAGATATGGTATTCTATATTCCAAGTAAACTTCCAGCTTTCAAGGACTGCAGATGATGGACGCCCATAGATAGATAGTTATTATACTTTCCCTGCAGTCTCTAGTCTGTTACTCCTTATAGTCGGACTCACTACCTAGGCAGGGGTTAGCTAAACCCAGGGACCCTTTCAGAAAATCCTATTCTGGTGATCAGTAAGTTTTTTTGCCTAGCAGGAGACCTAGAATCTTTTGAATTGCTTTGTTGGCAGAAAAAGAGTTAATACTGCGTAATAATAGAAGGATAAAACCGGCCTTACCCCGTGCCAGCTCTGTACTGAAATACTGCAAAGCAATTTGGCTGAGTCAAAAAAACGGATCTGGTAACCACGAAATGAATTCTGACGTTGTCCAGATGAGGCTGGGGAAGGTGATATTATACTGCAGACCATGTATGTACAGTATATAGCTATATAGAGGTGTAGACTGATACACACACACGTTTTTCTCTCCACTTTTCAAAAGTGTTGAGAGAAGCTAAAAATTTTTACGGTATAATTAATTTCCTTCTATGTGTTTCCATTTATCTCTTGCGTGTACTAGAGAGGCAGCGGATGACCGAATACGGATAGCTTAGAGGCCAAAATTATCATAAACTTCTCATACCTTGAAGTCATGATGACTCTCGTCTCGCCCCATGTGACCAATAAGGCCCAATCACAGGACACCTATTATAGGCTGGGAAAAGCCAGTTATAAGGAAAAGATGGAAAAGCAAATGGAAAGAAAAGACATAAGGGGGGTCTGGGAGGGGCTTAAGTCAATTTCGGGTCATAAACAGTCTGTCTGCCAGATTGAGGCAGATGTTAATTGGCTTAATGAACTAAACCTATTCTTCAACAGATTTGATCACACACCAGCTCCTCCCACCCCAGTATGTCCTTCAGCTCCCCCCACCACAATGACTTCACCCCATGCGGCTACTTCCCAACAGACCAGCAAATCCAGAAATCTGTCTTTATCTGACCGCAGTCTGACCTTCACACGGGCCCAGGTGAGGAAGGAGATGAAAAAGATCAAGGCGAGGAAAGCCACAGGGCCAGATAACATCAGTGCAAGGCTAATTAAGACTTGTGGGGACCAGCTGTGTGGTATAATTACATATATGTATAATATGAGCCTGAGGCAGGAAATAGTCCCTGAATTATGGAAATCTTCTTGTGTGGTACCAGTTCCAAAGGAACCTCACCCTATGGACCTCAACGACTACAGACCTGTAGCACTGACATCCCACCTGATGAAGATCTTAGAGAGATTGGTTCTCACACATCTCCGCCCTCTAGTGAGCCCGGCTATGGACCCTCTCCAGTTTGCTTATCGGCCGGGCATTGGGGTAGATGATGCCATCATTCACCTTCTGCACAGGGCTCTGTTTCACCTGGAGAAACCAGGGAACACGGTGAGAATAATGTTCTTTGATTTCTCCAGTGCTTTTAACACCATACAGCCCAGGTTATTGAGGGACAAGCTGGGCCTTGCTGGAGTGGACCACCACCTCTCCAACTGGATCCTAGACTACCTCACAAATCGACCTCAATATGTGAGAGCCCAAGACTGTGTGTCAGGTACCGTGATCTGTAATACGGGGGCACCTCAGGGCACGGTTCTCGCCCCTTTCCTCTTCACACTGTACACTGCAGATTTTAGGTACAACTCATCCAGCTGCTACCTACAGAAGTATTCTGACGACTCTGCAATAGTAGGTCTCATTACAGACGATGATGACAGGGAGTACAGAGAACTGAACCGTTTTTTTGTGGACTGGTGCCAGCAGAACCACCTGAAGATTAACGCGGGGAAGACCAAGGAGATGGTGGTGGACTTCCGTAAAGGCAGATGCCCTCCTAAACTAGTGGACATCCTGGGGATGGGCATCGAGATTGTGAGCACCTATAAGTACCTGGGTTTGCTCCTTAATAATAAGCTGGACTGGGCAGATCATATGGAGGCCCTGTACAGGAAGGGCCACAGCAGGCTCTACCTGCTTAGGAGGCTGAGAGCCTTTGGAATCCGGGGGGCACTTCTTAGGACTTTCTTCAACTCGGTAGTGGCATCAGCCATCTTCTTTGGAGTGGCCTGCTGGGGGAGCAGTATATCAACCAGGGACAGAAATAAACTTGACAAGCTGATTAGAAGGGCCAGCTCTGTCCTGGGGAGCCCACTGGACTCAGTGCAGGTGGTGGGTGACAGAAGGATACTGTCCGTGGTGAGCTCCATGCAGAAGAAGAAGTCCCATCCCATGCATGAGACTGTGATTGCGCTGGGCAGTACTGTCAGTGACCGACTGCTCCACCCTAAGTGTGAGAAGGAGCGCTATCGGAAGTCTTTCCTCCCCACCACGGTTAGGCTGTACAACCAAAACCGACCTAAGCGGAGATCATTACATACAGAGAACTGAAATATCTCTCTGCCTGTTAAATCCCCCCCCCCCCTGCTACTTCTTATCTGTCTGTCTACTATCAATGCAATGCCTCTTACCTTGGAACATTCCTGTACATATTGTATTTGTATTTGAATCTACTTATCTTTGCTGCTGTAACACACTGAATTTCCCCATTGTGGGACTATTAAAGGACTATTATTATTATTATTATTATTACTCTGGGGTCTGAAGAAACCTCAGAGTATAATAATTTCACTTCCAGTTCACGGGTGATAAACCCCCAAAGTTTCGGGATCGGGATGAACCCAAAACTTTTGGAATATTCCGGTTGAACTTGGTTTGTAATAAGCTGATTTGTCCATCTCGACACAGATCTAATAAATGGACTGTAACAAGCCATGTATTTATTCAGTTTGATTATATCGCCAACATATTCCGCAGCACTTTACAGATATTGTCATCACTCACTTGCCCAAGTAGGGCTCACAATCTAAATTCTCTATTCCTATGTGGGAGGAGATTCACACAAAGATGGGGACTCCATCCAGTTGCTGTCCTGACCACTGAGCCACCGGGCACCTGTGTGTCCTACACATTGTGATTTTTATCCTACCAAAGTATAATATGGAAGAATACAGGTTAAATTTTCTATCGTGCCCTGTTGTTGTCTCCATATGTAACAGAGATCCTGAATGTTATACTGTGCAAATGTGCAATGACATATAGGAATAGGTGAGCTTCAGATGGCTGTATGGCAGCTATACATACTCTACCATCTATATTATGTCTGCAATACCAGATCCACAAATCTGCCTATAAGATCCATCAGTGCTTTTCAAACTGTGAGGAGTGGCCCAGTGCTTGGTGAGGAGGGACTCAGTATCTGGATAAGTGCTGCCAGTGTCTGGTGAGGAACGGCCCAGTGTCTGGTGAGGTGCTGCCCAGTGTCTGGTGAGGAGCTGCCCAGTGGCTGGGGAGGAGAGGCCTAGTATCTGGGGAGGAGGGACTTAGTGTTTGGTGAGGTGCTGCCCAGTGTCTGGTGAGGTGCTGCCCAGTGTCTGGTGAGGAGTTACCAGTGAGGTACTGCCCAGTGTCTGGGTAGGAGGGAACCAGTGTCTGGTGAGCAGTGGCCCAGTGTCCGGTGAGGAGTGGCCCAGTGTCAGATGAGGTGCTGCCCAGTGGCTGGTGAGGAGGGGGCCAGTGTCTGGTGAGGTGCTGCTCAGTGTCTGGTTAGGAGTTGCTCAGTGTCTGGAGAGGAGGGAACCAGTGTCTGGTTAGGTGCAGCCCCGAGTCTGGTGAGGTGCTGCCAGTGTCTGGTGAGTAGCGGCCTGTGTCTGGTGAGGAGCGGCCCAGTGTCCAGTGAGGAGTGGCCCAGTGTCAGATGAGGTGCTGCCCAGTGGCTGGTGAAGAGGTGCTTGGTGTCTGGTGAAGATCGGCCCAGTGTCTTGTGAGGTACTGCCCAGTGTCTGGTGACATGCTGGCCAGTGTCAGGTGAGGAGCTGCCAGTGGCTGGTGAGGCATTGCCAGTGTCAGCATTAGTGCAAGGCAGTGACTCTAAAGCAGAAATTGCACTGATAATGCCAGCCTTAGATTATCAGTCTGATAATAAATAATATGATAAACTGATAATATATGTATAATAATAACAATAAATAACAATGAACAATGAATTAAACAATAACAATAATAAAATAGTAATAAACTATATAAATACATATAGAATTTCTTTCTTTATTTTGCTTATATAACACCATCATCTTATAATAGCAATAAATAAATATATAATGACAATAATAAAAATAATAACATACAGATAAACACATAATAATATAATAATAATAATAATAATAATAATAATAATAATAATAATAAATTACATGATATATACATAATAACAATTAAATCAATTACATAATTTATACACAATAACAATAATAATAAATTGCATAAATATCTGCATAATAATAATGATGCTGATAATAATAATACAATAGATAAATGAATAGTGAAAATAATACATTATATAAATATATGGATGATAATAATAACATAAATAACAATAATAATAATAATAATAATAAATTATAAAATAAATATATGCCTAATATAATAATACTATTTTAGATAAATACATAATACATAATAATAAAAATAAGTTATGTGAACAATAAATTAGATAATCATACTAATGATGATGAAATTGCTCTTACCATTGCAGCTCCCATTGCAGTACAGATAGCACTGTATTACTTGCTGTTAGCAATGGCTGCATGAAGTGGTTTGATGTTATCAGATTGGCACTGAGCACCCCTCCCTATCTGTGCTCTGGCACCCAGGTGACTGGCACCTCCACAGCAGGTGGCACAGAGCAGGTGCCCGCCCAGTGATTGACAGCTAGCTGTGATGTCACTGCGCTCCCCCTAGTGGACATCCCCAGAATGACAGCGGCAGGGAGGCAGACTCCAGTGTGTGTCCTGGGAGAGCAATGAGCAGCTGATCAGATAGATGCACAGACAGGGGCTGCCTGCAGGATCAGGGCTGGGAGAGGGAGCCAGGATGGATTGTATGGACACTGCTTAAAGAACAAAGCATGGAGGAAGAGGAGGGAGCAGCCAGGAGCTGGCACTGTCAGCACAATGGTAAGTGAGGATGCTCTGCAGCCATTCACTGCCCTCCAGTGCAATCATCTGCTGATACACAAAGAAGATTAGATATGCTCTGCACAGCAGGATCAGCTGCAGCTCCTGAGTCTATAGGCATAGCCAGGTGCCTGCCTGTATACATAGCATTATTCACCTGCATTGTAACCCTTTACTAGACTGCACCATGTAATACACTGCACTTGAGGCTGGCGGTATATATAGGGGGTATAGTCATATATAGCTCACTAGATGACCTATTATAATGAAACTGTTTGTTAGACTACAGTGCAAATTCACACAGTGCGGTATTATTTAGGTTGCGGTATATTAGCTCCAGGGGAACTACAAGTAGGTTGCCATTGACTGAGGCTGGATGTGATGTGGTACAATATTATACCCCATGTATGTGTGACACTAGACCCCCGTTCATTCACAGAAGGGTCCCTTTCTTGTATCTTGCTCTGAGTCACTTGTAATTTCGTCTGTCGTAGAGTCGATTCACCATAAGGATCGTGTGCGGAATTTTTTTCCTTCTTGTTATAAGAGGTTGAAGTAAAACCTTACAATTCATTCATAGAAACGTGAGATTTCTGAGCTGCTGGGCTACAGTGTGATCTCGAACCTGTGGCTCTCTAGCTGGTGTAGGACTATAACTCCCAGCATAGCCTGCACACTGCAGGAAGTTGTAGTTTTGTTAATGCTGGAGAGCCGTACATTGGAGAACACGGATGTATGGACTGGATATAGCACAGTTTGGTGTTGTAGACTGCTAGCTCCTGCGGTTCATCCAGCCATGCAGTATTGTATAGCAGTTATTTGCTGAATATAAATGCTTTCTTGTGATCCGGCATCCGATAATCCAGAAAATCTGATGATTGAACTAGAAAACCATAAAATAGTGTGAAATACATATAATAAGATCATAAGCAGAAGGCTGAGCAAGGAGAAAGGTACAGAAAGTCTTCTAAGTCATAGTAGCGGATGTTATGTAGCATTTTATATTGAACTTTCTTCACCTGAAACCTTAAAGGTCAGTTTAATATAATTTTATATGGCAAATATGTCTGATAATCTAGAGAATGTATTCATCTGTATATAGAGCCTATCTATCTATCTATCTAGCTATCTATCTACAGTATCTGATATATTAAATAGTGTCTATTATCTAAAATCTATATAAAGAATCTTATCTATTAACTAAAAAAACTATTACAAATAATCTATTTCTTATCTATCTATCTATCTATCTATCTATCTATCTATCTATCTATCTGTCTCATTCTATCTATCTATCTATCTATCTATCTATCTATGTCTATCTGTCTGTCTATCTATCTATCCAATACAAAAAATGGACAGCATTCCAGAATTGTAAATCAAATGGGTGAAGATTTATTGGAATCAATCTTCATCCATTTGATTTATAACTCTGGAGTGCTGTCCATTTTTTGCATTACTTACTTGGGATCATATGCCGGATCTTTAGGATTTGCACCCACCAGTCGAGTCAGGTTATTTTTTGGTGCTGCTCTGTTTTTGGGAATGTGTATCTATCTATCTCCTATCTATCTATCTATCTATCATATCTATCTATCTATCTATCTATCTATCTATCTATCTATCTCATATCTATCTATCTATCTATCTATCTATCTATCTATCTATCTATCTATCTATCTATCTATCTATCTATCTATCTACCATCTTCTGTATCTATCTATCTATCTATCTGTCTATCTATCTAATATCTTATCTATCTATCTGTCTATCTATCTAATATCTTATCTATCTCCTATCTATCTATCTATCTATCTATCTATCTATCTTATCCATCTCTCTCATAGCTATCTATCCATCTATCTATGTATCTATCTCTATATCTATCTATCTATCTATCTATCTATATATCTATCTGTCTATGTATCTATCTACCTCTCTATCTCATATATCTCTCATATTTATCTATCTATCTATCTATCTATCTATCTATCTATCTATCTATCTCATATATGTCTCATATCTATCTATCTATCTCATATCTATCTATCTATCTATCTATCTATCTATCTATCTATCTATCACCAGTTAAAGGGGATCTCCAGGATAACAGTATAAGTGAGTCAATATTTTTGCCATAATTATGTCTGAACAGTGTTTATTGGGACTCTAGGTTTGCTTTTTTCCATTGTTCCAGGATGGATTGGTCATGTCTGTCCGCTATGGCAGGTCCACATGTAATGTACCCTGTCTATACAGAGCAGACGGAGGCCGTATAAACAATTTGGGGAGATTTATTAAACTGTCTGAAATTAAAACTGTCTTTCTTGCCCATAGCAACCAATTACAGCACAGCTTGTGTTTCCTATAGTGCTCTTGAAAAATTAAAGCTGTGCTGTGATTGGTGGCTATGGGCAATAAAAATAAACATAAATCTTGTAGTCACATGGGGCTGAGCTGTTTTCACTCTTTTAGTGCAAGGCCCCACGTGGCGTAAACTACACGTTTTGTCCATGGCGCAAAAACCACGGCAAAAAAATGCAGCGTTTTACAGTCGCTGCAAAGTGGATGGGGTTCTAGAGAAATCGCAGCATGTTAATTATACCAACAAAAATGCCGGCGGTTTCCCTATAGGTATAATGGAAGCAGAAAGTCCGTAGAGGAAACCTCTGCAGACTGTCTGTGAAAAGTGCAAAAGTGCTGCGGGGAAAACCGTGATGTGATTTTCCTGCAGCGACGTGGACACCTTAGCTTTAAGGAATATTCCAGTCATGGCTGAGATGGGAATATGAGACTCAAAGTCCCAAACACTAGGCCAGGAGAGACGGAAACAATTAAACATGGCTGTGCTATCTGTTTCTGTACCTCCCAAAGAAGTAAATAGGAACAGTCACTGTTTCCTTAACTCGGCTGAGGACCCCTTTAAGTTGCACATAGTTACAAACATTTTAATTGTCAAAATCAGGACATTTATGTTTCACTCCCCGGGACGGCCCAAAATCTGCTGGGAACACCCACTTTTGTACAAGCCCCACCTCTTTTTGAGCAGTGTTGATCCACGACAAGTCGATTAGGACAAATCAGCTGTCCATTCTGACACATAGGGGCAGATTTATTATTCCTCATACGCAAAAATTTTGTAAGTTTTTGTTTTTTGTAACACCCTCTCCACTTTACTGTAAAGGGGGTGTGGCAAGGGTGTGCAGGAGGCAGAGCCAGAAATGATGCTGCAAATCTACATAGGCTATAAATTTGGGTAGATTTCCTGGCAGGTGCACGGCCCCGTGGAAGGTGCGCCTCATTTATGAGAAGGCGTGACAGTCTTCATAAATCTCCCTCATAGACAGGAGTCCTAAGCAAAGGACTCCCCTTTATGACATCTATATGCCCTATTAGATGATATGGACAGGGGTTCAAGGGTCATGAGCCCCGCCCTCTTAAATCCCAAAATCACTTGGCACACAGTAGCATAAATACAAAACTTTTATGGTTTCCAGGACTGTCCTTGCGAAAATAGGGGCCTGGGGCTAAATTCACCTAACCTAACTACTAAATCTACATTGGTGTTCCATTGGGGGTGTAAGGCCTACCCTACTTTTCTATAGTGATGGTTTGGCCTACACCACTAATCATATATTACTATATCATATATTATATCATATAAATATCATATATTCCACCTAAGGCTGGATTCACACCTGCGCTCGTTTTCCGTTGGAAGTTTCCGTCCCCATTCTGTCCCCATTATAGTCTATAGTGTTCCGTTGGTTAACTGCTTTTTAAGAGGATTAGGTTTCCGTTTTTCAGGTCCCCAAGTGGACCCGAAGAATGGAAACCCAGGCGCAGGTGTGAACCTTGAGTAAGATGTTAACATTCCAGAGGACCCTTTAAAGGGTTAATCCCATTTTGGCATTCATGACTATATCCATAAATGCCATAAGTACCTGCTAGATTTGGGTCCCACCTCTAAACACACATGCACTGCCCTCCCTCACTTACAGCCATGAATAGGGCCCTGTTCTTGAGATAGAAGTGGGATCCACAAATGCCAAGATGGTAAAACCCCTTTAAGCTCTGTGTCTATCCCTTATATATAGCCATACATGCCAAAATGGTAATACCCCTTTAAGTTCTGTGTGTATCCTATAGATATAGCCATAGACGCTGAGATGTGAATACCCTTTAAGCTCAGTACACCATCACATTTGTCAGTGAGAGCACATAAATAGCATGCAGGCTGTCTCTGACATGTACGCTGAGCGGGATTTCATTCAAGTAAATGAATAGAAAAACACTTGTTAATGGATGAAACATGCGGCACGCAGAGCTGGAAGCGGGCCAATGAGGCTCAATACTAGTGTAATGATGCTGGCATTATAGGCAATCTCATACAATCATAAATGTAGGGGCCGTCCATAGCAACAACATTATGGTTGCTGGGTGTAATGTCATTTTAGAAAACTGCACACAGAGGCAGCAGAGCTGAATTTGTTACTTGGTACAATCCATTGTGATATTGCAATATGTTAGACAGCGGGAAAACCTTCTTATCTTGGAGAAATGTATGGACTAGCTACATGCAGTACTACCTTTGTACCTTTGCAGATTCCTCTTGGTTTATTTCTCTTAGTAATGTATATTTTGCAGCCACTTAACTTGCTGTCTCTGTGACCACCAAAGATGGCAAACCTCTCAGGATTTGTATCAGGTTCAGGTGGCTCGGGTCCCAGATTAATTTCAGGTAGAACAAGTTTGGTACTAACCACACCTTAAATTGGCTTAAAACATTGAACACTGTGAAGGCTCCTAGGAACTTATCTATAAAACATAGTGTATGACACTGTCAGGGCTCCTAGGAACCTATCTATAAAACATAGTGTATAACACTGTCAGGGCTCCTAGGACCCTATCTATAAAACATAGTGTATAACACTGTCAGGGCTCCTAGGAACCGATCTATAAAACATAGTGTAGAACACTGTCAGGGCTCCTAGGAACCTATCTAGAAAACATAGTGTAGAACATTGTCAGGGCTCTTAAGAACCTATCTATAAAACATAGTGTATGACACTGTCAGGGCTCCTAGGAACCTATCTATAAAACATAGTGTATGACACTGTCAGGGCTCAGAGGAACTATCTATAAAACATAGTGTAGAACAGCAGTTCTCAACCTGTGGGTCGCGACCCCGGCGGGGGTCAAATGATCAAAACACAGGGGTCGCCTAAAGCCATCGGAAAATACATATTTCCGATGGCTTTAGCTGCTGAGAGGTCACGCTATTCATCTGGAACGCACGTCGTTATGGATGTGCGTTCCAAACTGAATGCCTGTGCGCACTTTCGGACCAGTGGAGCGATGCTGCGGGTCCAGCCCTGAGAGTGTGCCCCGCGCTGTGTAGCTCCCGGCATCCGCCACGTCTGTTACAACGATGGCGGCCGCTCTGCTGCAGAGCGGTCACCATAGCAACCGGGCCTCCGCTGTACAGCGGAGTCCCGGAGCTAATGCCCGCGATCAGAGTCTGACCGCGGGCATTACTACTGTATCTGTGAGCAGCCCCCCCCCCCCCCCCCGGGCTGTAAAAACTGCCCCTGGTCCCCACCGGCCCCATACCTGTTAAGTTGCAGGTCGACTCCCCGTGCGGCGAGATCGCGGGAGTCGACCTGTTCCGGTGACAGCCTGGAGCCTAATGAAGGCGCCCAGCCCTGTCACTGGGATACTACTACTGAGACTGGTCTATGACCAGTCTCAGTAGTAATGTACAGAATCTCCCATAGACTGCAATACACTTGTATTGCAGTCTATGGGACTTGCAATCAAACGATTGCAGGTTCAAGCCCCATGAAGGGAGGGGGGCTAATAAAATAGAAAAAAAAAATTAAATTAAATTAAAAAAAAAAGTTCTAACTCACCCACTTTCCCTAGAATACATATAAAAGTACAAAATTACTGTGAAACACATACACATTAGCTATCCCTGTGTCCGAAAACACCCGGTCTACAGTCATGGCCAAAAGTTTTGAGAATGATACAAATATTAATTTTTACAAAGTCTACTGCTTCAGTTTTTCTAATGGCAATTTGCATATACTCCAGAATGTTATAAAGAGTGATCAGCTTAACAGCAATTACTTGCAAAGTCAATATTTGCCTAGAAAATGAACTTTATCCCCCAAAACACATTTCAACATCATTGCAGCCCTGCCTTAAAAGGACCACCTAACATCGTTTCAGTGATTGCTCCATTAACACAGGTGTGGGTGTTGATGAGGACAGGGCTGGAGATCAATCTGTCATGATTAAGTAAGAATGACACCACTGGACACTTTAAAAGGAGGCTGGTGCTTGCCATCATTGTTTCTCTTCTGTTAACCATGGTTATCTCTAAAGAAACACGTGCAGTCATCATTGCACTGCACAAAAATGGCCTAACTGGGAAGAGTATTGCAGCTAGAAAGATTGCACCTCAATCAACAATCTATCGCATCATCAAGAACTTGAAGGAGAGAGGTTCCATTGGTGCCAAAAAGGCTCCAGGGCGCCCAAGAAAGACCAGCAAGCGGCAGGACCGTCTCTTAAAAGTGTTTCAGCTGCGGGATCGGGCTACCAGCAGTGCAGAGCTTGCTGAGGAATGGCAGCAGGCAGGTGTGAGTGCATCTGCACGCACTGTGAGGCGGAGACTCTTGGAGCAAGGCCTGGTCTCAAGGAGGGCAGCAAAGAAGCCACTTCTCTCCAGAAAAAACATCAGGGACAGACTGATATTCTGCAAAAGGTACAGGGAGTGGACTGCTGAGGACTGGGGTAAAGTCATTTTCTCTGATGAATCCCCTTTTCCATTGTTTGGAACATCTGGAAAACAGCTTATTCGGAGAAGAAGAGGTGAGCGCTACCACCAGTCTTGTCTCATGCCAACTGTAAAGCATCCTGAAACCATTCATGTGTGGGGTTGCTTCTCAGCCAAGGGAATCGGCTCTCTCACAGTCTTGCCTAAAAACACAGCCATGAATAAAGAATGGTACCAGAATGTCCTCCAAGAGCAACTTCTCCCAACCGTCCAAGAGCAGTTTGGCGCTCAACAATGCCTTTTCCAGCATGATGGAGCACCTTGCCATAAAGCAAAGGTGATAACTAAATGGCTCAGGGAACAAAACATGGAGATTTTGGGTCCATGGCCTGGAAACTCCCCAGATCTTAATCCCATTGAGAACTTGTGGTCAATCATCAAGAGACGGGTGGCCAAACAAAAACCAACAAATTCAGACAAAATTAAAGCATTGATTCTGCAAGAATGGACTGCTATCAGTCAGGATTTGGTCCAGAAGTTGATTGAGAGCATGCCAGGGAGAATTGCAGAGGTCCTGAAGAAGAAGGGTCAACACTGCAAATATTGACTTGCTGCATTAACTCATTCTAACTGTCAATATAAGCTTCTGTTACTCATAATATGAATGCAATTCTATTTCTGTATGTGATAAAAACATCTGACAAACACACATAAAAACCAGAGGGCAGCAGATCATGTGAAAATAGAATATTTGTGTCATTCTCAAAACTTTTGGCCATGACTGTACAACCTTAGAAAAATATTTTTCTTGTAGGGTGAACATCAGAGCGGGAAAAAAAAATCAAAAGTGCCAAACTGCCATATTTTTTGCTGTTTCGCCTCTGATTTTAATAAAAAGTGATCAAAGCAATAGACATTCCCCAAAATGGCATAACTAAAAAGTACATCTGGCCCTGCAAAAAAAGTTGCCCTATTCCTCCCCGTACAGCTGCAGGGACACCTGTCAATGTGACCTTGCAGCTGTTGCAAAACTACAACTTCCATATATTAGACATTTTACCACATTTTTTTGTCTTAAAATATTTTTCCCTATTTTCCTCCTCTAAAACCTAGGTGCGTCTTATGGTCCGGGGTCACCGCAACATGAGGAACTGTATTGCGGGGTCACGGCATTAGAAAGGTTGAGAACCACTGGTGTAGAACGTTCTTAGGGTTCCTAGGAATCTATCTATAACACATAGTGTATGACACTGTCAGGCCTCCTAGGAACCTATCTATAAAACATAGTATATACCACTGTCAGGGCTCCTAGGAACCTATCTATAAAACATAGTGTAGAACACTTTCAGGGCTCCTAGGAATCTATCTATAAAACATAGTGTATAACACTGTCAGGGTTCCTAGGAATCTATCTATAAAACATAGTGTAGAACACTGTCAGGGCTCCTAGGAACCTATCTATAAAACATAGTGTAGAATACTCTTAGGGCTCCTAGGAACCAATCTATAAAACAATGTAGAATACTCTTAGGGCTCCTAGGAACCAATCTATAAAACAATGTAGAATACTCTTAGGGCTCCTAGGAACCTATCTATCCAATTTCTAGCTCTCTAAGGCAAACACAGCTGTAGTTATGTCAAAGTGAAAGTGAAATTATTACTCTCTTCATACCCCAGAGTATAATAGGTGGAGGCCCAGGGGAGGTGTAAAATATATGTCATACGCCCGTGGTTACCGCTGAGGACTGTGATTGGGCCATCAGTGGTCACATGGGCATGCCGAGTACCCAGTCACAGGCGTTAGTGGTGACTCTGGACGCATGACGTCACCAGGAGGGGGCCCAAAAGAGTTAACGGAAGGTCCCTCTGCTTCATAAAATATACCACTATTCTAAATGGCACAAGGAAGGTAGAGACCCCATTGCAGATTTTGCATTGGGGCCTAGAAGCTTCATGTTACGTCTCTGCTGACTCCTATCGAACAGTTATGGTTAGATAGGAGCAATAACAGAAAGTACAGTAGCAGAACTCATCTACATATTGACAAAAACAACATTTTGGTGACGACCTTCGGGTGAACATCATACATCTTAAAGCCGCACCCTGATTGACATGACCCACTTTTGTATCTATCGTAAAGTGCCAGAGAGCCGGGATGCAGGAGTATTCGGCCAGGCCCAGGATATTTGTCCACTCTTGTGTAACTCCAAGAGGTCATCTCTCATTTTGGCTTCTAGGAGAGCTGGCAATTATAATAGGTACTGTGTAATACTTAATTTCCCCAGTGGTGGCACTGCAGGGAAATTGAAAACATGCTAGGTTCACACCTGCGTTCGGGTTTCTTTTTGTCGGGTCTGCTTGGGGACTGGACGAATGGAAATCTAATCCGCTTAAAAAGTGGTTATTCGCGGACCCCATAGACTATAATGGGGTCCGTGTGGTTTCCGCACGAAACATTCGGAGAGGAAAGTGCTGCTTGCTTCGTGCGGAAACCACACGGACCGCATTATAGTCTATGGGGTCCGTCGGTTTCCCAGGTAAACTGCTTTTTTATGCATATAGGTTTCCGTTCGGGGGTCCCCAAGCGGACTCCCTGAACGGAAACCCGAATGCAGATGTGAACCGGGCCTTAGCGGTTTGTGGGTGTTCCCAGTTGTGTTGTGGGTGGTGCTAGGGGAAGGGCTAAAGTCTCCTGAAATTTTGGTTTCATCTATGCTTGTAGCCAAGGGACCCTTTGACCGAATAAAAGATAAATCAGAAGACATCACACACGTGACATACGAATTGCAGGAGGCATTGTAAGGCATCAGGATGTGTCAATTTTGTACATGTAGTAAAGTTCTTTCTGCTATACAGTAGACTGCCTCTCTATGCTGCAGAGACTTGCTTACTTCCTACTGTTACCATTGAATTTCATGTATTAACAGTATCCAGATTGCTTTTAAGCTCCCCCTTGTGGTGGCTACTGGCAGCACAATTTTAGGATTTATGTCTAAGCGGGAATTTAGAGCTCTGTATCAGAAAAGATGGAGCTCGATGCTTATATAAATATATTATAAACTAAAGTAGCACAGACCTGAAGGTTACATGGTCTGCAGAGGAGCCATCAGAGTGAAATTTCGGGGCTGCTTTCCGTTGCCTTATTTTCTGGCCTCACACCTCTGGCTTCTTATGTGCTATTTTTGCTTCTTCATTAGATTATTTTGCTATATAGTTCTTTTTTTTTCTCACCTGTGAAAAATGTATTTGTGACTGTCATCCTTCCCGGGCTGCTGTTAATAGAAATGTCATTCTCTGATATAGCTGTGAACACAGCAATTGATTGTGTATGTGACCCGGAGAGACGGGGCGGAACAAGTACAAGACAATTATTAGGAAACCGAGGAGGCTGGAGGTAAAGGAGGAGAGCATGTGGACCCAGAGGACCTCTGCCCAACTAGGCTCCTACATGACCTGTCCAATTCCACATAACAGGGGTCTACACCAGAGAGTAGCGTATGTGTCCTGCATTATATTCTGCAGTATAGTCCCAGGGGCTGCACGGGTTGTGAGCGTGTCCACAGACAAGGAATAGGCTCATAGGATTCCTGCGGGGATTATGGGTGAAGCTAGCGCTTTAGTAATACATGAAAAGGTCAGAAATTTAGAATCATAATTTTCTTGCATCTATCTATAATCTATCTATCTATCTATCTATTTATCTATCTCATATCTATCTATCTATCTATCTCACTATCTATCTATCTATCTATCTATCTATCTATCTATCTATCTCATATCTATCTATCTATCTATTTATCTATCTCATATCTATCTATTTATCTATCTATCTATCTCATATCTATCTATCTATCTATCTATCTATCTATTTATCTATCTATTTATCTATCTATGCCATATCTATCTGTCTGTTCTATGTATCTATACAAAGGACGTGCACTCTCTCCCAGAGAACCCTTCTTCTAAAAAAAACGGCCAAGTTGCAGATCCTCCTCTAAAACAATTCCTTTAAATTCTAATTCCAGTTAATCCAGAGGTTATTGCAGGTAGTAGGAAAGAGTTTAGCGCCTTCAAAGTACAATGAAGGAGTCAGAGTCAGACTGTGGAAAAATAGAGAAATCAAAGTTGGTGGTTTGGCCTACCGACTCCACAGCCCTGCTAGTATAGATACTAAGCTGAGGTTGTCAGGCCAATAGTTTAGACTGGCTGCATCCACATGTGTAGGGGCAGTTGTCACTTCCTCCTACCCCTTCTCAGCTTCATGCAGCAGAGGGCAGTACTGAACATAGCACAACAATATGAATACAAAGGGGTTAAAAAAGTATTGGCTCTTTATACAATTGGCCACAGTGGGCTTCTGAGATGGGGCCATTACATTGTGTGCGCCTTGGACCCATAGGATGTGATTTAGGAGAACCGTACTGTAGAATACGTTCCAATACCATTGTAATCTTATAGGATTGGTTTTAGGTGGTGGCAAACTTGGTTAATTGCACCGGGCCCCCATTTGCTGGAAGGACCCCACAGACTGGATCCCGAAGAGCAACCTGTATGTGATGCATGTAAATCTTCACTGCCCTGAACCACCAAGGACTCTACCATTAACCCCTCCACTGCCCTAGACCTCCAGGGACTCTACCATTAACCCCTCCACTGCCCTAGACCACCAAGGACTCTACCATTAACCCCTCCACTGCCCTAGACCACCAAGGACTCTACCATTAACCCCTCCACTGCCCTAGACCACCAAGGACTATACCATTAATTCCTCCACTGCCCTAGACCACCAAGGACTCTACCATTAGCCCCTCCACTGCCCTAGACCTCCAGGGACTATACCATTAACCCCTCCACTGCCCTAGACCACCAAGGACTATACCATTAATTCCTCCACTGCCCTAGACCACCAAGGACACTACCATTAGCCCCTCCACTGCCCTAGACCACCAAGGACTCTACCATTAGCCCCTCCACTGCCCTAGACCTCCAGGGACTATACCATTAACCCCTCCACTGCCCTAGACCACCAAGGACTATACCATTAATTCCTCCACTGCCCTAGACCACCAAGGACTCTACCATTAGCCCCTCCACTGCGCTAGACCACCAAGGACTCTACCATTAGCCCCTCCACTGCCCTAGACCTCCAGGGACTATACCATTAACTCCTCCACTGTCCTAGACCACCAAGTACTCTACTATTAACTCCTCCACTGCCCTAGACCACCAGGGACTATACTATTAACCCCTCCACTGCCCAAGATCACCAGAATCTGTACAATTATCGTCTTCATTGTTCTGGTCCACCAGGAGCTTCAGTAGAACACCCAATCCTCTATTCTGACATTGGGTTCCCAATTCCATTCCCCGTCCACACTGGCTGGGATGGAAGTGAAGCGTCTCAGGGGACTGGCCTCAGTAGTCTCCTGTGCCGCTTCACTTGGGCAGGCACAGAATGGAATGGGGAACCTGATGTTGGAACGGACACCATTGCTAGGTTAGTATTGCTTCTTTTTTATTTTAACCCACTCTCTGCCCAGTTAGTTTGGAAAACCCCTTTAAGATGAATGTGCTGAATGCAGATATACTGTATGTATTACAGTCTACATGACTTCCCCGTGTCTCCCGGGTATTTATCTTCATCTAGCTCTTGTATCTGCGAGGAGTGGCACATCTGGGTTTTTTTTGCACTTGACGTGCGACTAATTGACAGCAAATTTGACCTTTTTGTATGGAGCTGGAATCAAAGGATCTTCAGTGTGCCTGTAGTGGTTATCAAAGGACGCCGTGTCATTTCCACGCAGCCTCAACACCATTTAATGAACAGTCTTCAAAACCACCAAGATGAGATTTGTTGCTAAGAGATTTAATTACTACTTGCAAGGATGTACAAGGATACACAAGGATACAAGGTTGCCGCTTCTCATTCACGTTGATTCATTTAACGTGTTTACTAGAAGCATTTCCAGTTCATGGTTTGCGCTAATGGGGTTGGGGTAAAGAGAAATTTCCTCTACGTAATGAAGGATTTCTTATGTATATGGGATATATAGATATACAGTCAGATTCTTGAATTTAGTCTTCCCTTGTTTCTTGATTGACGTAAACAAGTCTCTGCAGCCTAGGGGGTAGCAAAGACGTCAACCTGGGACAACCCGTCACGAATGGCAATTTGCGGCAAAAGTAGGAGTGGTCTTTTCAATGGGTGTGGCCTTTAAAAAATAAGTTTTAATAATTTCTAATATATATCTATATAATCATGTAAACTGCTTCAGCCACTGCTTCCGTTACTTTTAATGGAAGGTTTTCCTCTTAGTAATAGTAAGTATACATATGTTGAAGTTTGGTAAGAGAAAAACCTCCCTTTGAGATTAATGGGTCCTCTGGTTCAGTCAGTAGGGTGCCTGCCTTATATACATTAACAGTAGGTGTGATCCTGGGTTCACCTACTAAAACCTAATACAATAAATACATAATTTTATCAGTAGTCTGTAACCCAAAACTCCTGTTTGTCCCATTTAAGAGGGGTGGTCCTTTAGGGTTAAACATGGTCAGGGTATAGGCAAGTTTGCATAAAGTAAGCTTTTGTGTCATTTTGGAAGCATAAAATGTCCCATAACTTGGTATTCAAATGATAGAATTTAGTGTAGACTATGCCAATGTTGGTTGGTCAGCCATTGATTGAAATTGAACTCTAGAGGGTTTCCCTGTTTTGGACGATCCCAACTTGTTTAGGGTCCCTTGACAATAAGCAGATCACAAAGTGTCCTCCTCCTGCTGGGACTCCCAGTGTTTAGTTGTAATCTGGTGGAAAACATCTATTGGATTGTTTCCTCTTCAATCCAGCCTACTCCCGCACATGATGTCTTGATGTCATGATGTCTCTTGATGATGGCAGCACCAGTGTGGGGATCACTAAGGGCTTTTATACTGTGTTTGGGAGTACTAAGGGGGCAGTATATTGTGTGTAAGGGCACTAAGGGAGAAGTATACTGTGTGTGAGTGCACTAAGGGGGAAGTATATTGTTGTGTGTGAAGGTACTAAAGGAGAAGTATACTGTGTGCGAGGGCACTAAGGGAGAGGTATACAGTGTGCGAGGGCACTAAGGGGGCAGTATATTGTGTAAGAGGGCAGTAAGGGGGAAGTATATTGTGTGTGAGGGTACTAAAGGAGAAGTATACTGTGTGTGAGGGCACTAAGGGAGAGGTATACTGTGTGTGAGGACATGAAGGGAGCAGTATATCATTTGTGAGGGTACTAAAGGGGAAGTATATTGTGTGTGAGGGCACTAAGGGGGAAGTATATTGTGTGTGAGGGCACTAAGGGGGAAGTATATTGTGTATGAGGGCACTAAGGGGGAGGTATATTGTGTGTGAGGACACTAAGGGGGAAGTATATTGTGTATGAGGGCACTAAGGGGGAGGTATATTGTGTGTGAGGACACTAAGGTAGATGTATACTGTGTGTGAGGGCATGAAAGTAGCAGTATATCATGTGTGAGAGTACTAAGGAGGATGTATATTGTGTGTGAGGGCACTAAGGGAGAGGTATACTATGTGTGGGGTAACTAAGGGGGTAGTATATTTTGTGTGTGGACACAAAGGGGCAGTATAATGTGTATGAGGGTACTAAGAGGGAAGTATACTGTGTGTGGTGGCACTAAGGGGGCATTGTACTATATTTGGGCTCACTTAAGGGGTAGTTTTAGGGGGGCCCCCATATATAACATTGCTTGTAGCCCCAGCAATACCAAATCTGTCCCTGAGGAATGCTGGGAGTTCTGCATGCATGTGGAGAATCACTGGAGACAAGTGATGTAGTGAATCCTCTATAGGAGATAACCCTGAGACATAATCCTCTCCGCCATCATTTCCAAAGCACACAAGAAGAATTTGCAATGCAAAATACAGACGACAGGGCTTTTATGAAGTAGAAAGGCACAGAAGACTCGGCTGTAAGTGTCACCTTCCCGAACACAATAATTCACACTTACAGCGTTCCCTGTTTTCTGTTTTTAGAAGTACTTTCTATTCTCACAATCTGCACAGATAATTCTGCCAAGTCTGTCATGCCGCAAGTTCAGACTGATATTCTTATGATGGAGACGTGAGATGTGGCGCAGCACCTGACCATAAGTAAAGATCATAGCCTATAACACTGGTCAAAACTGCCTCTATATATGCATGCAATAGCTACCTCCTATAGGATGTGCTATTTGCATACTTTTTCCCATGATGCATAGCCAAGAAGTCTCCATACTGACTGGTCTCCTTAAAGGAAGTGTGTCACCAGAGCCCAGCATATCACCCCAGCCCGCAGATAGATAGGTTAGTGCCACCAGACTCAGCATATCACCCCAGCCCTGCAGATAGATCGGTTAGTGCCACCAGAAGCAGCATATCACCCCAGCCCTGCAGATAGATAGGTTAGTGTCACCAGACCCCAGCATGTCATCCCGGCCCTGCAGATAGATAGGTTAGTGTCACCAGACCCCAGCATATCACCCCGGCCCTGCAGATAGATAGGTTAGTGTCACCAGAACACAGCATATCACCCGAACCTCGCAGATAGATAAGTTAGTGTCACCAGACCCCAGCATATCACCCCAGCCCTGCAGATAGATAGGTTAGTGTCACCAGAACCAGCATATCACTCCAGCCCTGCAGATAGATAGGTTAGTGTCACCAGAGCCCAGCATATCACCCCAGCCCTGCAGATAGATAGGTTAGTGTCACCAGAACCAGGATATCACCCAGCCCTGCAGATAGATAGGTTAGTGTCACCAGACCCAGTATATCACCCCAGGCCTGCAGATAGATAGGTTAGTGTCACCAGACCCAGCATATCACCCCAGCCCTGCAAATAGATAGGTTAGTGTCATCAGACCCCAGGATATCACCCCAGCCCTGCAGATAGATAGGTTATTGTCACCAGACCCAGCATATCATCCCAGCCCTGCAGATAGATAGGTTAGTGTCACCAGAACCAGCATATCACCCCAGCCCCACAGATAGATAGATTAGGGTCCCCAGCCCCACAGATAGATAGGTTAGGGTAACCCAAATCTAATAGTGTTTTCCCCTTGTGAGTCGCTCCCTCCATTGCCAAGATATTGCCTTTTTTTTCAATATTAAAATTAGCTCTTTGGTGCAACAAGGGCGTTACTGCTTACCCCTTTGGAGCAATGGCTGCACCAAAGAGCTCATTTGCATATTGACAAAAACTGCGATATCCCAGTAACAGAGGCAGCGATTCGCAAGGGGATTCAGGTGACCCTAACCTATGTATCTGGGTTAATATGCTGGGTTCTGGTCTTTTAAATTTAAGGGGTATCCTCATGCCCAGGATATGCCATAAATGTCTGATAGATGCAGGTCCACCCTTTACGTATATGGAGTCACTGCTGCACCAGGCCGGGCAGAGATTTGGGGGTCCCTCATCCTGGACTCGAATCTATAACAGCCCCACTAATCATGTATAAATTTTAACGCTGGGTTGTCTTGGGTTCCCCTTAGGCACCAGAGCCATCATGTATGGCGTATATCGTACGTAGCTTCTCTCCCGTGGTTTCTGGTATAGTGACGGTGTAGTTCTGCCTGGCGATAGCTGTCTCCGCGGCTCGCCGCTCTACGAGCCCGGCTGTGATTGGCTAACGACTATTGATTTATTGTCTCCAGCTGAGCCGGTCTTGGCTTTGCTTTCCAATATTTATTGCTTTTCCCTCAATTCCCTTCTAGGTTCCATCTGCGTCCCGCACGTTCCCCTGTTCACTTGTTCCTGTGCGTGTCTTATGTCACAGGCAACGGCTATCACGTTGTGAGACTTGCTCCTTGGCAGATGCAGCGGCTTCTGTGCACGCTCCTGGAACTTGAGAGGACATATTATTATTAGTAATGTGGTTATATTGGCAGTTGATGCCATGATGGCGCCAGGAGAGATGTAGCAGAGTTGTATTTGTCATTTAACTCTTTGATGGCCTCATCATACTGAATATGCATTGTGGTGAGTTATGATAATATAGCAAGGCTAATATATCATTTTCATGATCAGCTCTGCTACATCTTACAAAATTAGGGTTGTGATATGTAACAGACTCAGTTCTGCTTATGACAAACTCAGCTCTACTACACTTATCACTGTTATGTTGCTATATCTGACAGTCTCAGCTTTTCTTCTTGCACGTTCAAGTTTTTGATAAACAGCCCCCTGCTTCTGACAAACTCAGCTCTGCTACACATGGCACATTCAGCACTGCTACATATACACTAGGTTTCTGCACTGTCTTGTACGTCACTAGAAATTCATTTACTTTGAACTATTTCGTTTTGGGATCATTTTAATGTAATGTATATGACATACTGTGCAGATGTAGCAGTGTTAAAGGGGTATTCCAGTAATGTTGTGGTGTTGAGCACAGGGATCCTCACTGATCACAAGAATGGGGTCCCTTGTCTCCCATATGCATGGAGCAGTCGGTTGCACATGTATGCTTCTTCTCTATAAATTTCTATGGGACTGCCGACTACATCACTCAGCTATCCCCAGCAGTCCTATAGAATGACGCGGCAGCGTGCTTGTGTGAGCTGGTTCTCCATTCATATGGGGAAAATGGGCCCCCAATTCTTGAGATTGGTGGGGGTCCCGGCAGTCAGACACTCACCAATCCTGCAGTTCTCCCCTATTCAATGGGTAGAGGATAAAATATAATTACCAGAATATCCCTTTAAGGCCACACATGTTGGCTCCACTGCAGGATGGACATTGCTAGAGCGCAGCAAAAAGTAGCCAAAAAATTGGCCTGCTGCAGGTTCAGAACCCTTAGTGCAAGACTCTTTGCTCTACAGGCTTTCTCAGCAGTGTCTGGATGGGATTTGTTGAATCCGTCAACTATGCTACCATTATATAACATGTGGCCGTGCTGAGACTATGCCACATATACCCCATTAAATGGTTAGCGTCATTCTAGCACATTGCAGTCCTATGTAAAACCTCACTGTGGTTTCGTTATAGTCATTGGTCAGCTCAGCTCTGCTACATTTAACAAGCTGATCAACTTAAAGGGGCAGTCCATGATTTGTTTTATGGCCATAAATATCTGATTGTGGAGGAAGTGTGTCGGGGGCCACGGCCGGCATCCACTCAGATCAACTGTTCAGGGATGCATCTGGTCCCTATACTATACAGTGCACAGAGCCGGAAGCAGATAGCCCCGTACACTGTATAGTGGCCGGGCGACATTACTACAGCTCAGCTCTGTGCACTGTATAGTACAGGGACAAGACGCTCCCCTCAACAGTTGAACTGTGCAGTCCCCCCCAATCAGATATTTATGGTTTATCCTAAGGAATAAGAAATATCATGGACAACCCCTTTAACGGTGCTACATCTGCGCTGGGCTTTTGCGTGGTGTAGCACCACCCTAGACGGTCATCTTGTTTGACTGTAATGTCATTGTAGCGCTGCCTAATGCCCCTGAGAGGTAGTAATGACATTACTGCAGACTAATGCATGGCCTTAACTATTACACGCCGCCGCCCCCTCCCCCTATAGCCATATTTATAGATTAGATTTATATATATGGATGTTTGTTCCATTGTATCTAAATTTGGGTTCTGTTACCAAGAGGAAGCCCTGCAATAGAATCCTATATAATCCCTACCATGGGCCGAGACTGGGCACTTAGTCGACGTTCACATCTGCGTTGTCCTTTCCATTCTTCTGGTCTGTTGCAGGACCTGAAGAAAGAAAAAACAGATGGTAACGGATTCTGGAAATGATGGACAGTGACGGATCCCAGTGACTATAATGGGGTCCATCTTTTTTGCTGATATCAGCAGTCGAAAAAGTTAGTCATGCAGGACTTTTCCATCCATCGATTTCTGGCAGATGCTGCGAAGGAGATTCCGAACAAGACCCCGACACCGATGTGAACAAAGCCTTACTTTCTTGCTTGCAGAAATCAGATTACAATAAAAAAGGAAAATGTGACAGGTGTAGTTACCATGGACTCCTGCCGGTTTGTGTATGCAGCTCCTTTGCAGATCTATGTGTTGCTAGGGTTACAGACTACAAACAAACTCTGATCCTGCACTCATGTGTTACTCGCCTCCTCTGCCCATTTTCTTGACCTACAGACAATAGATGAAATGAGTAATACGTGACGGCACGCTCTGGTCCGACAGGACTTTTTGGTTGTTTGTAACCATGGAGACACATAGCTCTGCATGTCAGCTGCATTGCTAAAGTCTCTTCATTCAGTGGGGCACTTAAAGGGGTTATCCACTTTCTAATATTGATGGCCTATCCTTAGGACAGGCCAGCAGTATTAGAGCTGTGAGTATCTGACAGCCAGGACCCCTGCAGATCAGCTGCTCCAGGGCAGTGTGGCTCCTAGTAATGTTTACATGCCAGGTGCCACACTGCTCACTTGTCGTTTAATGGGGCAGCACTGCAGTGCCCAAACCATTACACTTTGTACAGCGAGTCAGTGGCGCGACACAGAGCATATAAACATTACTGGGAGCCTCAGTGTCCCGGCTGATCTGCAAGGTCCTGGGTGTCAGACATGAGGATAGGCTATCAATATTAGAAAGTAAAGAAACCTGTAAGAAAATGTGACCATCTCCAACCATTGGAGAGAGAATGGTGGTAGCATCTTTAAGAATTTCTTACAGGAAGATTCTTTAAGGATATGTCAACATTTGCACCTTTTTTTCCTCAATTCATCTAAAATAAGGAATTAAGAAACTTTGCAAATAGTTCTTATTAAAACTTTCTATTGTATCTACAGCTGTTACAAAGATCTATGTATTTCCATGGTAACAGACTACACACAACCAATGCGTAGTCTGAGCCCACGGTCATAAACCTTCTATTGGTCGCTTACTTATTTTTAACTTACATTTTATATACTGGCAAGTAATAGGTACTTGCAATATGACCTTATAGTAGTCAAGTATTACTAACATATAGTGACCATATAATAACCGCCCCCCCAAAAAAATAAAAAAAAAATAACAGTGCTATGTAGTGTATAAAAAATACTGCTATACATCTAAACTATATATATATGATCTAGAGTATGGGGAGATGACCACAAAAATCAGCCAATTACAGTCAGGTTGGTTACCAGGGTTGAACTTAAAGGCCCCTCCGTCCAGTGGTCACCTCTGCTTCGAGGATATATCAATTTATATAACTTGCATAAGGATTCTATAAAAGTGTGCAGGTTATAAGGGGGTTAATCTGTGCTTAGCAGAGGTTACATAATGCAGCATACAGGACAATGTGATTACAGTCTTACACAGTCACACTTCATTTAATGTACAACCATTTATTGTAGATCGCCTTGGCAAATGTCCTCCACTTTATCTGACCATAGAGAGTTATTGGGGTCCCCAGCTCTTCGTAACTCATGTGAAGAGAAGTTACATATAAAGTGGTGACCTGCCGGACTCCTGGAGGGGCTGGCAAATCTCCCAGCCCCAGAATTTCATGCATGATTTGGGCACTTTATGTGGCATTCTTATCAGAAAACTGACATTTCGTGCTCACATCACCAAAAGAGGGTGTTTCAACGGCTATAGGGGTGTAGTGATGGTCAAAAGGGGGTGAGACCTTAGAGGCGAAAAAATGGCATGGACGGCTCAGCACACTGTTCTCCCGAATCATGTGGCAGTAATGTTGGGAAGTATGAGATGGATAGATATGAGATAGATAGATAGATAGATGTGAGATAGATAGATAGATAGATAGATAGATAGATAGATAGATAGATAGGAGATAGATAGCTACAAATTCCAAGAACAGAGCAGCACCAAAAAATAACCTGACTCGGCTGGTGGGTGCAAATCCTAAAGATCCGGCATATGATCCCAAGTAAGTAATGCAAAAAATGGACAGCACTCCAGAGTTATAAATCAAATGGATGAAGTATATTCCAATGCAGCGTTTCGGTCTTAAGGCTACAGGACCTAAATAGATACAGTAGATAGATAGATAGATAGATAGATAGATAGATAGATAGATAGATAGATAGGATATAGATAGATATGAGAGATAGTTTGATAGATATCAGATAGATAGATATTAGATATGAGGGAGATAGATAGATAGATAGATAGATAGATAGATAGATAGATAGATATGAGATAGATAGATAGATAGATAGATAGATCTGAGATAGATAGATAGATAGATAAATATCAGATAGATAGACAAATTGATAGATATTAGATAGATTTTCATTTGATAGATAATAGACATTAAATAGATATAGATAGAATTGGAATGAAGGGTATCCTAGTAAGTGCTATTATATGTTTGATTTATTTCTTAAAGGAACACTCCAGACAAAACTCATACACTAGGTCAGACTAAATCTGACTGTGGGTCGATCAGAGAAGAGGGGGCGGGGCATTACACAGGGGTTCTATCTTGTTTTTTTCATGCTCCTCCCACTTGGGCTTTAAAGGTAGTCTGATATTTATTCAGTTGACAAAGTGTTAATATCTCTAGCCAGTTTATATAGTATAATGTACAGTATGGCGGAATTCTGTTGATATTGTGAATGGTGTTTTGATAAGAACATATGGCGGAGCGGATGATTCATGGCGGCTAATTGTAAACAGCGACTGCAGTCAGAATTTTAGCGGTTACTGAGATTGAAGCCTGAACTTCCATCCGGATACATATCTGCTCCTAATAATAAGAGTCGACAGGCGTCCATGACAGCAGATGGCTCATAGTGAACCGTAACCGTAATTATTATAAATCCTGTCCCTCCATCCCTGATATTACAAGCTAAGACAAGAAAGTGCATGGCATGAACAAGGCAGCTGAGTAACAGCAGACAGACTGGTTGGTATGGGAACACTGCCTAACAACTGTAGGCTTCTATAAGGGGTTGCCAGGCAGAGCGTCCTTAGCAACCAGCCTGTCCCAGATTCCTCAGGTCTTCGGTAATATACATGTCAGACTTTGAGACTGAATTTCAGGGAGATTCACAAAACTGACTTAAATAATTACAGACCACAGACCCCCTAAATATACACAGACCACCCAGACTAGACCCCTAAACTAATAATAAGTCCCCAGCTCAGAACCACTAAATATATACAAACCCCAGACCAGACCCCATAGCCTAATATAACCATCATACAAACACCACACAAGACTCCATAGCCTAATATAACCACCATACAAACACCAGACCAGACCCCATAGCATAATATAACCACCATACAAACACGAGACCAGACCCCATAGCCTAATATAACCACCATACAAACACCAGACCAGACCCCATAGCCTAATATAACCACCATACAAACCCCAAACCAGACCCCAATAGCCTAATATAGCCACCATACAAAAACCAGACCAGACCCCAATAGCCTAATATAACCACCATACAAACACCAGACCAGACCCCATAGCCTAATATAACCACCTTACAAAACCCAGACCAGACCCCATAGCCTAGTATAACTACCATACAAACCTCAAACCAGACCCCATAGCTTACTATAACCACCATACAAACCCCAGACCAGACTCCATAGACTACTATAACCACCATACAAACACCAGACCAGACCCCATAGCCTAAAATTACCACCATACAAACCCCAGACCAGACCCCATAGCCTAATATAACCACCTTACAAACCCCAGACCAGACCCCATAGCCTAATATATCCACCATACAAACCCAGACCAGACCCCATAGCCTAATATAACCACCAGACCCACTAAATAATTACAGACCACCCAGACCAGACCCCCTAAATTAATAAAGACCATAGATCCCCTAAATAAACACAGACCAGCCAGACTAGACCCTATCAATAACTACAGACATCAGACCAGAACCCCTAAATAATAACAGACCACCCGACCAGATCCCCTCAATTAATAAAGACCCCCACACCAGACCCACTAATTATAGACCCCTGACCAGACCCCCTAACCTAATAAAGTCCCCACACAAACCAAGTGATTACAGACCTTAGACCAGGCCTTCTAAATAATTACAGACCCCACACCAGGCCCCCTATATAATTACAGACCACCCATGCCAGACCCCCTAAATAAACACAGACCACCCAGATCAGACCCTTAAACTGATAAATACCCCAGACCCGCTAAATAAATATAAACCCCAAGCTAGACCACCTCAAAAAATACAGAACCCAGACCAGACCCCCTTCTGCCTAGTAAGGCATCATGCAAACAACCTTTATTTTTTGATAAAAGTATGGACCCATACATTTCAATGGGCAAATACACACAGCCATAGTTTTTGTGGCTGGGGTCCGGGGCCGAATTGAAGAGCCGCAAATTATGGAGCAGGTCCTATACCTGTCCGTATTCGTGGCTCTGTCAATTCCTTTGAATGTATGGCTCAGTGGAAACATGGATGACACAGGGATACCAATCCGTGTCATCCGTGCCGTTATCACTGACCCGTACACTGCACATAGTCGTATGCAGGGGCCCTTAAAATGATTTCTTAAAAATGGGTACCTAACAACTTTTTAGAAGTTAAGGGAGGGAGGTTTGGATTATAATAGATCCATAAAGGATCCCGTAGTAATGGCAGCCACGCTTGTAATTGTAAGCTAGAATATAATGTCAACAGGCATCTTTGGTCAAGAACACATGGCCTACGAGTCTGTTGTACAGACCCTTGTGGATTCTTGTATGATATTTTGTGTGGCCTGTGCATGACCCCTTATATCCAGTTTTATCTAATCACCAAAAGTAATGACAATAATAACTTTATTTCTATAGTGTCAACATATTCCGTAGCACTTTACAAATCAGAGGACACATAAACAGACAAAAGAGGAGGAAGGATAGATTAGGATAAGACATGTTAGTGTAGTGTGCGGAGGTGTAGAACGATGGGATCAGGTCATGTGATAAGCCGCCTAAGCAGATGGGATTTTAGGGCAGTTTTGAAGCTGCTGTAGTTGGGTATTAATGTGATTGTCCGGGGTAAACCATTCCAGAGCACCGGTGCAGCTTGAGAGGAGTCTTATAAACAGGAGTGAGTTGTTTAGATAACAAAGGATCTAAGGTTATTGGCAGAACGTAGGGGACGATTAGGGCGATAGACAGTGATTAGGGAGGAAATGTAGGGGGTGCAGCACAATGGAGGGATTTGTGGGTGAGTGTGATAATTTTATATTACGTTCTGTGGTGGACAGGTAACCAGTGCAGCGACTGACACAAGGTAGATGTGTAGTGGAGCGATAGGAAGAGGAGTCTGGGGGCTGCATTCAGGGCCGATTGTAGTGGGGAGAGTTTAGTAAGAGGAAAAACAATTAGAAGAGAATTGTAATAGTGAAGACGAGAGAGAATCAGAGCGACAATGAGGGGTTTTGATGTTTCCACGGTGAGAAAAGGGTGAATTCTAGAGATGTTTTTAAGGTTCAGATGACAAGAGTGTGCAAGTGTCTGAATATGTGGGTTGAAGGTGAGATCTGAGTCAGTGGGCATGCCGCCTCGGTGTAAAATTAAGGCCACAGACAGAAATGGAGATACCTGGATTGGGTTGATTAGAAGATGGAGGGAACACAAGAAGTTCAGTTTTTGAAAGATTCATTTTCAGATAAAGAGAAGACATGATGTTAGAGACAGTCACTGGTGTTCTGTATTAGTGCAGGGGTGATGTCACGGGATGAAGGTATATAGCTGGGTGTCATCAGCATAAAGATGAACCAAAAGCCAAATCTGATGATGGTTTGTCCAATAGGGGCGGAAAGGGGAGAAGAGGAGGGGGCCTAGGACCGAGCCCTGAGGAACCCCAACAGCAAGGGGAAGAGGGGAAGAAATAGCACTAGCGCATGATACACTAAATGAGCGCTCAGATAGATAGGAAGAAAACCAGGAGAGAGCGGTATCCCTGAGGCCAATAGAGTGGAGCATAGTGAGGAGGAGTTGGTGGTCTACAGTGTCAAATGCTGCTGAGAGATCCAGCACAATAAGTAGTGAATAGTTCCCTTTAGATTTAGAACAGTCTTGCATTATAGTCTATGGAGTTCGTGGGTAACCATTTCTTAATAGACGGGCTCCCCATCCTAGGAACATATCTATAAAACAATCCTAGGAACATATCTATAAAACAAAGTGTATAACACTGCCAGGGCTCCTAGGACCTTATCTATAAAACATAGTGTGTGACACTGTTAGGGCTCCTAGGAACATATCTATAAAACATAGTGTAGAACACTGTCAGGGCTCCTAGGAACCTATCTATAAAATATAGTGTATGACTCTGTCAGAGCTCCTAGGAACCAATCTATAAAACATAGTGCATAACACTGACATGGTTCCTAGGAACCTATCTATAAAACATAGTGTATGACACTGTCAGGGCTCCTAGGAACCTATCTACAAAACATAATGTAGAATATTCTTATGGCTCCTAGGAACCTATCTATAAAACAGTGTAGAACACTGTCAGGGTTCCTAGGAACCTATCTATAAAACATAGCCTATAACACTGTCAGGGCTCCTAGGAACCTATCTATAAAACATAGTGTAGAACACTGTCAGGGCTCCTAGGAACATATCTATAAAGCATAGTGTATGACACTGTCAGGGCTCCTAGGAACATATCTATAAAGCATAGTGTATGACACTGTCAGGGCTCCTAGGAACCTATCTATAAAGCATAGTGTATGACACTGTCAGGGCTCCTAGGAACCTATCTATAAGGCAAAGGACAATGTGAAAGTGATATCATTATACTCTGCAGTCTCTTCAGAGTCCAGAATATAACAGGGAGAGGCCCAGGGGAGGTTAAAAAAATAAAGAAAACCTTCCATACTCACCTTCCTTTACCTCTTTTCGGCCTCCTCACGCCATCCAGCGCTCTCCTGGTGACGTCCGGGGTTACCGCTGAGGCCTGTGATTGGGCCACCAGCGCTCACAGGGACACACCGACCTTCATGACATCACGATGCTTGGCGTGCCCATGTCACTGCTGAGGTCAATTTTTTGCAGGTACAGTGCAGATGTACAACCCACGAAGAAAGACAAGCCTGTAACTTCTCATAGCTGAGAGTTTGTGACATAGGATAGGTTTTTCAGGCTCTGGAATTTAAAAAAAGGTTTCGATTCACAGACAACCAGCAGAGATCTTGAAAATAGTGAACAATTGAAACTCAAAGCTTTATTTATACCAAACCAGGAGACCCCTTTATCATCATTCTCTAGGTATGTGACATACACCAGTGTACAAGTCATACAATTCCAGCTTCATTCATTCGTTGGAGTTAAACTCTCTCCAGGTCCTACATTTCGGATCTGCACGAGGTGTCACCTGACCCCTGTACCTGTGTCAGCAGCTTCTTGGTACACACTGTAAATGAGATAGCAGCTAGCAGGGAGGGTGTCACAGGAAGAGATGAAAATGTGATATGCAAACTGTGAGCCTGATAGTCAACCTGCTGCTGTCTGAATGATGTATTTGCTCAGATGATTGTCAGGTGCTTAGCAAACATACAATGCATTTTGCAGCGGGGGCATGGACTTCTGTGCTTAAAGGGGAAATCCACACTAAATTGTCCTCTCAGCCTTTCTGACAATAAACTGATCAGAGTGTTCTGCTGCTGGAATACCCAGTGATCATCTGTAATCTGTGGGGGAATTTATCAGTAAGAGTTCAGTTTCCCTGCAGTGCCTCCACAGGGGAAAAAAGGCATTACACAGTTCTTGATTAAATCAGTGGGTTGTGTCTTCCGTATACAGCAGCTAATCTCTGCTCTAGCTTAAAGGAAGGAACAGGGAGAAAGTTCTGAGAACACAGAGCCAGAAAACTAACACAATCACAGGCAAGTAATAAGTGTCAGAGTCAGGATACAATACCTGGCCTCAGCCCTGGATCACAGGCAGGTAATAAGTGTCAGAGTCAGGATACAATACCCAGCCTCAGCACTGGATCACAGGCAGGTAATAAGTGTCAGAGTCAGGATACAATACCCAGCCTCAGCACTGGATCACAGGCAGGTAATAAGTGTCAGAGTCAGGATACAATACCCAGCCTCAGCACTGGATCACAGGCAGGCGATAAGTGTCAGAGTCAGAATACAATACCCGGCCTCAGCCCTGGATTGGATGCTGCAGTACAGCCCTGACTGGCTCTGTATCTCACACCTCTGACTGGCTGAATATGGTCCAACTGATTCTGTCACAGCAAGAGCTTCTATTTGCAGAAGTTTACTGCGCTGGCCTCAGTGACACCACCTTATGCCTGAAATAGATCTAGTTAGGACAAACCCTGTAAGTACAATTTAACAAAATCAAGATTGATGGAAATCAGGATGTACAATTTGTTTAGGAAAAGATTATTATATTAGCATGTTTCGGTTGCCATGTTGCCCCCATGATGTCAGCAGAACATGTCTGTTGTCCACAGCGTCCGGACTTCCTGTCATTACACAAAATCAATTATAGAGAACTAAGAGACCAAAATTAATTCTGTCATATTAATAGTCAATTCCAAGGTGTGTATTCTTGTACATAGGAGCTGTATTATAGTAGTTATATTCTTGTACATAGGAGCAGTATTATAGTAGTTATATTCTTGTACATAGGAGCTGTATTATAGTAGTTATATTCTTGTACATAGGGGCAGTATTATAGTAGTTATATTCTTGTACATAGGAGAAGTATTATAGTAGTTATATTCTTGTACATAGAAGGTAGTATTATAGTAGTTATATTCTTGTACATAGGAGCAGTATTATAGTAGTTATATTCTTGTACATAGGAGCAGTATTATAGTAGTTATATTCTTGTACATAGGAGCAGTATTATAGTAATTATATTCTTATACATAGGAGTAGTATTATAGTAGTTATATTCTTGTACATAGGAGCAGTATTATAGTAGTTATATTCTTGTACATAGGGGGCAGTATTATAGTAGTTATATTCTTGTACATAGGAGCAGTATTATAGTAGTTATATTCTTGTACATAGGAGGCAGTATTATAGTAGTTATATTCTTGTACATAGGAGCAGTATTATAGTAGTTATATTCTTGTACATAGGAGGCAGTATTATAGTAGTTATATTCTTGTACATAGGAGCAGTATTATAGTAGTTATATTCTTGTACATAGGGGCAGTATTATAGTAGTTATATTCTTGTACATAGGAGCAGTATTATAGTAGTTATATTCTTGTATATAGGAGGCAGTATTATAGTAGTTATATTCTTGTACATAGGAGCAGTATTATAGTAGTTATATTCTTGTACATAGGAGCAGTATTATAGTAGTTATGTTCTTGTACATAGATGGTAGTGATACTGTAATTGTGAATGTTACTATACATACATGCTTCTGCTATAACTATGTTGGTTTCTTTTACTGTTCTTACTTTACATGTAGCTTTTCATAGATGTTAGAATCCGGACTCGGTCTTGTAATTAACCTTGAGTATCTCTCCTCATTAGTTACTTTCTGGATTGGTTTGTGCTTTCTCACACATAGTGGGGCTGAGATTATGCGGTAAACAAGCCTCAGGACTGTGCTGCATTGTTATACGGAGGGTCATGTGTTTTACCAATCTCACAGCACAGAACACAAGGCTGCTGCACCGTCGCACCGCCTGGAGGGGAAGGAAAGGAACATTCATAGCCTTCGCTGTTTATTGTTATTCTACATGAAACTTTCATTACATTGAACCCGTGAGTTGGAGAACATCGCCCTAGAAAAAAAATAATTGGAAATAAAAATCCTCAAGTCTCCTAATATCCTCCTCAGCCATTTCAAATTGAAATTGTTGACCCCAAAGAGGTTGTCACCCAGCTTTCCATAGACTCGGCATGGCTTGTTACATGTGTCTCACAGTATTTTGTGAAATATTTTCATTGTATTCTTGATCCAGGAGACACAGGATTAACCCTTATATGGTGCAATACAATAACATTTGTAGAGCACCTAGGAACTTTGCTTTGTGCTTTTCCTCTGTTATTCCTCCTGGAAGTGCATGAATAAACTGATAATGTTAGAGAGTGTAAAGAAATATCCTACTGGCAGAGGCGCAACTTGAAGCACTACCTTGTGCCATTTAGAATAGTGGTATATTTTATGTGGCAGAGGAACCTTTGAGGCAGGTCCTGCTAGCAACTCAACTGCTACCACTGCATCCCCTATAGCTACTCCCCTGCCTACTGACACATTTTACCTGCACTGATACATTGTAGCAAACCATCAGAACAAAAGAAAAATTTGTTCTACTGAGGCTAAGTTCACATCTGCTCTGGGATCTCCATTGTTAAGGTTTGCCGGGTGTCTATCGGGTTTCCGCCATTTTTATACAGCATTTAGTGATATGCTTTACAGCAGTTTCATGGCCATAGGCAGCAATAGTTTGGAGCCAAATCATTGAGGTCTATAGGAAAATTTTCTAGACATGCTCTGTGCAGGGAGAGGGAGGAGATAAGATTGTCAGTAGTGGATGTAATGATGGGTCAGTGGTGTTATCTTCTATTGTAGTACTGTTTGTGCTGTAAATGAGGTGAGTGCTGCAAAGAAAACCCTACAAAATTGGCAAGTGTCAGTCTAATATTCGGCTTAGTGGCCAGTGGGAAAATTGCAGGGTATAGTACCATTTTAAAATATCGTTAGTGACATGGAAAATTAAAAACAATAGGTCATTTTCTGGTGACTTCCCCTTAAAATAGGACATCAAGATCATTTGAATGGGAGAGATCTGCAGTACTATTTACAGCCACTAAGCCATGTATGGAACTTTGCCTGTTTCGGTTCCCCTTAGCATACTGGGCGGGTGTTGGGAGTCGGACCCCCACTGATATGATATTGATGACCTTTCCTAAATATTAAATATCTAAATACTCAGACTAAGGCGAAGTGACTTGTTGTTACCCTTTCTGGAGCCTCCTCCCCAGCTACCCCTGTGTAATTCTTTCCTCCCCCTGCAGGGGCCACTTTACTACAGCAGCATCCTTAGACCTCCTAGATAAGATAGCGGTACACTAAAATCCATGGAGTCTTCTTTATCTTGTAACCTGACAGTAAATCTCCCGCTTACGCAGTCCGGTGGAGATGACCTCTTAATCTTCTCACTTTCTCATCCCATAGATTAAAAATATCCTCAATTTCCTAATTGCCCGGTTTATTCCTTTAAATAGCCCCCCCTGCGCCTAATCCTAATCTCCTGCGCCCATCACGCCTGTTAGGTATTCGCACATGTGGTGCTGTCCCCGGATAACATTGATGTGACATTTATATTACTGGACACTCGCCGTCTAGAGGACATTACTGCTATATGTATGAAAGGGCATACACAGTGACTGATCCCTCCTGACAGTGACCTAATATATAGGAGAACATATATTGTCCTACATAATAGGCCATACTCCCCTCCTGATAACTGCCCTTTATTGACGTACCCGCTGGGGATTATGGGATTATACTGGATAGTGTATACTCATGATCAAAGCCCTGCAAATTGTGTATGGGATTTCCAGTGAGAGCTGTGCATACAACACACACATAGTCCTGCGGGGTCAGTGTGTGTGCTGAGGTCAGCGTTCTGTTACTGTAGCAGGGTTACTAACATCAGGCAATGATATCAAGGAAAATTGTATCTAGATACTGTATATACTATCTGCACTATCAAACTGAATCTATCTATCTATCTATCCATCTATCTATCTATCTTAGACATTTTGCTTAGGTACAAATCCTTCCTCTGAGAAAACCTCTATTTTAATAGTTGGAGGTCACTTATTCCGCTTAGGACAGTCCCTACTTGTTAGAAGAGTTCCTACTCTGTGCTCCCTACTGGGACCCCCAACGATCAGCTGTCATCAGTGGGAAAACCTGGCAGTAAGTGTACACTTTTCCTGCAGCACCACCACAGGAGAAATTGAGCATTACACAATGTCCAATCATATCAGTTGTCTATATAATGTAGGACCGGACAGGTTCTCCGGAGTGAGAGATGCTCCTTGTAACTGCTCGGGACTATGGCCTAGAAATGAATAGAATAATCCTGAATAGAGGACCCCATTATTGATTCATAAATAGTATATTTAGAATGTGTGTAAAAGGACCTGGAAGAGGCTCTAATGTAAAAAGACCTGTCCCCTTTTTAGGAAACCCTGTTAGATGTGGTGTGTGACTGGTGGGACCTCCAGCGACCATCTGGGAAACATCCTGGAAACAAGTGTTCTTTTCCCCTACAGCTCCACCACAGGAGAAAAAAAGCATTACACAGTTGTGTGTGAGATCTGTGGTCTATCTGAGTAATGTTTGGTCCTCCAGAGGTCCTTCTTCTACTCTGACCAGACATTTATACATTTCTTAAACCTAACAAACCTCCTAGAACCATCATTCCCTGTGACATAACTGTGTGTTCAGTCGTGTTAGATAATTTTATCACTCTCGCCCCAGAAATAACATTGAATTCCCTAATGTCTTAGTGATGCGCACATATATGCAAATAGCCTCCACCACCGCTCCGTGGCAGGAATATAATGTATCTTGGAGAAAGCAGAGAGCTTCTAGAGATGTGTCATTCCTTAAATATAGAATGCTCTTTAGATCTGTGTCTCAAAAACAAATGTCTCATGAACCAGAAATGTCTCACTTGTACTAATGAGTCAAAAAAAGAAATTGCATTCTCCAGTAAATTCATACTGAGCTCGTAGCTTCACCTCTACACCTATATTTTATACATTTTATAAATGAATATAATGTATATAAACAGATGAGTTCTAAATTTCAAATTTCTGCTGGTTGTCATTGGAAACAGTCAACCCTTTGTCGACAGACACGCCCCTAACAGCTTATCTGAGCTCTTAGAATGACAGAAAATGTTGTTTTTTTCCATATCTATCCATTTTCTGAGTTGAACAGCTTGGCTCAGTTCACATTCCCATTTGGTGCCCCTGTAGGGGCCAATATTTCCCCATTTAAAGTCAGTGGAATATCTCATCATGGCTTCCATTAAGCTGTCCATACACTTCAGATACCCATTGACTACTCATTCAGTTGACAACTATTTCTTCTGACACCCCCAAAATGACCAAGTGTGCATGTGCTCCCAATAGATAGGAACATCTTTGGCAATAGCTTACCTCCAGTGAGTACAAAAGGATAGGACATGTTGGATTCCAACATGCCTGACCCTTCTTTGTCCCTGACATTTGACCCATACACAAGATGGTTGACTGGTCCATGAAAATCAACAGTTCGGGCAATCTATAAAGGTGTATGGCCATCAAACGAAAGTTATGACCCCATAGCTTTACCTATACTGATACAGTGTAGCAAACGATTACGCTTTATTCACCCAAGCCTGGAAAACCGCAGGCTTGTGAATGAGCATCTTGTCTTAAGGCGTCTTAAAGGAGTCAAATGGGCTTTCCAAAGCTGTTTGGATGTGTGGTCCTGCTCATTCTGCCCCCTGCAGTTTCTGTTCTTCTGGGTCTTGGCTCACATTCGTCATGGTCTTGTACATGTGCCAGGCACGTCTCAGCCTCATTTCTCAGGCTGGTTGCAATCCAGCGGGCGTTCACAGGCTTTCATTGCGGGGCTGCCAGCCTCCCTGCTCAGTGTTTTCTTCTGTCTGGTGCCTGAAGAACATTTCTATACTGAACCTGGAGAGAAGAGTGACAAATACAAGTTCTATGTATAGCATACTAGGTGAGATATAGCTACCTGCAAGAGATATAAAATGCAATGATATCTCATGTAGATTTTCACAAACTCAGTCTTAATGAAAAACGCATGTAACAGCAACCCAAACTGAGAGCTATAGTACAAGAATATTATAGTCCATGCTTAGTATATATTCCCCTGTGGGCAGCATGCTACCCTACATACATGTTGAGTCATTTCGTACTCCAGAGCTGCACTCACTATTCTGCTGGTGCAGTCACTGTGTACATACATTACATTACTTATCCTGTACTGATCCTGAGTTACATCCTGTATTATACTCCAGAGCTGCGCTCACTATTCTGCTGGTACAGTCACTGTGTACATACATTACTTATCCTGTACTGATCCTGAGTTACATCCTGTATTATACTCCAGAGCTGCACTCACTATTCTCCTGGTGCAGTCACTGTGTACATACATTACATTACTTATCCTGTACTGATCCTGAGTTACATCCTGTATTATACTCCAGAACTGCGCTCACTATTCTGCTGGTACAGTCACTGTGTACATACATTACATTACTTATCCTGTACTGATCCTGAGTTACATCCTGTATTATACTCCAGAGCTGCGCTCACTATTCTGCTGGTGCAGTCACTGTGTACATACATTACATTACTTATCCTGTACTGATCCTGAGTTACATCCTGTATTACACTCCAGAGCTGCACTCACTATTCTGCTGGCGCAGTCACTGTGTACATACATTACAATACTTATCCTGTACTGATCCTGAGTTACATCCTGTATTATACTCCAGAGCTGCACTCACTATTCTGCTGGTGCAGTCACTGTGTACATACATTACATTACTTATCCTGTACTGATCCTGAGTTACATCCTGTATTATACTCCAGAGCTGCACTCACTATTCTCCTGGTGCAGTCACTGTGTACATACATTACATTACTTATCCCATACTGATCCTGAGTTACATCCTGTATTATACTCCAGAGCTGCACTCACTATTCTGCTGGTACAGTCACTGTGTACATACATTACATTACTTATCCCGTACTGATCCTGAGTTACATCCTGTATTATACTCCAGAGCTGCACTCACTATTCTGCTGGTGCAGTCACTGTGTACATACATTACATTACTTATCCTGTACTGATCCTGAGTTACATCCTGTATTATACTCCAGAGCTGCGCTCACTATTCTGCTGGTGCAGTCACTGTGTACTTACATTACACTCCTGATCCTGTACTAAACTGAGATGAGTGTCAGTACACCACATACAGTGCACATCCGGCACACTGATCAGTGGGGGTGCTGGGTGTCTGACCTCTGTTGATCTCATAGTGTTGACCTTTGTTAAGGATAGGCTATCAATATCAAGTCTTAAACTATTCCTTTAAGCAGCTGTCTTCCATCTCACTGTATGCAGTGCCAAAGACACATAGAGAGAATACTGCAGCTGCATACCCCTCTTCCCCTATCATCGTAAACATGTATAAACATCTTACAGAAAGTGTGGAAGGTGCTGGAGGGTTTGGTAGCTGCTCCTTTTCCCTATACGACAGATATTCATCTAGTCACATCTTCTACTGATGTACATAAGGTAATAGTGACAGGTCACCGCCACCTAACAAACCTGTAACAACCCGTCGTATACTTTTCTTTTAAACTTTAACATATCTGCACATAAAATGTTAGTTTGCAGCCATAGAGAAGAGTAAACTGAGCCCTGACCTGTCGTACAGCGCCGGCCATAAAACAATTCATCCCCTGAGCTGTAGGAGAAGGTATGAAGAAATGTGCGCTGTAATCTCCAATAAAAAAGGGATAATCTGTGGAATATATTGCCTTCTCCGCTCTATTAAACAAGCAGGCGACGTGATGATGAAGATATACCACTGTCTGGAAAACGGATTTAGATGCCAATTGTTCAAGAAATTCTTGGAATTAGATGTCAATAAAAGAATGGTAAGCCTCAGCAGGTGGAAGACACCTGTATATAACCTCCACTGACTGCAGATGAGACTGACCGGGGTAGTTGTGCCAGCCTTAAAGGGAATGTGTCGCCAGATTTAATTTTTTTTTTTAAATTTAGTAAAACCAGATAATGAAATGTATCAGTCACTTTTTCTAATGTTTATAGTTTCTGATTCTAGATTTTTTTTATCCTATTTTTATAAATTATTATGGAGCCATCTTGCCTGAGCCTCTCCTCTGCTTTGTTAACAGCATTTAGTGATAGGCTTTACCCCACTCTCATGGCCATAGGCTGAAATAGACTGGAATCGACTCAGTGAGGTCTATGGGAGACGTTTCTAGACATGCTTAGTGCAGGGAGGCGGAGTAGATAAGATGTGACATCATCTGTTGTCTGTAGTGGATCTACAGAGGTGTTATCTTCTATTGTAATCCTGTCTGTGATGTAAATGAGGTGATTGCCGCAAAACAAAACCCCCCCTACAGAATAGGTAAGTGTTAGTCTATTATTAGGCTTAGTGGCCGGAGTGAAAATTGCAGGATATAGTACATTTTTAAAATATAGATAATGACTTGATAAATTCCTTAAAATATCAAACAAAAGCCTTACAAAATATGTTTAGCATGAAAAATTGGTTTAAAATTGGTAATTTTCTGACAACACATTCCCTTTAAAGGGACACATCAGCTTGATGCTAGGTCATTGTGGGCCCGTGGGGTCCCCACCGATCATCAGAATGTGGGAGCCTAGTTGCTTGTTGACTCGCACAGAATGACTAGAAGAGTTTCAATTGGAGCGACTGCCATTCTATACAACGTCTATGGCATTGGTGGATCCAGCCGAGTACTGTCTTGTGGCTGGGGTGAATGGAGGATCAAGTCATAAGACAGTCTTGAGAATACGAGACTGTAGGAAAATATGAGCACTATAGTGAGCATTGATAGAAAATATGAACACTGAAAAGGAGCAGCTAATACATCACACAAAGGATATTACCCAGCAGGGGGCGACAATCAGCACAAGAGAATGCTATTCCTAGGGTAATTTGTGCTCTAACCTAAGGTATGGTGGGAGAGACATTCCAGATAAGAAATAGAATTTAACCAAAAACAATACTTTTGATTTGACTTGTGAATATTTCCTATACAGGTCATAATAATGGAAAACTAAAATATACAGAACTGTGCAAAAGTTTTAGGCAGGTGTGAAAAAAAAATCCTGCAAAGTAAGAGTGCTTTCAGCAATAGAAGGGTTAATAGTTTTTATCAATTACCAAAATGAAATGAATGAAGAAAAGGGAAATTTAAATCCCATCAATATTTGGTGTGACCTTTGCCCTTTGGAGGAGGAGTCCTGGAAGTGATGATCCGGCCCCCACAGATATAGCCCTGATATCATCATCATCCAGTCTGTTTGGGATGACATGAAGAGACAGACGGATTGGAGCAAGCCTACATCCACAGAAGATCTGTGCTTAGTTCTCCAAGATGGTGGGAACAACCTCCCTGCCCAGTTGTGCCAAAAACTGTCTGCAAGTACCGAGAAGAACTGATGGAAGGCAAAGGGCAAAAGTCACACCAAATATTAATGGGATTTACATTTCTCTTTTGATTTTGTTAATTGACAAATATTAACCTTTCTATTTTTCAAAGCATACTTCTTTGCAGCATTTTTTTCACACCTGCCTAAAACTTTTTTGCACAGAACTGTAAAGGGGTTGTTCCGTTAAGTACACTTTTCCGCTATTCACAGGACACAGGATAGGGAATAGGTGTCCTTAATGCCACAACCACCAGGTTCAACATCAATCTGGAGAAGCTCCCTTGTGAATAGAGTGTCAATGCGCTTGTGTGACCGCCGCTCCATTCACTGCTATGAGACTATGGCCGCTGCTGGGGATTACAGTCCTGGTAGCCCCATAGCTGTGAATAGAGCATTAGTCACACAAGCACATTGATGCTCTATTAACAAGGAGGTTTTGGAGGAGTTTTGTTCCCCCCACTCCCCTGATCATTGAGGGAACCATTGGTCGGACCCCCAGCAATCTGACACTTATTCTCTATTCTAAGAATAGAAGATGAGTGTCCATAACAGCACAACCCCAAACTGATTTGATGTTATCTGTTCTGTCTTTGACCCACCACCAGAGTAGTAGCCATAGGGAGTGCAATCGCTACTGGTTACTGGAGCCTCAGGGGGCTCAAACATCTCTTTTCAACATAAATAGACACCAGTATTATAGATAGTACTTGGTAAACGAGGGCCCATTGCATATTTTGCATTGGGGCCAAGGAGTCTCAAGTTACGCCGGTGCTCACCGCAGAGTCAGTAGTGTGTAATAGATCCCCACCACCAATGGAAATCATGTAAATTACTGAAGCCATGTCGAAATGACTAAACTTCTAGTAAACTTTTTGACTTTCTGAACCCTTATTTTTTCCTACTGTAAGCATTTACAATGTATAAGATTGTTCTGCTAGAGAAATGCAGCAGGTGAGCAGGGCTAATGAATTACCAAAGGTCGGGCTCCGACACAGGTTTCATGTCAACCTTCACACACTAAGACTGAACATAAAGCCAGCACCATTTATTGTCCTATCTACTCAATCTGTCTCCTTCTTGCTTTCAGAGGGAATGATCAAGAGACAGAACTCAAAGCTGGAAGCAGATCTCCATGAAGGTCTCTCGCAGAACTCGAATCCTCTACGAAGATCAAGGATCACTTTCTAGAAGAGAGCGAGAAGAGCAGTGAGCTATGACGTTGGGATCAGAAAAGTGTAAGGCTCTGCTGCTGTGACGGGAAGAAGGCTTGGGTTTGCTCGCTGCTGACTTGTGTTTACCACAGGACGGATTGCATCACCGAGAGGGAGATTAAGGGAAGGAGAATAAGCTCATTCATGAATTATCACCGGGCTGTGACAGGCATGGGAATAACGGGAAGGCTTTCTTTCGAGGGTTGATGCTACAGGTCTATAGACAATCCACGGAAGCTTGGAAACTAAGAGCGTCCGGAGCCAGCGGCTTGAAAGGCTTCACCACTCTATATTACGTCACAGCCTAGTCAGTCAATGAGATGAGTATAAAACCAGCAACCTACTCCTATGTGAAGCCTACACACCGCAGGCAATCTCTGGGGTAACACGGATATTTTTGGCTGGAAAGAGCCTTCATTGGAGATACAAAAATATCCAAAAAACTATTTTTAGCTCTATTGGAATCCTCTCATTTACTCATTTTTGTAATTTTTTTAAAGTTTTTTTTAAGACGCCTTTAATGTGTCACTTTAAGGTCAACTGGTTTGCAGCAACTTTTTGAAATCTGCTCGGCCTATACTTTAAAAAAAAAAAAAAAATCCCCTTCCCTTAATTTAAAAAACATTAGTATTGCCATGGCAGAAAAGTGTGAGTTTATTGCTAACATGTACGGCTACGACTTGGGTGGTCACTTTGTAGATTTTAAGCCGTTGGGTTTTGGGGCCAATGGTCTTGTTCTTTCTGCCATTGACAGCAAAAATTCACGAAAAGTGGCAGTGAAAAAGATTACTATTAGTGACTGTCGGAGTATGAAGCATGCCTTAAGGGAGATCAAGATCATCCGACGTCTCAGTCATGACAACATTGTCAAAGTTCACGCTGTGTTGGGTCCCAGAGGGGCTGATCTTCAAGGAGACATTTTCAGATACAACGTGGTTTATATTGTCCAGGAGCATATGGAGACGGATCTTTCTCGGCTGTTGGAACAAGGGCCACTGAGTGAGGACCACGCCAAGCTTTTTATTTACCAGCTCCTCCGTGGCTTGAAATACATCCATTCAGCCAACGTGCTCCACCGGGATCTAAAACCAGCCAATATCTTCATCAATACTGAGGACCTCGTACTCAAGGTTGGAGACTTTGGGTTGGCTCGTATTGTGGACCAGCACTACTCACATAAGGTAACTTTTTGACTATTTTTTAATGTGATGTTTATGAATAATGATTGGTTACTACGTGCCATGAAGATATAGAGATCTGTCGAAACCACATAGGTTGGTGGACAAGCCAAATGACTTGAATCGCGAAGAATTTTGCAAAACTTCTCTTTTCTACTTGCCAAGTATTATATAGAAAATGCACAGTATGTATTAGATATTAGACATTATATTGGAGTGTTTGGTAGGATCTTCTAACTATAGATATGAGGTCAGAACAGTTGGGGTGTCGAAACTTGAAAGTCTTGAATGAGTACACTGATATATTGCAATGTATTATGTTAAATCCTGCCCTCGCAACCCATCTGCATCCCGTGATCATGCCAGTGATGTGACCAGTGGAGGTCTACTGAGCATACGGTACTACCTGGCTGCTACAAAGTATATGGAACTATGCTAATTTTGGTGCACCGTGGCTACTATAAATAGCTTATTAGTGAGGGTGCCCAAAGTCAGACCCCTGCCTATTCCGTTTTGATGTTGTTTCCTAAGGATAGGTCATCAGGGTGAACTTCTTGGGATACCCCTTTAAACAACTAAGATAAAAGTTATTTAGGCTCCTGGCTATTGCGGTGGTGGTCAGTTTATATTTTACATACAGTATGGGAAATTTAATGCCGTATTTTCAATTGCGCATTCTTTTGCCATGGCCAGTTCGGACATTATGGCAAATAGTGTCTTCTGTACAGTATGGTGCAAAAGTTTTAGGCATGTGCGGTAAAAATGGTGCAAAGTAAAAATGGTGTGGCCTTTGCCCTTTGGAGGAGGAGTCCTGGTAGTGATGATACGGTCCCCAGAGATATAGCCCTGACCTCATCATCATCCAGTCTGTCTGGGATGACATGAAGAGACAGAAGGATTGGAGCAAGCCTACATCCACAGAAGATCTGTGCTTAGTTCTCCAAGATGGTGGGAACCATCTTCCTGCCAAGTTCTGCCAAAAACTGTCTGCAAGTACCGAGAAGAATTAATGGAAGACAAAGGGCAAAGGTCACACCGAATAGTGATGAGAGTTACATTTCTCTTTTCTTCATTCTCTGCTATTTCTAGCATTCTTACTCGGCAGTGTTTTCCCTCACCTGTCTAAGACTTTTGCACAGTAGCGTATCTTGAAAACCGAGGATACCAAAAACATTCATGATCCAGATGCTAGTAATGATTAAGTGGAGGAGGATATATAATTAAATATTGTCACCTCTTTAATGGAAATAACAGAACCCCTCCAACTGGGTGTTACCATCAGGACCATTTTAACACTTTGGTGGGCCCATAAGTGTCCCCCACATAACCTCCCCTGAGTGTCCCATCACACATTAAAATGTCTCCCCAGTGGCTAGTCACACATTAAGACATCCCTCAGTGACCCGTCAGAGCTTATCCACTTTTTACTATTGATGGCGTATCCTGGGAATAGGCCATCAATATTAGAGCTCCAAAGGTCCAACACCCGAGACCCCCACAGATCAGCTGTACCGAGACAACGCAGCTCCGCACTGCTCACTCACCATACAAACCGCCCCATTGAAGTCAGTGGCCCCCACACAGTATTAGATGCTTCAGTGTCCCCCATACAGTATTAGATGCTTCAGTGTCCCCCCATACAGTATTAGATGCTTCAGTGTCCCCCCCACACAGTATTAGATGCTTCAGTGTCCCCCATACAGTATTAGATGCTTCAGTGTCCCCCATACAGTATTAGATGCTTCAGTGTCCCCCACACAGTATTAGATGCTTCAGTGTCCCCCCCCCATACAGTATTAGATGCTTCAGTGTCCCCCATACAGTATTAGATGCTTCAGTGTCCCCCCCCATACAGTATTAGATGCTTCAGTGTCCCCCACACAGTATTAGATGCTTCAGTGTCCCCCCCCATACAGTATTAGATGCTTCAGTGTCCCCCATACAGTATTAGATGCTTCAGTGTCCCCCCCATACAGTATTAGATGCTTCAGTGTCCCCCCCATACAGTATTAGATGCTTCAGTGTCCCCCCCATACAGTATTAGATGCTTCAGTGTCCCCCATACAGTATTAGATGCTTCAGTGTCCCCCCCATACAGTATTAGATGCTTCAGTGTCCCCCCCATACAGTATTAGATGCTTCAGTGTCCCCCACACAGTATTAGATGCTTCAGTGTCCCCCCCATACAGTATTAGATGCTTCAGTGTCCCCCCATACAGTATTAGATGCTTCAGTGTCCCCCACACAGTATTATATGCTTCAGTGTCCTCCCCATACAGTATTAGATGCTTCAGTGTCCCCCACACAGTATTAGATGCTTCAGTGTCCCCCCCCCATATAGTATTAGATGCTTCAGTGTCCCCCACACAGTATTAGATGCTTCAGTGTCCCCCCCATACAGTATTAGATGCTTCAGTGTCCCCCATACAGTATTAGATGCTTCAGTGCCTCCCCCCCATACAGTATTAGATGCTTCAGTGTCCCCCCCCATACAGTATTAGATGCTTCAGTGTCCCCCACACACACAGTATTAGATGCTTCAGTGTCCCCCCCACACAGTATTAGATGCTTCAGTGTCCCCCATACAGTAGTTTATGCTTCACAGTAGGCCCCACACAGTATTAGATGCTTCAGTGTCCCCCACACAGTATTATATGCTTCAGTGTCCTCCATACAGTATTAGATGCTTCAGTGTCCCCCCCATACAGTATTAGATGCTTCAGTGTCCCCCATACAGTATTAGATGCTTCAGTGTCCCCCACACAGTATTAGATGCTTCAGTGTCCCCCATACAGTATTACATGCTTCAGTGCCTCCCCCATACAGTATTAGATGCTTCAGTGTCCCCCATACAGTATTATATGCTTCAGTGTCCCCCATACAGTATTAGATGCTTCAGTGTCCCCCACACAGTATTAGATGCTTCGGTGTCCCCCATACAGTATTAGATGCTTCAGTGTCCCCCACACAGTATTAGATGCTTCAGTGTCCCCCACACAGTATTAGATGCTTCAGTGTCCCCCCCATACAGTATTAGATGCTTCAGTGTCCCCCATACAGTATTAGATGCTTCAGTGTCCCCCATACAGTATTAGATGCTTCAGTGTCCCCCATACAGTAGTATATGCTTCAGCGTCCCCCACACAGTATTAGATGCTTCAGTGTCCCCCACACAGTATTAGATGCTTCAGTGTCCCCCATACAGTATTAGATGCTTCAGTGTCCCCCATACAGTATTAGATGCTTCAGTGTCTCCCATACAGTATTAGATGCTTCAGTGTCCCCCATACAGTATTAGATGCTTCAGTGTCCCCCATACAGTATTAGATGCTTCAGTGTCCCCCCCCCCATATAGTATTAGATGCTTCAGTGTCCCCCCCCCATATAGTATTAGATGCTTCAGTGTCCCCCACACAGTATTAGATGCTTCAGTGTCCCCCCCCCCCCATATAGTATTAGATGCTTCAGTGTCCCCCACACAGTATTAGATGCTTCAGTGTCCCCCCCATACAGTATTAGATGCTTCAGTGTCCCCCCATACAGTATTAGATGCTTCAGTGTCACCCATACAGTATTAGATGCTTCAGTGTCCCCCATACAGTATTAGATGCTTCAGTGTCCCCCACACAGTATTAGATGCTTCAGTGTCCCCCCATACAGTATTAGATGCTTCAGTGTCACCCATACAGTATTAGATGCTTCAGTGCCTCCCCCCATACAGTATTAGATGCTTCAGTGTCCCCCATACAGTATTAGATGCTTCAGTGTCCCCCATACAGTATTAGATGCTTCAGTGTCCCCCATACAGTATTAGATGCTTCAGTGTCCCCCCCATACAGTATTAGATGCTTCAGTGTCCCCCATACAGTATTAGATGCTTCAGTGTCCCCCCCCATACAGTATTAGATGCTTCAGTGTCCCCCCCACACAGTATTAGATGCTTCAGTGTCCCCCATACAGTAGTTTATGCTTCACAGTAGGCCCCACACAGTAGTTTGTTACTTATCTTGTCCCATGAAGAGCGTCCTCCTCCTCCTTCTGATCGCAGGCGCTGATGATTTACGTCATCGCGCTTGTGTCGGGTCAGAGGTCACACTCTGCAGTCAGTGTAGGCCGTGGTTCCGCGGACTGCGGCCTACACTGACAACTTTCAGCTGTGTGTGCGTTTGCACATACAGCTGAAAGACGCGATCGCTCACTAACCGCGATTCCTGTACCGGATTCCCCATTAGTGAGCGATCATGGCGACGGCGCGCGTGCCAACTGAGAGGGCTCTGCATGCCCTCTCTGGCACGTGTGCCATAGGTTCGCCATCACGGTTCTAAGAGAAGTATTCTCTGTAGAATAATTCACTAAACCAGACATGTCAAAAGAGCTGTCAGGCGTCCCCTTTAATATGTTACCAAGACCTAAGTCCATCTTACTTGAAATTCAGCCACATTACCTACATCCTTGACAGTGAGAGGGTTAAATAGTGCAAATATGTTTGTATAAGTGACCATTATTGTAGATAGTGAAATCTAAGTTCACATATTCCTAGAATTGCAGCGATATGCGAGCAATAAGAATATTTGCCATTCAAAAGTCTTAGAAAGATGACATTTTTATGGTGACCTATCAGATAATGACACACAATTGGAGATAACAGGCAGAGGGAGCACATAACTTCAAGATAACAGGCAGAGGGTGTACATAACCTTCTAGATAACAGGCAGAGGGAGCACATAACTTCAAGATAACAGGCAGAGGGTGTACATAACCTTCTAGATAACAGGCAGAGGGTGTACATAACCTTCTAGATAACAGGCAGAGGGAGCACATAACCTCAATATAACAGGCAGAGGGAGCACATAACTTCAAGATAATAGGCATAGAGAGCACATAACTACTAGATAACAGGCAGAGACAGTACATAGCTTCAAGATAATAAGCAGTGAGAGCACATAACTTCAAGATAACAGGTAGAGGGAGTACATAACCTTCTAGATAACAGGCTGAGGGAGCACATAACCTCAATATAACAGGGAGAAGGAGCATATAACTTCTAGATAACAGGCAAAGGACGCACATAACCTCAAGATAACAGGCAGAGAGAGTAGATAACTTCTAGATAACAGGCAAAGGGAGCACGTAACCTCAAGATGACAGGCAGAGGGAACATATAACTTCTAGATAACAGGCAGAGAGAGTACATAACTTCTAGATAACAGGCAAAGGGAGCATGTAACCTCAAGATAACAGGCAGAGGGAGAATATAACTTCCAGTTAACAACCAGAAGGAGCACATAACTTCAAGATATAGGCATTCTGGTTTGGGTCACAGCACTAAGTAAAACACATCAACCTCGAGAGGTCTGTGATGGGCACATCCTATGGACTCCCACTCTTGATATCTTGGGTAGATGTTTAAAGGTGAACTGTCCCTTTAAGGCGTATTTCCTCAGCACACTGCAGATGATATTGCACATCCCTCACAAGATTTCACCTGTAATGCTTGTTATTGCAGAATGTAATTTTCTCCGGTCTGAGCCGGTTCCAGCTGATTTATTCTATAAGACACATCTGATGAGGACTTTACAATTGCGATTTCACCGTGTCATGTGACAAGACCATGGAATCTGCGGCACAGACCTCGTGTCACCTTTCTCTGCAATGTAACCTTTTAAAGGGCCAGTAAATGTTTTATATCCTTATAATGTTTCCAAAAACAGAGCTGAGAATTTTATGATCTGAGAGATGATTGTAAGAACGAATTCCTATCATGCTCCATGTCTGACTCGTCCTGGGCAGGTTTATCGAAATACGACCGTGAAGCATGTGATATTAGGCGCTTGCTACACGTTTAGGGTGAGTGCCCCCCAAAGTTCCCAAGGGCTGCATGATTCTACCGATAAGATAAGAGTCGTTGCACTGTGTGGCCACGTCCCAAGTCTCTGTCCAGACTGAGTTAGCGTCTCAATTATTTGCTTGCATATACCTCCCGCTTACGGCCATGTATAGGCTCACAGTAGTAGACATTGCCCAAGGGTTCCTGGGTTTGCAGGGCCAAACCACCAGGGCTTACCGAAACAGCCAAGCGGTGCCACTCTACACAGTCTCCATAACTCCCATTAAACTACACTGTTTCTATAGCTCCACAGTTATGTCCAAGTGCCATATTTGGAGTTGGAAAGGATTTTTTTTTCCGTGATGGGGCAATTGGTGTCCGCCTCATGGGTTTTTTTTTTGCCTTCCTCTGGATCAACATGGTAGGTTTATAGGTTGAACTTGATGGATTTGTATCTTTTTCCAACTGTATATAGTTTGATACAGTAAGGTAGGGACTCCCAGCACTATAGATCACCATGGTGCAAGGACTTCTCATCTCCGGACCAGATTTAGTCCATGGTGGGCAATATGCAACGTAGATTTTCCAGACCATATTTGCCCATGTGCTTGAGGACAGCTGGAAGTGGCCATAACATGGTACTGGCACAGGGCACTAAACTTAAAACTTTCTGGCCCCAAATGGAGTTTTCATACTGATGACCTATACACAGGATACATTATCAGTATGTGATCTGTGGGAGTCCGACACTTGGGCTCCCCATAGTTCAGCTGTTCCAGCAGCCTCCAGATCCCAGGAGTGGACGGGGAGTGCATGACGCTCTCCTATTCAAGTAATAGAAGTGACACTGCCTTGCCCCGGAACCTTGACTATCCATTGGACGGGGCTGCCGATCCACTCCTATTACTTGAATATGAGCCACCTGCATGCCCTCCCTGTCCACTGCAGCAGCCTCCGGCTGATCTGTTTGGGGTCCAGGTATCAGACCCCCAACAATCACATGCTGATGACTTATCTGGTGGACAGATCATCGATAAGAAAACTCCATTTGTGGCCGGGAAACTCCTTTAGACTGAAGCCCAACATTGTGAAAACGCTGTGTTTTACCTTACCTGGCTAATCCCATCCACACATTGCAGTAAAATATCTGCGGCGTAATGCTGCGATTTAAAAAAACGCTGGTGCAGCATGTCTATTATACTTACGGAAATGTTGGCGTTTTCCATATAGTTATAATAGAGGCAGAAAGACTGCAGAGGAAAACTTTGTGGAATTTCTGTGAAAAGCGCTGCAGGAAAAAATGCAATGTGTTTCTGCCACGGTCCAACATTCAGCCATGTTGTTACAGTATATTATTATCATATTATCAGTTTATAGTTTATCTCTGAATCGCAGTTAGTATTATGTTTGGAACATGAGATGTTTCTATGGGTGGCTTCCTTTACCTGATTCTCCCTATTGACTGATTACCCCTTTAAAGAGGAACTGTCACTGAGTCTGACAACCCCAGTGACCTCCATAATCTAATCGGCGCTGTCACCATGAGCAATTTGGTGTTTTGTTTATTCAAATCCGTTCAGCCATTCCAAAGATATAAGCCCTGTTAGTGTTGATGCAAATTAGGGTCTACTAACCGAGTGGGCGGTAACACTGAGAGACTCCGCCCCCAGATAAGTGATAGTGTTACCGCCCACTTTGCTAGTAGACCCTAATTTGCATCAGCACTACAAAGGCTTATATCTTTGGAACGGCTAAACAGATTTGGATAAACAATACACCAAAATGCTCAGGGTGACAGCGCCGATCAGATGATGGAATTGGGATTTTCAGACCTGATGACAGCTCCTCCTTAAGCTTTAATATATATTTTAATACAAGCAATATATTGGATGAATGTTCTGCTACATTTTCCTTCCACTTATGTATAATTGCCATCTCTATAGGTAAGTCGGGATGCCGCAGTGCTCATATAGAAGAGCAGAGGAATATACTGTTATTTCCTGGGGGAATTGCACTTTGTGTAGAGCTCGCAGGCTGCGGGGTGAATGCGGTGTTTCTGTTCTTCCTCTCCAGGGCTGCATCTAGAATAAAACGTCCTGAATATTTCATAAGGTTATAATGCAGGCCTGACTTGCCACAGTAATCAGGTTGGCCGTGTGATAAGAGGCGCTTATGTAATAAAACACATGTTATCATTAACTCGTTTTATAATCTTCCTGCCTTCTGCTGGTTCAGTCGCTCATTATAGCTGGTTCTTAGGCAATTTGAGCAAAAATGGAAAAAAAAGGCACAAATGTTGAATTTTCCAAACACCATACAGTACAATACACCCCCCCCCCCCTTTCTGTAATTCAGTGGAGACGTCTGTGCCTATTGTTTGAGACTGGTGAGATGTTTTATCTGATTTGCTGGAAAATCTTGTTCTGACCATCACTATTATCACTGTGACCGATGTGGAACAACTCCATTATATGGAATATCTTGTGACCCTTCACTATGGCCCGCTCTGGTGGGCCTGACTGTAAAGGCATTGCATGGATGGTTGTTCCTTTGAGTAGCTGGCACGTAAAGATGGGCGAAACTCCCAAAATTTGTTCAGGTGGCTCAGGTCCCTGATTCGTTTTGGGTGAAACAAGTTCGGGTAGAACCGGGAGTGACATTATTATACTGTGTAGTTTTTTCAGACCCCAGAGTATAATAGGTGGAGATCCAGGGGAGATGTAAACATTTATACTCACCTTCCCTGACATTGAAGCGTCAGCCACTATCTCTCGGTCTCCTCGGTGATATCATGCGCCCGGAGACACCCCTGAGGCCTGTGAATGGGCCTCAGCGGTCACATGTGTGAACGCCACCGTCCTACCATTGGAAGAAACAGGTTTCTGGTGACAATTACAACACTGATCACAGCGTCGCCTGAAAGTGTATGTTCTTTTTTCTCTTTTTGTCTGGTCTGGGGACTGATCCATTGATCATCTATATCAGATTGATGGAGGTTCTATGCAGGGTTACTTTAACCATAAGGCAAATGGTGCACATGCATTGGGCCCTATAGTAGAGGGGAGTCCCTTGGGACAGTGCATGAGGCCTCAGGCGGCAGATTGAGGGGGCAGCACTGAGAGTATTTTTTGGGTGAACTGCTATTATTATTCTCTGAGGTATCTTCAGGGCCCCGGGGAGCTCTGGCTGTGGTCTTCAGGCCTCTTCTGTTCTCAGAGACATTATGAATGACATCAGAGACTGCTGAGGCCTGTAATTGGACCTTAACAGTCACGTGAGTCAGGCAGGTCACCATGACACATAATAATGCATAACCTACAACATAACTCTGAGACCGGAAGTGGCCCGAAGACCGTCGCTAGAGCCCAGGAGAGGTGAGTAACACAGTTTGTTATGTTTACTAACCTCCGCTGGGCCTCTGCACATTATACTCTGAAGAGACCCCAGAGTATAATAATAGCTCATGAGTGGATAATACAAAAAATTTGAGAAAGTTTTGGAAAAATCATAGGGGCCACTATGGCACTTCATACTGTGTGTCGGAGCCATTATAGCATACTATACTGTGTGAAGGGCTGCTATAGGACATTATATTATGTGGAGGGGGCATAAATCTGTGGGGGCAACCAGGAGGGGGACATTATACTGTGGAGTCAACTGGAGGGGGACAATATAATATATTGTCTGAGGGGCCACTGGGGTAGGACATGTCAATGTCTGAGGGGACAAGTGAATGTGTGATGACACTGCAGCATTATACTATGTGAGGGCCACTAAGGGGCATTATACTAGGTGGGGGCCACTGAGGGGGAAGTATAATTTGTGCTGGTTCGGGTTGTGTAAGTTTTGTGATGGGGGGCCCTCTTATGTAACCTTTGCACTGGGCCCACCAATGTATTAAAAACGACCCTGGTTCTACTCCTAATGATCAGCTTATTGAAGGGGCATGGTGCTTAGCCGAGTGCTAAAGACTCTTCCGAAGCTAAATAGTAAGTTTCTATCTCACCCCAAGTGCTTTATTCACAACAGTACTTCTCTAAAATGTCCTATATGATCATGCTGCTGCTTCTGAGTGAAAGGAGAGTTTCTGTGTGTTGTCTGTGGAAGACATCATAGTGGCTAGTCTCCCACAAGCTCGGGGAGAACTAAAAATTTGAGGTATCTAAAGAGGAAATCTGCAAACAGAGGAGAATACTGGTCACGTAATGAGCAGAAATAGTGTCATTCATCCTGTAGACACACTGTACAGTACTATTAACTTATGCAAAGTTGGTGGAAAGTTAAGGTACTCTTTAAGTTCATACATGACCGCACCTTTACTCTATGTCAGTGGTTTTTCACACAGGTTCTAAACACCTTGCGGAATTGATAGTGGGTACTTAGCTTCTGACCATCTGACCATTCAGTTGGTAAGTGGGTGTCTGAAGTGGGCGCTACTACAGCCATTGATGGTCCGCTTCTACACCTTACATTCGGAAACAGAGGCCCTCAGTTAGAAAGGCTTAGGAGGAGATTGACCTGCCTAGCCAAAAGTCAGTTTTTTTGGCAGGGGATTGAAGTTTTTAGTTCATCTAGCTTTTACATAGTGAGGATTTACACGGATCAGTCTCCTACTTTTATGTTTCTTTTGCCCATCAATAAATAGAAATCCTGTATGAAAAAAGATTAGAGCAGAAATCTGGAATTATGTAAGGATTATGCCTTGGCCTATATCCTAAGATGTGTTTCACTGGCCTAATTGAGCTCTATTGATACAAAGATGTGGAGTTTATGTGAAGATCTCGGAATCGCTCAGGTTTCTTTTTCATGTTTAGTGTAGCAGAAGATGTAGAAGAAAAAGTCTTTATCCAGGGTAATGAACCCTCGTATCATCCCATTGTTCTGCTCGGTGCATATGAGGATCGGGCTGAGGTTTGCGTGAGTGCCTGCAGCTTTATCTCAGCCTTGAACCCTCCCTAGTATGACTTTTATCTCATTGATATGGAGGTGAGAGTATGGAAAAGGACGACAGCTCAGACTACATTCTGTAGATATTGTATACAGTGAGTGCCTCTATGTATAGGGAAATCAACAAGCTGTGGTTTCCTGGTGCACCTGTGTCCACAATGTGTTTTGAGACACAAAATGTGTTCTGTGTCACAAAATTAATTCATTTTGTGGTCACAGAAATAATTTTTTGTGCTCACAAAATCCGTTATATTTTTCAGAGAATGCACAAAAATCACTTTTGTTGCACTGTTTATTTTGTGTGTACAGAAAATAAATTTGTTCATTCATAGCTTTTTTTAGTCCAAAAAGTCATTGTGTATGCACAAGATATATTTTGTGATTCTGCAGTCACAAAGAAGAATTCTGTGTGACAAAATCATTTTTTTCCCACACAAAAATTGTATTTCGTGGGACAAAAATGAATTATGTCACACAGAAATCTTTTTTTGTGACCACAGAATCACAAAATATATCTTGTGCGCACACAGTTACATTTTGTAATAAACTTTGGTATGTTCAGTATGTTATTTTGTAACAAAGAAGGTTATTTTGTGGTACACTATACTTTTTCTGACACAGAATGTTGTTTTGTCACACAGAATTTTATTTTATGACAAATGGCATTTTTTTTGCACAGAAATTTATGTAAGTCACAATGTATTATGTAACAAAATGAACTCTTGTGATTGAAAAATTGATTCTGTAAACACAAAATGTGCTTTTTGGCACCCAGTTGAAATATCAATAAATTTTTGTGTATACAGAATGTATTTTGTGTTATTGGAATACATTTTGTGATTATGACACATTTTTGCTGTGTTTACAAAATGTAAAAAGGAAAGTATTCTAGTCCCAGAAGGTAGGAAAACTCCGGCACTTACTTTTGCATGCTTAGTTCCATAGGCATCAGACGCAACGTAAAACAAAACATCAAACACAATGTGACGCGTTTCAGGTTGACCTGAGCTTTTTTATCGAACAGTTCAGGTTCACCCAAATGCACCAGATTGTGTTTGATGTTCTGTTTGACGTTGTTTTTGACGTTGTGTTTGATGCCTAGTTTCTGGCCCACTGTGGATAGGTCCTGTGAATATAAATTATTGTGTCATAGCAATAGAGGAGGAGGAGAGGAGCAGCCATGGAGGATGTGGAGTTACAAATGAGGAGGAAAAGAGAAGTCAGGGAATGGAAGAAAGAAGAGAGGAACAGGTAGGAAGTAAGGCTGGTCCTATACAGTTGAAAATTGTCTGAAGCTACCAATTTTGGTGGGACCTGAGGGGAAAGAGAGGTTGGGTATGTTGATTTCAACCCCTTGACCCAACTGAGCATGCATGTCTATGAGGGGTCTGGGGGAATGGCAGACAGCTGAATGAATGTTTGGCCGACAGCTGTTGGTGCATGGCCAGCATAAGAAGTCTGAAGAAGAGAGTCTGAAGGAAATTAAAAAATTGGAGGGCAATCAGAAAGGAGAAGTTAGGAAAAGCAGTCAGAGGAAGAGGAGAAAGAGAGAAATGGCTGGTATTGAGGAGAGGAAGAGCAGCTATAGAGAAGATGGATCACCTGGGAAGAAGGAAAAGAGAAGGAGCCGTTAGGACAGAGCAGTGTAGGACTAGTTGGGAAAGACGAGTAGGATTGAAAAGAATTTGCAAGGAACAACTTTAAAGGAGGAGCAGCCAAAGAGGTGGGTGAGAGGATAAGCCCTAGAGTAGAGCGGAAATGTCAATGGATGAGAAGCAGAGGGGAGGACACCCAAAAATGAGGAGCATTCAAGAGGTGGATGAAAGAATGAGCAGCTAGGAAGGAGGAGGAAGAAATTAGGAGCAGCAAAGGGGGTGAGGAGGAACTACCAGGGAGGAGGAGCAGCCAAGGAGGTAATGAGGAACTGCCAGAAAGAAAGAGCAGCAAGTAGATGAGGAGGAAATGCCAGGGTGGAGGAGCAGTGATGGAGGTGATGAGGAACTGCCAGGGAGGTGGTGCAGCCAATGAGGTGATGAGGAACTGCCAGGGAGGTGGTGCAGCCAATGAGGTGATGAGGAACTGCCAGGGAGGTGGTGCAGCCAATGAGGTGAGGAGGAATTGAAAAGGGAGGAGCAGTCAAGAAGGTGGGGGGAGTGGGAACTGCCAGGGAGGTGGTGCCGCCAATGAGGTGAGGAGGAACTTCCAGGGAGGCAGTAGGAAATGAGGATGAAGAGAAGCCTTATTGGAAGAGGAGAAGGGGGTGAGGAGGAACTACCAGGGAGGAGGTCCAGCCAAGGAAGTGAGGAGGAACTGTCAGGGTGTAGTAAATGAAGATGGCGAGAAGCCTCATTGGAAAAGGAAGTGAAGCGGAGCAGGCAGGGAATTCGGACTTGTGGTAGTTGGAAGCTTTTTCTTAGAATAGAACAAACCTATTATTCAAGGTTGGTTTTTTTTTTTGTTTTTTTTAATACATGTCAGTACACCATGTTGGTGGTCATAGTGGTCACAGCTACGACCAGGCGCCGAAGCCAAAGGTCCCTACAGGTCATTCTCATTACACTTGGGCTGAATAAATTACTATGATGTCCTTTCCGATTTCCTTTGATGGCTGGTAGTCTGTGTATCGTAAATTTGCCATCCCTGCCCTCTGGTGTACTGGAGTGAGAAGATTTATGATGCACAGCCTCCCAGTGTCAGAATGGAGAAAATTAACCACTTCGGGCTCAGGCAGAGCCGTCTGCGCATGCGCAGGATTTCAACCGCGAAAAGCACAGCGTCGGATGCCTATGCAAGGTTGAGAAGAGGGGAAGAGTCAGGGCAGAGTGAACAGGAGGCTCTAAGGGGTGGCGACCAGGGGATGACGCAGGTGTGCTCGGAGCACAGGGGGAACTCCCGCTGTGCTCCCTGAGCATAATCTGCATATCAGAAGAAACGTTTTTTTTTTACAGAAACGGCGGGGAACACAAGAGAAAGAAAGGTATGAGTAGAATAGCCTGTTTAAAGGCTATTCCAACGTGCCATTACTTAAAAACGTGATTTTCTAATGATAGACTCCCTTTAATTGCAAATATAGCAGTTTCTCAGCAGCAGAGAATCAAGGAGGGAATCTGTGGGGGAGGCTGTTGCACAAAAGGGGTCACGATTACTATGTGGGGGCACTGACAGGGGATGGGAATGATGGGAAACTTGTCTTCAAAGACATGGTGTGAACAAGTCTTCATGGTGGTCTGGCCAGATAGAGAAGGAAAGGGAAAGGTAAATGCTGCTAAAATGCACGGATGCGATGTGGCTGATGATTGTGAGGAGAAATTGTGCAGGAGGCCCAAGCTGAGGTCTTGCACCAGGGCCCGTGCCTTAAGTTATGCCCCTGGTACACCCTGACTATTGATGTGTATAATATGGTTTATGTTTATTACAGTCGGGCAGGACATGGATGTTTGCAGTGCAATATGTTCTTTTTTTCATCTTTTGTCCTGCAATCATCTGCCTCTAAGACACAATTTTCAGGATAATGTGCAAAGCAAAGAATATCACAGCACATAATTCAGAGACAAAGCATATAATCCGAGGAGCGCTGCGCAGATGTTACTTGGCCTCTAAGCTCCTGTGTTCTGAAGCAGTAAGAAATGACTTAACTACAGCAATTGTATAAAATGTAAAAAGAATTCCAAATCTTTTTAGATGATTTTTAAGTTTTTGAGGTCCGCAGACAATATAGTGTTATGTGGTTATAACTTTGATGGCTGTCCATAGACTTATTGATATGATATTAATGTTTATGGTTGGGAATCCCTTTAAGCTACAGCAGGTGATGACATCATTAAACCTCGTTCATCTTATGAGGAACAATTAGTGTTAACCAACATCTAGGTGACACATTTTGGTACAATCTACCAACTTTTCTACTTACATATTTTTTTTAGAGTGGAGATAGTTTCTGGTGGTAACATCCATTCTAAATTGGTCTCTGGTTCATCAAAACACTCTAAATAAACAACTAGTGCCAAATAGTCTCAAATCATCATAACATAACATAACAATCATAACATGTATGGAGCCCAGTAACAAATATTGTAATGAAGTAGGTTAGAACAATTATGTCACAGTACAGGGCTAATAAACACAGTGATCTCACATTACAGGGCTAATAAACACAGTGTTGTCACAGTACAGGGCTAATAAACACAGTGTTGTCACAGTACAGGGATAATACACACAGTGATGTCACAGTACAGAGATAATAAACAGTGATGTCACAGTACAGTAATAATACACAGTGATGTCACAGTACAGAGATAATATACACAGTGATGTCACAGTACAGAAATAATAAACACAGTGATGTCACAGTACAGGGCTAATAAACACAGTGTTGTCACAGTACAGAGATAATATACACAGTGATGTCACAGTACAGACATAATACACACAGTGATGTCACAGTACAGGGATGATACTATATGGTGATGTCACAGTACAGAGATAATAAACAGTGATGTCACAGTACAGTAATAATACACAGTGATGTCATAGTACAGAGATAATATACACAGTGATGTCACAGTACAGGGATAATAAACACAGTGATGTCACAGTACAGGGCTAATAAACACAGTGTTGTCACAGTACAGGGATAATAAACACAGTGATGTCATAGTACAGGGATAATACACACAGTGATGTCACAGTACAGGGATAATACACACAGTGATGTCACAGTACAGAGATAATATACAAAGTGATGTCACAGTACAGAGATAATATACACAGTGATGTCACAGTACAGGGATAATAAACACAGTGATGTCACAGTACAGAGCTATTAAACACAGTGTTGTCACAGTACAGAGATAATAAACACAGTGATGTCATAGTACAGGGATAATAAACACAGTGATGTCACAGTACAGGGATAATAAACACAGTGATGTCACAGTACAGGAATGTTAATAATATACAGTCATGGCCAAAAGTTTTGAGAATGATACAAATATTAATTTTTACAAAGTCTACTGCTTCAGTTTTTCTAATGGAAATTTGCATATACTCCAGAATGTTATAAAGAGTGATCAGCTTAACAGCAATTACTTGCAAAGTCAATATTTGCCTAGAAAATGAACTTTATCCCCCAAAACACATTTCAACATCATTGCAGCCCTGCCTTAAAAGGACCACCTAACATCGTTTCAGTGATTGCTCCATTAACACAGGTGTGGGTGTTGATGAGGACAGGGCTGGAGATCAATCTGTCATGATTAAGTAAGAATGACACCACTGGACACTTTAAAAGGAGGCTGGTGCTTGCCATCATTGTTTCTCTTCTGTTAACCATGGTTATCTCTAAAGAAACACGTGCAGTCATCATTGCACTGCACAAAAATGGCCTAACTGGGAAGAGTATTGCAGCTAGAAAGATTGCACCTCAGTCAACAATCTATCGCATCATCAAGAACTTCAAGGAGAGAGGTTCCATTGGTGCCAAAAAGGCTCCAGGGCGCCCAAGAAAGACCAGCAAGCGGCAGGACCGTCTCTTAAAAGTGTTTCAGCTGCGGGATCGGGCTACCGGCAGTGCAGAGCTTGCTGAGGAATGGCAGCAGGCAGGTGTGAGTGCATCTGCACGCACTGTGAGGCGGAGACTCTTGGAGCAAGGCCTGGTCTCAAGGAGGGCAGCAAAGAAGCCACTTCTCTCCAGAAAAAACATCAGGGACAGACTGATATTCTGCAAAAGGTACAGGGAGTGGACTGCTGAGGACTGGGGTAGTCATTTTCTCTGATGAATCCCCTTTTCGATTGTTTGGAACATCTGGAAAACAGCTTATTCGGAGAAGAAGAGGTGAGCGCTACCACCAGTCTTGTCTCATGCCAACTGTAAAGCATCCTGAAACCATTCATGTGTGGGGTTGCTTCTCAGCCAAGGGAATCGGCTCTCTCATAGTCTTGCCTAAAAACACAGCCATGAATAAAGAATGGTACCAGAATGTCCTCCAAGAGCAACTTCTCCCAACCGTCCAAGAGCAGTTTGGCGCTCAACAATGCCTTTTCCAGCATGATGGAGCACCTTGCCATAAAGCAAAGGTGATAACTAAATGGCTCAGGGAACAAAACATAGAGATTTTGGGTCCATGGCCTGGAAACTTGTGGTCAATCATCAAGAGACGGGTGGACAAACAAAAACCAACAAATTCAGACAAAATGAAAGCATTGATTCTGCAAGAATGGACTGCTATCAGTCAGGATTTGGTCCAGAAGTTGATTGAGAGCATGCCAGGGAGAATTGCAGAGGTCCTGAAGAAGAAGGGTCAACACTGCAAATATTGACTTGCTGCATTAACTCATTCTAACTGTCAATATAAGCTTCTGTTACTCATAATATGAATGCAATTCTATTTCTGTATGTGATAAAAACATCTGACAAACACACATAAAAACCAGAGGGCAGCAGATCATGTGAAAATATAATATTTGTGTCATTCTCAAAACTTTTGGCCATGACTGTACAGTGATGTCACAGCACAGGGATGATAATAATATACGGTGATGTCACAGTACAGAGATAATAAACACAGTGATGTCACAGTACAGAGATAAACATCACATCATTTCATAGAACTGAAATAATGCACACTAAAAAGTTCACCATGTACACTGTGACATCACAATATAGGAGAGAAACATACAGTGATGTCACACACTAGGAATAATAGATGAACTAATGCTGCAGAGAAGGGATAATGTACACAGTAGGGGGGACTGTGATACTGCATAGTAAAACCAATAATAGGATCCCGCTATGAGTGGAAATGTCTACTATCCTAGTAGTTATACCGAAAACATATAATATTAGAATGTACAACATTATCATGTCCAGTGTTGGGGATCCCCTTTAATCCCCATATCTCATACATGTACATCTACAGTTCTATCCTCTCTGACTGTAAATCCAGCAGCAGATTCAGTGTCCTGCCCTCTTGGCTGTTGGTCCACAGTATGTAGTGCCAGCTTGGCTGGACAATGGCTGCTGAACAAATATTAGCGAATCAGCATTCATCAGGTATTGTGGTTGCTCGGCTGGTCACTACGGACACTCTGTGCCCTACAATCGGCTTTCATTACTGCTTGCTCTTGATGGATGAGGTCAGCCTTGGCCTCAGTGGTCTTCACAAACACATCCCGATTCAGGGCAGGCTTAGAAACTCTTTCTGAAAGCAAATCAAACACAATCTCCTCGGAGCGTGGGGAAATGGACCACACAATATTGTCCGGGTAAATTCTCTCAGGGTTTTGCTTGGTTGAAATTTGCTCGCTTTAGCTGAAATTTGCTTCTTAACCCTTTAATAACTTCATTATACTTGTGTTAAAGGGATTGTGTCACCAGACCCCAGCATATGAACTCAGCCCTGCAGATAGATAGGTTAGTGTCACCAGACCCCAGCATATGAACTCAGCCCTGCAGATAGATAGGTTAGTGTCACCAGACCCCAGCATATGAACTCAGCCCTGCAGATAGATAGGTTAGTGTCACCAGACCCCAGCATATCACCCCAGTCCTGCAGATAGATAGGTTAGTGTCACCGGAACCAGCATATCACCCCAGCCCTGCAGATAGATAGGTTAGTGTCACCAGAACCAGCATATCACCCCAGCCCTGCAGATAGATAGGTTAGTGTCACCAGACCCCAGCATATCACCCCAGTCCTGCAGATAGATAGGTTAGTGTCACCGGAACCAGCATATCACCCCAGTCCTGCAGATAGATAGGTTAGTGTCACCAGACCCCAGCATATCACCCCAGCCCTACAGATAGATAGGTTAGTGTCACCAGAACCAGCATATCACCTGAGCCCTGCAGATAGATAGGTTAGGGTCACCAGACCCAGCATATTACCGCAGCCCTGCAGATAGATATGCTGGGTCTGGTGACCCTAACCTATCTATCTGCAGGGCTGTGGTGATATGTCGGGGTCTGGTGACACTAACCTATCACCCCAGCCCTGCAGATAGATAGGTTAGTGTTACCAAACCCAGCATATCACCGCAGACCTCCTTTTAGGGTTACCTGAATCACATGGTGTTCTCCCCTTGTGTATAACTGCTTCCTTGGCCGAGATATCGCCATTCTTGGAGCAACAAGGTCGCTGCCATTGCTCCACAGAGTTCATTTGCATGTTAACAAAAACAGCAATATCTCGGCAATGGAGGCCGGGATTCACAAGGAGTGAACATGATTTGATTCAGGTTGATAGTAACCTATGTATCTGCAGGACTGGGGTGATATGCTGGTTCTGGTGACACTAACCTATCTGCGTGGCTGGGATGATATGCTGGTTCTGGTGACACTAACCTATCTATCTGTAGGGCTGGGGTGATATGCTGGGTCTGGTGACACTAACCTATCTATCTGCAGGGCTGGGGTGATATGCTGGTTCTGGTGACACTAACCTATCTGCGGGGCTGGGGTGATATGCTGGGTACTGGTGAAAAACTCCCTTTAACATTATTGCAGGAACTTGGAGGTGTTATGTCATGGTTGGAAGGTACAACATTCATTTTGTCTGTCATCGGACATGGTTAAATGTAGGCAATAGAGAGTAATCAAAATTTTTAGCTTGCAATAAAGATGAGTGGACCTCAGAAGATTTGTTTCATCCTGTGATTGGACGATCATCCTGTGTTCGGTCCATACTTATTATTATAATAAATTATTATACTGTAGGGTCGTTTCAGACCCCCGGGTATAACAGATGGAGGCCCAGGGGAAGTAAAAAAAAAAATTCTAAAAAACATTTATACTTCTCTTCTCTTTTGGACCTCTTCATGGCAACTGGTACTTTTTTTGATGTCATGCGCCTGGGCTCCCGCTGAGGCCAATGATTTCTCTGATTGGACCTCAGCGGTGACATGGGCATGCCGAACTCCATGGAATCACAGGCTTCAGTGGTGACACCATGTGCATGACGTCACAGAAAAGTACCGTACATGCCGAAGAGGCCCAAAATGCAATTCATGTTGCTGCGGTCATTTTAGTTTATACTAGATGAAACCCAAATTGTTTGGTTTCGCTAAAAAAAACCAAAAAAAAAACAATTTGGAATATTTGTGTTGAATTCGGTTAGTTGCGAACCGATTCACAAATCTTTAGCTCTCTAGTGGCCCCCGGGTCCTTTCCTTAGGCCGCTGCAGTCTTGCGTGGTGGGGATTTCCACTGGAAAAGCCCCAGAGCAACGCTGGACTGGACAGTGACCTGGGACACCGGAGCATTGGGAACAGGTGAGTATGGTTTGTTTTTTTATTATTATTATTTTTTATCTTCCCCAGCCTCCAGAGAAAAATAATTTTTTCCTGGAGAACCCCTTTAAGCCCCCAGGATCTAGACCATACCACCCCACACCGGAAGTGATATTAGTTAGCTAGTATATTAGTGATTAGTTAGTTAGGATATTAGTGATATTAGTTAGAAATATTGGTGATATTAGTTAGTATATTAGTGATATTTATTAGTTAGGATATTAGTGATATTAGTTAGTATATTGGTGATATTAGTTAGTTAGAATAATAGTGATATTAGTTAGTATATTAGTGTATTAGTTAGAATATTAGTGATATTAGTTAATATATTGGTGATATTAGTTAGTTAGAATAATAGTGATATTAGTATATTAGTGTATTAGTTAGTATATTGGTGATATTAGTTAGTATATTAATTTTATTAGTTAGAATATTAGTGATATTAGTATAGTAATTATATTAGTATATTACTGATGTTAGTTAGTATAGTAATTATATTAGTATATTAGTGATATTAGTTAGTATATTAGTTAGTTAGTTTATTAGTTAGTATATTGGTGATATTAGTATATTCATTATATTGGTTAGCATATTGGTGATATTAGTTAGTATATTAATGATATTAGTATATTAGTTAGTATATTAATTATATTAGTATATTGGTGATATTAATTAGTATATTAGTGATATCAGTTAGTATATTAGTGATGTTAGTTAGTATATTAGTGATATTAGTTAGAATATTAGTGATATCAGTTAGTATATTAGTTAGTTTATTAGTGTATTAGTTAGTTAGAATATTAGTTAGTTTATTAGTATATTATTAGTTAGAATATTAGTGATATTAGTTAGTATATTAGTGATATCAGTTAGTTAGTATATTAGTTAGTTTATTAGTGTATTAGTTAGTTAGAATATTAGTTAGTTAGTATTGGTTACACCCATCACAATTCTCTGATATTATCTCCGGTAAATTATAAAGCAATAAAAATCAAAAAAATGTAAAACTATGAAACGTGTTTGTTTTCATTCATTTTCTGCCAGCAAATGAAATCGGTACTAGAGGACAGTGAAAACATTGGGCTAATTTGATAACACTCGGCTGCTCTTGTGCAACGTCTGATTCAGCAGTGCTAATGATAACAGTAAGCCAGTCACTTGGATCTCTTCCCAGATAATGCGTTCCACTTGCGCGGCGTGTCGAAGAGACGGAGATTAGAACAATTGAAATATCTAATCTATTAGGGCGCTGTCACTACGGCAGGAATGTTAACGCTCTCTATTATGAACTCGCTGGTCCGTTTTAACTTGATTTGTGGGTATAAAATGGGGAAAAAAATTGAAACATTTTGTGGGGGGGGGGGATGTGGTGTAGGATTGTAGGGTTTTCCAGTTTTTTAGCAAAATAGTGTTATCTCATTAAGTCAACCCAATTCTATGTGTCGAGTTTATGAACATCACCCGGGGGTAGTCCATTTGGAAATCCATTAAAGGGGGTGTCCAGGACCTGAAGGTAATTGATATTGATGACCTATTCACAGGATAGGTCACTGACTGTAGATTTGCAATGATAAAGCAGAACTGTAGTGCAGTTCCTCCATTCACCACTAGTCTTCATGTCTGGTGATGACGGCTAATTTCTTCTTGAATGGCAGTAGACTTTTTCCACTTTTATCCCTTACATGATGAAATCAGAGAGGAAACAAAGGTCTCAGGTAGTGCGAGGCGTGAGTCACACAGATCGACTTCTGTACTTTGCTTTGGAACGTCTTATAGTTCTTAGATCAGTCTACTTGTGCTCAGACATTAGTTAACCCTTACGTAACTTTATTTATAGACTGATGAAGCAATATCTTAAAAAAATATGACCAAGAAACTTTTGAATAAACGGTACGGCTGAGCTGTGTTAGCAAAGACAAGTTTGCGAAGGCCCACATTTACTAAGCTCATTGTTGCAAAATTCTGGCAAACGTTGCACCTTCTTTTTGGAACATATCAGGTTACACATACTTATCATTGATCTGCAGCGGGAAGAACTAATGCTTGTACCTTGTCTACACAATGGGTGAAGTTCTCGAATGTACCAAATTTATTACTGCCCTGCAGCAGTCTTCTGGAGCAAAATAATGGTGCAGCACCTGAGCTGGCCTAAAAAGTGAAAAGTGTCTAAGTTCTACCACCATGTGGTGTATTTTGTGACTGCGTAGTCCGGAGGCGTACCCAGGATTTTGTAGAGGGAATGGGGTGTTCTGGGGGGGGCATATTGCGGCACACTACAGTGCCCCCTATGTTCCCCCACCTAGTATAATGTCCTCACATCCCACACAGTATAGTGCCCCCCAACTTCCTGATCCTGAGGGGGCCTCAAAGGTCCCTCTGCCACATAAAATACACCACTATTCTGAATGCACAAGGCAGGTAGGGGCCCCATAACAAATTTTGTATCAGGGCCCTGGAGTTATACCTCTGCCCCCAGGTCTCCATATAGTGTCCCCCAGATTCCACCCAGTATAGAGCACCCCAAGCCCAACAGCGGATAGAGTTCAAACTACTAATGCTGACATACAAAGCCATCCACAACCTGTCCCCTCCATATATCTCCGACCTAATCTCCCGCTACCTGCCCGCACGTAACCTCCGATCCTCCAAAGACCTCCTACTCCGCTCTGCTCTTATCCGCTCTTCACACAATCGTCTCCAAGACTTCTCCCGTACATCCCCCATACTCCGGAACTCATTACCAAGACACATAAGACTGACCCCCACAGTCACAAGCTTCAAGAAGGCCCTGAAGACTCATCTATTCAGGAAGGCCTACAATCTCCAATAACACTACTGTCACCACACCACCACCTGAGCAGCCCCTACCCCCACCTTCTGTCTCTATCCCTCTTTCCTCATAGACTGTAAGCCCTTGTGGGCAGGGCCCTCTATCCCACTGTGCCAGTCGGTCACTGTTAGTATTATCTGTTTTGTATATTTTGTGTACCGTATGTAAACCCTCAAATGTAAAGCATGGAATTAATGGTGCTATATAAATAAACAATAATAATAATAATAAAAGTAGGATTCTCTGTATTTTCTACTCCTTGGACTCTCTGCTCCTTTGCTGTATGTAAGAAAGTCACTGGTGCACAGAAGGTTTGGGGAGTCCTAGGAGCGGTGAGTACAGAGAATTGTACTCCCTGGCCCCACCACACCCAATGAGTGCGGCCACCACTGTCCTATATCATTACTCAGATACCAAGGCTCCTTAGCCCGACAATGTCCAGAGACAAAGCGGGTGGCTGTCCCTCTGTAGGGGTATCGTACTCCTTACTTTCTCCAGTCCAGGGACACTCAGTGGTCTCATCTTCTTCTTGCCTTCTCTTTACAGCTCTATCGCTAGTAACGCTTTATGGGATCAGGTAGAATTTAACAACTGTGTTATCTGCAAGATTTCTACAAAAATATGAAAAAATAACGAAGTAAACCAAGACAATAGGTGAATAGCGGAGTGACCCTTTAAATATCCTTATTCCGTTTTCTTTCAGGGTTATCTCTCAGAAGGGCTTGTGACTAAGTGGTATCGATCTCCTCGCCTTCTCCTCTCACCTAATAACTATACCAAAGCCATTGACATGTGGGCGGCCGGGTGCATATTAGCAGAAATGCTGACCGGCCGGATGCTTTTTGCAGGTGAGTAAATTTATCTATACTTTATTATAGCTCACCCTGTGTTCTCCTTAAAGGAAATGTCTCATGGATATATTTGTAGCCCCATTGATTTGAGGTAAGTCTGTAGAAGAGAAATAATGAGTCTGTTCTGTTTAGAAATTTATAGCTATTTTTTTTTTTCTGAAGACAACCATATTTAGGATTGTAGAAAATTAAAAAATTAAACTTTTTGCAAATATAAGTAACATTCTGCAGAGTTTTTAAAATTTTCTCTATCATAGAGGTGACGTCTGTTGTCTTGATTGGTTGCCAATGGGTACGACCATGAATGCAGGAACTTTCTATGGTCTGGGACTTGTCAGAAACCCAGCAATGATGTCCTTATTGTGTCCGGGTTATCTTCTCATACATGTAGTGTCCTCCTGATAACCAGCCATGATGTCCTTTTTGTGGTCGGGTTATCTTCTCATACATGTAGTGTCCCTCCTGATAACCAGCCATGATGTCCTTATAGTGTCCGGGTTATCTTCTCATACATGTAGTTTCCTCCTGGTAACCAGCCATGATGTCCTTATTGTATCCCAGCTATCTTCTCATACATGTAGTGTCCTCCTGATAACCAGCTGTGATGTCCTTATTGTGTCCGGGTTATCTTCTCATACATGTAGTGTCCCTCCTGATAACCAGCCATGATGTCCTTATTGTGGTCAGGTTATCTTCTCATACATGTAGTGTCCTCCTAATAACCAGCCATGATGTCCTTATTGTGGTTGGGTTATCTTCTCATACATGTAGTGTCCCTCCTGATAACCAGCCCTGATGTCCTTATTGTGTCCGGGTTATCTTCTCATACATGTAGTGTCCCCTCCTGATAACCAGCCATGATGTCCTTATTGTGTCCGGGTTATCTTCTCATACATGTAGTGTCCTCCTGATAACCAGCCATGATGTCCTTATTGTGTTCAGGTTATCTTCTCATACATGTAGTGTCCCTCCTGATAACCAGCCATGATGTCCTTATAGTGTCCGGGTTATCTTCTCATACATGTAGTGTCCTCCTGGTAACCAGCCATGATGTCCTTATTGTGTCCGGGTTATCTTCTCATACATGCAGTGTCCTCCTGATAACCAGCCATGATGTCCTTATTGTGGTCGGGTTATCTTCTCATACATGTAGTTTCCTCCTGGTAACCAGCCATGATGTCCTTATTGTGTCCGGGTTATCTTCTCATACATGTAGTGTCCTCCTGATAACCAGCCATGATGTCCTTATTGTGTCCGGGTTATCTTCTCATACATGCAGTGTCCTCCTGATAACCAGCCATGATGTCCTTATTGTGTTCGGGTTATCTTCTCATACATGTAGTGTCCCTCCTGATAACCAGCCATGATGTCCTTATAGTGTCCAGGTTATCTTCTCATACATGTAGTGTCCTCCTGATAACCAGCCATGATGTCCTTATTGTGGTCAGGTTATCTTCTCATACATGTAGTGTCCTCCTGATAACCAGCCATGATGTCCTTATTGTGTTTGGGTTATCTTCTCATACATGTAGTGTCCTCCTGATAACCAGCCATGATGTCCTTATTGTGGTCGAGTTATCTTCTCATACATGTAGTGTCCTCCTGATAACCAGCCATGATGTCCTTATTGTGGTCGAGTTATCTTCTCATACATGTAGTGTCCTCCTGATAACCAGCCATGATGTCCTTATTGTGGTCAGGTTATCTTCTCATACATGTAGTGTCCTCCTGATAACCAGCCATGATGTCCTTATTGTGGTCGGGTTATCTTCTCATACATGTAGTGTCCCTCCTGATAACCAGCCATGATGTCCTTATTGTGGCCGGGTTATCTTCTCATACATGTAGTGTCCCTCCTGATAACCAGCCATGATGTCCTTATTGTGGTCGGGTTATCTTCTCATACATGTAGTGTCCCCTCCTGATAACCAGCAATGATGTCCTTATTGTGGTCGGGTTATCTTCTCATACATGTGGTGTCCTCCTGATAACCAGCCATGATGTCCTTATTGTGGTCGAGTTATCTTCTCATACATGTAGTGTCCCTGCCTGATAACCTGTCCACAATAAGGACATCATGGCTGGATTTCTGCCCATGGACAGTTCCTGCATTCATAGTTGTATCCATTGGCAACTGATCAAGACAAAGGACGTCACCACTAAGATAGAGAAAATCTTTAAAACTTCACAAAATTCTTAATTATTTATATTTATAAAAATGGTTATGTTCATGTGAAAACCCCTTTAATGATAGTGAGATTCCTCTGCTCATTCTGTCCCAGTCTATACAGCAAAGCTGATGAGTGAGCTACAGAAAGCAGGAAGTGCCAGTTTATTGTGACCGCTCTAGTAGACATAGGCAGTGCATAGTTATATAAAAAACAACAAATATATATAAATTTGTTTATTTTTCTATGTATACATTCCCTTTAAATTATCTAAGAAAGGCAGTAAGTGGAAATGTATATCACAGGGATGGAGTTGAATATACACCAGCCATATTTTGCCTTTTAGAACCCCCACTGGTTCCCACCACTATGTGCTCAAATTAAAAGTGGGGTGGTAGACTTAATTTAACTCCGCCTATTCTGTGGAGTTCCCCTTTAAGATCTGTACAGGAGTCGAGCTGTAACTTTGATGTGATTCTGCCTCCCGCAGATTTAACCACCTATCGCTGCCTTTTTTTTTTTATTACAGCAATCGTTAAATAAGCCTCATGTCGCTTTGCTTTCCTAATTGCTGCGCCGCACCTCGCTTGCCACAGCAGGATAATTAAGTCCCACATGACTCATTACGGGCTGAGAAAAAGGATAGCTCTAACGTAGATGGGAATTTTTTATTTCTGCTCTCCACTGACGCTTAAGCCATCTTTCTGTGCTTAACTCTTGAAGTGTCAGTTTTAATAAAAACAGAAAAATCTGTATTAACGGCGCCATCTAGTGTGTAAAATATCTATAAATTTTATGTCCTTTTAAAGGGTTGTCATACAATCACAGCATATGACCTAGCCACAGAATAGGTGATAAGTGTCTGATCAGTAGGGGCCCCACTGAACCAAGATTACACATGTGCATTACCGCACCATGCAATCTCTATGGGAATGGCCGAGTGCTGTCCTTTTATTTTTGTCAGTCCCATAATAATAATAACTTTATTTATATAGCGCCAACATATTCCGGAGCACTTTACAAGTCAGAGGAGACATGAACAGACAATAGGAATGGGAGTGAGGGCCCTGCTCGTGAGAGCTTACAGTCTATGAGATTAGACCTTGTCCCATAGACCGTGAATGGAGCAATGGCATGCATGGGCGACCCTGGTGAGGGTCCGATGGGTCAGACCTCCGTTGATCAAACATTTATCATCTATCCTCTTCTAAATTAAAGCTAGGACAGTGATCAGCCGATCATCACTTGTATGGGTACAGAAATCTGCACTGTTAGCACTGAGGGAAGCTATTTAGTGGTAGTTTTATATAGCAATGGTACCACAATGGCCACAATGCCCTTATCTACAGTCTGCTGCCCCATAGAATTATAGTGCCCCCATAGCAATATAGTGATTCTCCCTTTATATATTGAGTCCACTGCCCCCATAGAATTATAGTACCCCCATAGACATACATAGTGGCTTGGCCCTTATATACAGTCTGCTGACTCCATAGCAATATAGTGATTCTCCCCTTATACAGTTCCTTGCGAAAGTATTCGGCCCCCTTGAACTTTTCAACCTTTTGCCACATTTCAGGCTTCAAACATAAAGATATAAAATTTTAATTTTTTGGTGACGAATCAACAACAAGTGGGACACAATCGTGAAGTGGAACGAAATTTGTTGGTTATTTTAAACTTTTGTAAAAAATAAAAAACTGAAAAGTGGGGCGTGTAATATTATTCGGCCCCTTTACTTTCAGCGCAGCAAACTCACTCCAGAAGTTCAGTGAGGATCTCTGAATGATCCAATGTTGTCCTAAATGACTGATGATGATAAATATAATCCACCTGTGTGTAATCAAGTCTCCGTATAAATGCACCTGCTCTGTGATAGTCTCAGGGTTCTGTTTAAAGCGCAGAGAGCATCATGAAGACCAAGGAACACACCAGGCAGGTCCGTGATACTGTTGTGGAGAAGTTTAAAGCCGGATTTGGATACAAAAAGATTTCCCAAACTTTAAACATCCCAAGGAGCACTGAAATGGAAGGAGTATCAGACCACTGCAAATCTACCAAGACCCGGCCATCCCTCTAAACTTTCATCTCAAACAAGGAGAAGACTGATCAGAGATGCAGCCAAGAGGCCCATGATCACTCTGGATGAACTGCAGAGATCTACAGCTGAGGTGGGAGAGTCTGTCCATAGGACAACAATCAGTCGTACACTGCACAAATCTGGCCTTTATGGAAGAGTGGCAAGAAGAAAGCCATTTCTCAAAGATATCCATAAAAAGTCTCGTTTAAACTTTGCCACAAGCCACCTGGGAGACACACCAAACATGTGGAAGAAGGTGCTCTGGTCAGATGAAACCAAAATCCTACTTTTTGGCCACAATGCAAAACGATATGTTTGGCATAAAAGCAACACAGCTCATCACCCTGAACACACCATCCCCACTGTCAAACATGGTGGTGGCAGCATCATGGTTTAGGCCTGCTTTTCTTCAGCAGGGACAGGGAAGATGGTTAAAATTGATGGGAAGATGGATGGAGCCAAATACAGGACCATTCTGGAAGAAAACCTGTTGGAGTCTGCAGAAGACCTGAGACTGGGACGGAGATTTATCTTCCAACAAGACAATGATCCCAAACATAAAGCAAAATCTACAATGGAATGGTTCACAAATAAACGTATCCAGGTGTTAGAATGGCCAAGTCAAAGTCCAGACCTGAATCCAATCGAGAATCTGTGGAAAGAGCTGAAAACTGCTGTTCACAAACGCTCTCCATCCAACCTCACTGAGCTCCAGCTGTTTTCCAAGGAAGAATGGGCAAGAATTTCAGTCTCTCGATATGCAAAACTGATAGAGACATACCCCAAGCGACTTGCAGCTTTAATCGCAGCAAAAGGTGGTGCTACAAAGTATTAACTTAAGGGGGCCGAATAATTTGGCACGCCCCATTTTTCAGTTTTTTATTTTTTATAAAAGTTTAAAATATCCAGTAAATTTCATTCCACTTCAAGATTGTGTCCCACTTGTTGTTGATTCTTCACCAAAAAATTAAAATTTTATATCCTTATGTTTGAAGTCTGAAATGTGGCTGAAAAGGTTGAAAAGTTCAAGGGGGCCGAATACTTTCGCAAGGCACTGTATATACAGTCAGCTGTCCCCATAGACATACATAGAGGCTCTGCCCATGTATACAGCGATCCATCAGAGCGGAAAAGAGACATCATACAGGGGGCCGGTGTGTTCCTCTTTCGGTCTATTCCCTGCTGCCTCGTCTTTGAGACCCCAGCTGTAAGGCCATCCCCGGAACTAGAAACCCCTTTTGTACTAGTTAGAAACCCCCAAAATGCTAAAAAGAGCTACTTTGGATAGATATCTCTAGGCACCCATACACATAATAGCAAAGTCGGCCAAACCTGCCACTTTTTACTAGACTGGAATGGGTCTGTCAGTAGCTTACTTCTCTCTCTTCATCACAAACGCATGCATGCTCAGCTAAACCGAGCGAGCATTAGGAAGAATATCTGTCGGGCCAATTACTATTAAAGGTGTGCAAAAAATGCTGCAAAGTAAGAAAGTTTTCAGAAATAGAAGGGTTAATAGTTTATTTTTGTCCATTTACGAAATGAAGTGAGCGAGGAAATGTAAGTCTCATCAATATTTGGCCATCCTAAATCTCCTATTGATATTTTGTATGGTTGTCTAGGAAATCATGAACTGGAGCAGATGCAACTGATCTTGGACACAATTCCCGTCATTCACAAGGAAGACAAGGAAGAGCTGCTGAAAGTGATGCCTTCATTCGTCAACTCCAACTGGGAAATCAAGAGGCCCCTGAGAAAACTTCTGCCGGAGATGAACCTAGAAGGTGGGTTTTACTGATTTTTGGATCAACATGTTCTAGAAGATCATCCACCAACAGTTGAGGCACATGAAGTCTACACTATAAGCTCAACTTTAAGCTAAGTCTACTTTCATAACCTCCACTCCTTCTGATAAGTATATAATCTTTGTTTCATCTTTAACCCTCAGCCATCGATTTCTTGGAGAAGATTTTGACCTTTAACCCAATGGACCGTTTGACAGCTGAAGCCGCTCTACAGCATCCATATATGTCTCCATATTCCTGCCCAGAGGATGAGCCAATATCCCTGCAACCCTTCCGCATTGAGGATGAGATTGATGATATTTTACTAATGGAAGCAAGTCGGAGCCAGTTATCCAACTGGGACAGGTGGGACTTGGTCCTTGTATGGTTACACAAGAGAGAAGGCAGGAGACAAAATGAACGTTCTTGATGTTCTTCAGTCACGATGGGACAACTAATTTATGAAAAGTGTGTCCCACCATGATTCGAGAGCTTCTGATTCTACCATGGTGGGTTGACTTGCAAGAGATGACATCTTTTAAGGTGTTGGTCATTTGCATAGTTCTCATAGATGCCCTCAAGTATATGACCAGCGTCTTACGAGATGTCATGATGCTTTTCTGAAAGGATCCTCTTTCAAACTTTTTGGGGTTAGGTAAACTCTGTGCTTGTTTTTGTTGTTCCTAGAACAGAATTGTTGGTAGTTTCAGTGATATGCTGAAAGCTACATTTCCCTGGAATGTTCCAACTCTTCTTCAACTAGATGTATCAGTAACTCTGAAAACTAGCCCTGCCCCATGTACGGCATGTGTTGGATGACATGACATACATTGTTGGTATTATTGGACTGACCCAGAGTACCAGAGGTTTTCTCCGGTGGGCCCAGGCTCTAATACAATAATGCTCCAGCAGAAGACATATAAATTGGAAGGGTTCTATGGTCTATTTCTTAGGACTTATTAGAATAATACTGATTGTGGGAGATCCTTTACGGAGCAGAGAAACATGAGACTTATACATGATGCCATATTAGCTTCGTGTCTAATAATATTATATTTCCTCATAGGTATCAAGTAAGTTTATCCTCGGACATGGACTGGAGACAAGATCAGAGCCTTGGTATGAGTGACGTTCAACGTGATCCCCGTGCGGGGTCAGGATCCCAAGCAGAAGAAGCTCAAGTTGATCCTCGAAAATACTCACAAAGTAGTTCAGAAAGATTCCTAGAACAGTCCCATTCTTCAATGGACCGGGTTTTTGAGGGAGACTGTGGAAGGTCATGTGAGTACAAAGTAGGGTCTCCTTCCTATCTGGATAAATTATTATGGAGAGACAACAAACCACACCACTATTCAGAACCTAAGCTTATTTTAGATCTATCGACCTGGAAAAAAACTGCAATCCCACCCACGGGAGATCTTGCACGGGAAGAAGAGCCATCAAACCTCTTTTTGGAAATTGCTCAATGGGTCAAGAGCACCCAGACTGGTCTTGAATGCCCAGCGAGCCCTGCTTCCGAGACTCATGAGGACCATGAACAATGTCTTCCATGTCCTCCTTCTCACTCTCCAAGAGATATCTCCAAGGATGCAGAATCTTCTTTCGATCTGGATGTTTTTATTACAAGGGCACTAAAATTATGTACTAGCCAGGAAGAAATGCCAGACAACAAGCTTAATGATATTAACGGTGCTTGTATTTCCGAACATCCGAATGATATAGAACAGAAGAAAGTATTTCAGAAGGACAGGTGGTAGGATGAGTGGTTGGACCATAGTATGGGATTATTTTCATGAAGTGTTTGATACTTTTTGGACAGTATGATGGTAAATTCTACTGAGCACATTTTTTTAAGCCAAGATCTTACAGCTTGTATCTGTAATATGGTACAACCTACAAAGACGCCTGAAACATCTCAGATCGAGAGATCGATCGAGATCGAAGGCGGTCAGATTTTTGTCTGTATCTGTATACGGCTGATGTAACCTCATTACATAGCAAAACTTTTTTAATGCCTTTTATTTAAAGGCTCGCAAAAATCACTGCTCAATATTTGATGCCTTACAATAATACTTGATGAAAGGAGATTGCATCTATTGATTTTTTTTTCTGGTGCATATGTAATTGATCAAAAAGTTCCTTACACTGCATTGACTTACATTATCCTTAGGCTCTTACATATCATTTATCAGAATTTTGCTGACTAAAATATAACTTAAAATTTAAAATCAGTGTCTAAAAATATCCAAAAACATAAAAAGTGTTCACCAGTTAAAGTTAATCCAAATTTTAACATGCTATTGTATTAACTACTATTTATTTTTTATTGTTTCACAAAAATTTTCTGAAATTTAAAAATAAATTCATCCAAATTTAATTAGCTGAGAAAAAAACTATTGAGAAAAAAAAAAAAATTAAAAATTCTATTAGATATAATGTAATAGGTCATGTGGAAGATATATTTAGAACATGACATAATATTATATTAAATAAGGAAATTTGCCAGAATCAGTGATCAGATAATATATTACAGAATATTTTTTCCGGAATCTAAAATAATATAACTATGTATTTCAAATATTATTTGTGAACTTTCTGATGTTAAAAATTAACAGGGTACAGGTTTTTTTTTTTTTCATCATTTTTTTTTCAATATATACTGTATGTTATTATATAATATTAGAATATTTAAAGGGGTATTCCAGTTTTAGCAAATTAAGCTATTCAATGATTAGTTTTACAATTAAATTATATAACATAAATTTAAAAATTCTAAAACTCTTTGTATCCATTCCTTACGATCTTCAAGATCTCATAGAAATCTTCGTTATCTACTTATGTTGGATAAGAATCTGTCTTGATCATGTGACAGAAACGCAGGTGCATGGCTCGTTACAGCTTTGTGTTGATCACATGACCAGGACTTTTTATCCATTGGGAGTAAATTATGAAATATTTCAAAAATTGATACAGAAAATAAATTGGAAAAATTTTATTACTTTTTCTTATATGAGTAGTAACTTTTATTAGCTGTAATTGGAATATCCCTTTAAGTCATAAAATAATATAAAGAGTTTAAGTCTGAGCAAGTCAACCAGAGCTTGGTTTCACATGGTTTAACCTTGGACTGTAATTTAAGGGGACCTCTCACCTCTCCTGACATGTCTATTTTGGTGAATACTTGTATTCCCCATGGCATAACAATTCTGGAGCATCTTTTCTTATAACTCTGCGTTGTGCTGTCCCTCTGTTATTCCTCCTGGAATTTATAAATAGATTGGGAACTGGGTGTTACCATTCTAATCATCAAAGAAGTGTGTCCTTGAATGTCAGCACTGATTGGGCAGTGTCCAATTATGCAGGAAGACGCCCCCAACTGGTAACACCCAACTGTCAGCTCATTCATAAACTTCTAGAAAGAATAACAAAGTAACAGCATAACATAAAATTCTAAGAAAAGATGGGCCAGAATTGTCATTTCATGAACAATACAGGTATTAACTACAATACATGTCAGTAGAGGCAATAGATCACCTTTAAAGAGGACCTTTAACCACTGCTATCAACCCCAGCTCCTTTAATAGGCGCTGCTCCACTGATTCTGGTACAGTTGGAATTTTTTCTCTAGCCCCCACCATTCCTGAGCAATTGGTGCTGTTAGTTTCAGCACCCAATATGCTAATTAGGCTCTCTACTATGAGGTGGGTGGTCCCTGACTTTCTTCTCCATCTTAGGACCGCCCACTTAACAATACAGAGCCACATTAACATATTGGGTGCTGAAGCTATCAGGAATGGTAGGGGCTAGAGAAAAAATTCCAACTGCATCAGAATCAGTGGAGCGACGCCTATTAGAAGAATACAAAGAGTTGGAGTTGGTGGAGATGGTAAAGATCCCCTTTAAGGCCCATATTAGTAACCGACCCAAGCTTAGATATTCTTAGGACCCAAGGATCTAAATTTGGTTCAGTGGGATCAAGTACAGGGAAGGGTCTTAGTGTTGTGGCCCTAATACAGGCCCTAAAATATGACCTATATTATGACCATGTAGACCCGGCCTAAATCCTATGTGGATTTTCCGATATTTCAGCCTCCCCTGGAGTGGGTGATATCAATTTCATTTACTTATTGATTCATTCAATTGATGAAGAGTCTAAAAAGCAAAGACGATGGATTTTCTGGTTTTGTAAATATTCTGCTGCTTTTTACTGATTTCACTAGAGTTTTGCTGATTTTTGAACTAAGGTTTTAGATAATTGTAAAATAAAATATGAAATAAACAGCTCTGATAACTGTGATATTTTGGCAGAAATTTTGTTTTTATCAGGAATTGGCAGCATACAAGTCTGTTTGGTCTTGTATTAGTTAAAGAGGATCTTTCACCACCTCCACCAATTCTAGTTCTTTGCATATGTTAATAGGCACCGTTCCACTGATTTCAGCGCAGCTGGAACTTTCTCTCTAGCCCCCACCATTCCTGAGCAACAAGAGCAGGTAATTTTGGTGCCTCATGTGCTATTTAAGCTCTGTAATGTCAGGTGGGCGGTGTCAGGCAGGGGGCTTGATGCAGAGCTCCCATCATAGGCAGCCAGTGTCAGAGCTCAGAATCACACCCCTTGTCTGCCCCTGCCTGACTCCGCCCTCCTCACACTACAGAGTCTAAGTAACATATCAGTCACCAAAATTAACAACAATGATTGCTTGGGAATGGTGGGGCTAGTGAAAAAATTCCAACTGTGCCAGAATCAGCGGAGCAGCAGCTATTATATGATGTAAACGCGGCGGCAGCTGTATTTTACATTATAGTGAACTTTTATTTTTTTGCTTATTGTCGCCCATTACACGATATTAAAGGGACCAGACAAGATTAAAAAAACATGGCCGCTTTTTCCAGGTCTAATGGAACATCTGTGCATGGGTTGTGTCTGTTGTAGCTTATTTTCACTGAAGTAAATGGGGCTGAAGTGTGCAATACCGCACACAATCTGTGGACATGTGTGGCACTGTTCATGGAAGAAAACGGCTATTATTTCCTAAACCTTTTCTGATCACAATTTTGTTAGAAGGGTCATATACTTATAAATTGATCACAAGATGTTACTCTGCTAGGAAACCTGGCAGTAAGTGTTCAAAGTCCCACGACCATAGGGGGAAAGAAGCATTATACATATTTTTTTATTGAAGAAGACAGAGCCATTGAAGTGAGTAGGAGCTGAGCCCCATTGTTACACCTCTATGCTTCCGCCTATGTTCTCTGTGTTAGTTTTAGCAATGGTGGCTGCTGTGAACAGCTGATCAGTGGGGGTGCTGGATTTTGGACCACCACCAATCTGATATTCATGACCTATCCTAAAGAAAACCCCTTCTAAAAAGTCAGTCTTTATTAGATTCCTGGACAGCTAAACTGCTTCCCTGTTCAGTAATCCATCCCAAACTGTGGTAATGGGGGCAGTATATATTATACATAGGGTTCTAGCTTCCCTGCACTCACATGTATAGCTATATCTGGGGCTTCAGTACACAATACATGACACTTACCTGGTCTGTATACTGGTTCTTATTATAGCAAGGTCTCCCCCTCCGCCCACTGTACCAGCATGAGACCAGACTGTATAAGCCGATGCTGCCTTGTATGGATGGCGCCGGGTTCTGCTAATGTATACAGTCATGGCCAAAAGTTTTGAGAATGATACAAATATTAATTTTTACAAAGTCTACTGCTTCAGTTTTTGTAATGGCAATTTGCATATACTCCAGAATGTTATAAAGAGTGATCAGCTTAACAGCAATTACTTGCAAAGTCAATATTTGCCTAGAAAATGAACTTTATCCCCCAAAACACATTTCAACATCATTGCAGCCCTGCCTTAAAAGGACCACCTAACATCGTTTCAGTGATTGCTCCATTAACACAGGTGTGGGTGTTGATGAGGACAGGGCTGGAGATCAATCTGTCATGATTAAGTAAGAATGACACCACTGGACACTTTAAAAGGAGGCTGGTGCTTGCCATCATTGTTTCTCTTCTGTTAACCATGGTTATCTCTAAAGAAACACGTGTAGTCATCATTGCACTGCACAAAAATGGCCTAACTGGGAAGAGTATTGCAGCTAGAAAGATTGCACCTCAGTCAACAATCTATCGCATCATCAATAAACTTCCATTGGTGCCAAAAAGGCTCCAGGGCGCCCAAGAAAGACCAGCAAACGGCAGGACCGTCTCTTAAAAGTGTTTCAGCTGCGGGATCGGGCTACCAGCAGTGCAGACCTTGCTGAGGAATGGCAGCAGGCAGGTGTGAGTGCATCTGCACGCACTGTGAGGCGGAGACTCTTGGAGCAAGGCCTGGTCTCAAGGAGGGCAGCAAAGAAGCCACTTCTCTCCAGAAAAAACATCAGGGACAGACTGATATTCTGCAAAAGGTACAGGGAGTGGACTGCTGAGGACTGGGGTAAAGTCATTTTCTCTGATGAATCCCCTTTTCGATTGTTTGGAACATCTGGAAAACAGCTTATTCGGAGAAGAAGAGCTGAGCGCTACCACCAGTCTTGTCTCATGCCAACTGTAAAGCATCCTGAAACCATTCATGTGTGGGGTTGCTTCTCAGCCAAGGGAATCGGCTCTCTCACAGTCTTGCCTAAAAACACAGCCATGAATAAAGAATGGTACCAGAATGTCCTCCAAGAGCAACTTCTCCCAACCGTCCAAGATCAGTTTGGCGCTCAACAATGCCTTTTCCAGCATGATGGAGCACCTTGCCATAAAGCAAAGGTGATAACTAAATGGCTCAGGGAACAAAACATAGAGATTTTGGGTCCATGGCCTGGAAACTCCCCAGATCTTAATCCCATTGAGAACTTGTGGTCAATCATCAAGAGACGGGTGGACAAACAAAAACCAACAAATTCAGACAAAATTAAAGCATTGATTCTGCAAGAATGGACTGCTATCAGTCAGGATTTGGTCCAGAAGTTGATTGAGAGCATGCCAGGGAGAATTGCAGAGGTCCTGAAGAAGAAGGGTCAACACTGCAAATATTGACTTGCTGCATTAACTCATTCTAAGTGTCAATATAAGCTTCTGTTACTCATAATATGAATGCAATTCTATTTCTGTATGTGATAAAAACATCTGACAAACACACATAAAAACCAGAGGGCAGCAGATCATGTGAAAATAGAATATTGTGTCATTCTCAAAACTTTTGGCCATGACTGTACAGTGTTCTTGTAGCTGCCTGTGATGTTCTGCGGTGGGTGAAATCCTTGTCAGATCTCATATGAATTGTGCAACAGAATCTGATCTATTAAACATCACAAAACCTGGCGGAGCCGACATCATCTATAATACACGGAGAAAGAAGAGAAAGCTCGGGAATCTTGTAAATTGTCTTCAGATTTTAATAATAAATAATAATAACTTTATATAGCGCCAACATATTCCACAGAACTGACAGATCCTCTATATACCACACCACACAGGACAGATCCTCTATATACTACACCGCACAGGACAGATCCTCTATATACTACACCACACAGGACAGATCCTCTATATACTACACCACACAGGACAGATCCTCTATATACTACCACCCACAGGAGAGAGGACAGATCCTCTATATACTACACCACACAGGAGAGAGGACAGATCCTCTATATACTACACCACACAGGAGAGAGGACAGATCCTCTATATACTACACCACACAGGAGAGAGGACAGATCCTCTATATACTACACCACACAGGAGAGAGAGGACAGATCCTCTATATACTACACCACACAGGAGAGAGGACAGATCCTCTATATACTACACCACACAGGACAGATCCTCTATATACTACACCGCACAGGAGAGAGGACAGATCCTCTATATACTACACCACACAGGAGAGAGGACAGATCCTCTATATACTACACCACACAGGACAGATCCTCTATATACTACACCACACAGGAGAGAGGACAGATCCTCTATATACTACACCACACAGGAGAGAGAGGACAGATCCTCTATATACTACACCACACAGGAGAGAGGACACATCCTCTATATACTACACCGCACAGGAGGGAGGACAGATCCTCTATATACTACACCACACAGGACAGATCCTCTATATACTACACCACACAGGAGAGAGGACAGATCCTCTATATACTACCCCACACAGGAGAGAGGACAGATCCTCTATATACTACACCACACAGGAGAGAGGACAGCTCCTCTATATACTACACCACACAGGAGAGATCCTCTATATACTACACCACACAGGACAGATCCTCTATATACTACACCACACAGGAGAGAGGACAGATCCTCTATATACTACACCGCACAGGAGAGAGGACAGATCCTCTATATACTACACCACACAGGAGAGAGGACAGATCCTCTATATACTACCACCACAGGAGAGGGGACAGGGGGACGACCTCTATATACTACACCACACAGGAGAGAGGACAGATCCTCTATATACTACACCACACAGGAGAGAGGACAGATCCTCTATATACTACACCACACAGGAGAGAGAGGACAGATCCTCTATATACTACACCACACAGGACAGATCCTCTATATACTACACCACACAGGAGAGAGGACAGATCCTCTATATACTACACCACACAGGAGAGAGGACAGATCCTCTATATACTACACCACACAGGACAGATCCTCTATATACTACACCACACAGGACAGATCCTCTATATACTACACCACACAGGACAGATCCTCCATATACTACACCACACAGGAGAGAGGACGGATCCTCTATATACTACACCACACAGGAGAGAGGACAGCTCCTCTATATACTACACCACACAGGAGAGAGGACAGATCCTCTATATACTACACCACACAGGAGAGAGGACAGATCCTCTATATACTACACCACACAGGAGAGATCCTCTATATACTACACCACACAGGAGAGAGGACAGATCCTCTATATACTACAGCACACAGGAGAGAGAGGACAGATCCTCTATATACTACACCACACAGGACAGATCCTCCATATACTACACCACACAGGAGAGAGGACAGATCCTCTATATACTACACCACACAGGAGAGAGGACAGATCCTCTATATACTGCACCACACAGGAGAGATCCTCTATATACTACACCGCACAGGAGAGAGGACAGATCCTCTATATACTACACCAAAAAAAACACACACAGGAGAGAGGACAGATCCTCTATATACTACACCACACAGGAGAGAGGACAGATCCTCTATATACTACACCACACAGGAGAGAGGACAGATCCTCTATATACTACACCACACAGGAGAGAGGACAGATCCTCTATATACTACACCACACAGGAGAGAGGACAGATCCTCTATATACTACACCACACAGGACAGATCTTCTATATACTACACCACACAGGAGAGAGGACAGATCCTCTATATACTACACCACACAGGAGAGAGGACAGATCCTCTATATACTACACCACACAGGACAGATCCTCTATATACTACACCACACAGGACAGATCCTCTATATACTATGCGGTGACCAGATGGAAGGTAACGCTGCAGTTGGGATTGCGGGATGCAAACAGCGCAGACTTGTCACGGTCTCTGGGCACGAGGGCGCAGCGCTGGTGCTGTCCCACGTTACCACCACTGGTACCGGTGATGAGGGGGCTGCACAAATGTTGGTGGTGATTGTTCCCCCGGGGCGCTTCCCCTATACTGTGCCGACTGGTGGTGTTTGGGGCGCCCTGATGTTGTCGGTGCAGAGTCAGACACAGAAACGGTTGTAAAGTTGAACTTTTACTTCCATGGGTGTGGCGGCACAAATGCTTAAACAGTTTCTTCAATACAAAACAACGGGGTACGCCTGGTGACACAGCAAAGTCCTGGGGTGCAGGGTAGACTTGATGAAAGGTGTTCCTAGCCCCTTATACTTCAGTGTTACAGCCCTAAGGTGCGTCTGGGTTCCTATTTGGCTCATAGGAGGATGCCCACCATGATACTAGTACATAATATTCCCCACTCACGTTATGTGGTCCTGATAGCTCAGAGTTTCGGGGTACAATAGTCAGGGTGGCAGGATATTCCACAGGTCTGGCCTTGGCCCCTGGATCCTGTGATACTTGCTATGGAGCACGTGTTCCAGAATGTTCTCTCCACAGTCTCATGCTGACAAGATAATGATGCTTGACTTCCTTCAGGGCGATGGCTAGGCAGACAGGGGACAGGATTTTTCTGAATAGCTGGAGTATGTCAGCTCTCCAACCTTCCTGGGCCTGTCTAGGACTTGAGATTCCTGCACTAAACTCACTGCTTTCTTCACAGGACATCACACTTATCTCCTCACCTCCTCCTCCTAACACTCCACACTTCTAACTCCTCACACGCAGGACCTTCCTGCAGGGGTGTTACCATGGGGACCCAGTGATCATCTGACTCCTCCCCTTTTCCCAGGCGATGTCCTCCCATTGGACATTTGGTTACTATTCAATCCTATGCGAGGTGTAATGCATGTGTGAGGCTCACTAGGTGGCACTGTGTTGTGTGAGACTCAGGACCCCCTGCTATGTCACACAGGCTATGAAGCAACAGGAAATAATACAATGCACAGAGATCACCCTCAGCCCAGCCATAGCCAGCTCTGGGATGCCACAACTACACCACACAGGAGAGAGGACAGATCCTCTATATACTACACCACACAGGACAGAGAGGACAAATCCTCTATATACTACACCGCACAGGAGAGAGGACAGATCCTCTATATACTACACCACACAGGAGAGAGGACAGATCCTCTATATACTACACCACACAGGAGAGAGGACAGATCCTCTATATACTACACCACACAGGAGAGAGGACAGATCCTCTATATACTACACCACACAGGACAGATCCTCTATATACTACACCACACAGGAGAGAGGACAGATCCCTATATACTACACCACACAGGAGAGAGGACAGATCCTCTATATACTACACCACACAGGACAGAGAGGACAAATCCTCTATATACTACACCACACAGGAGAGAGGACAGATCCTCTATATACTACACCACACAGGAGAGAGGACAGATCCTCTATATACTACACCACACAGGAGAGAGGACAGATCCTCTATATACTACACCACACAGGAGAGATCCTCTATATACTACACCACACAGGAGAGAGGACAGATCCTCTATATACTACACCACACAGGACATATCCTCTATATACTACACCACACAGGAGAGAGGACAGATCCTCTATATACTACACCACACAGGAGAGAGGACAGATCCTCTATATACTACACCACACAGGAGAGAGGACAGATCCTCTATATACTACACCACACAGGAGAGAGGACAGATCCTCTATATACTACACCACACAGGGGAGAGAGGACAGATCCTCTATATACACACCGCACAGGAGAGAGGACAGATCCTCTATATACTACACCGCACAGGACAGATCCTCTATATACTACACCACACAGGAGAGAGGACAGATCCTCTATATACTACACCACACAGGAGAGAGGACAGATCCTCTATATACTACACCACACAGGAGAGATCCTCTATATACTACACCACACAGGACAGATCCTCTATATACTACACCACACAGGAGAGAGGACAGATCCTCTATATACTACACTGCACAGGAGAGAGGACAGATCCTCTATATACTACACCGCACAGGACAGATCCTCTATATACTACACCACACAGGAGAGAGGACAGATCCTCTATATACTACACCACACAGGAGAGAGGACAGATCCTCTATATACTACACCACACAGGAGAGATCCTCTATATACTACACCACACAGGACAGATCCTCTATATACTACACCACACAGGAGAGAGGACAGATCCTCTATATACTACACTGCACAGGAGAGAGGACAGATCCTCTATATACTACACCGCACAGGAGAGAGGACAGATCCTCTATATACTACACCGCACAGGAGAGAGGACAGATCCTCTATATACTACACCATACAGGAGAGAGGACAGATCCTCTATATACTACACCACACAGGAGAGAGGACAGATCCTCTATATACTACACCACACAGGAGAGAGGACAGATCCTCTATATACTACACCGCACAGGAGAGAGGACAGATCCTCTATATACTACACCACACAGGAGAGAGGACAGACCCTCTATATACTACACCACACAGGAGAGAGGACAGATCCTCTATATACTACACCACACAGGAGAGGACAGATCCTCTATATACTACACCGCACAGGACAGATCCTCTATATACTACAACACACAGATAATTTTATTAATTAAATTTATACAGCAAAGTCTCGATATATAAAAAAAAAAAAAATCATACACTGATGACATCATAGGCAGATAGTCTAATGACACTACATGTGAGTTTACGGCCTGTGTTCATGAACATGAAGGCTTTCTAAGTGTATTACAGGTCAGTTTATTACTGACATCTTGTCACTTCATATTCACAATGTGCGTCACCTGTTTGCTCGACGTACAACTGATATCAGCGCTATTTGCTCTCAGCTTGTCTCATTTGTGATTGAAGACTGAGATAAGCCGCGTGCGCACACACAACTTAATAACCTCTAAAAAAATCATTAGTGTGGAGAACTATATTCACAGCTGACATTTTATCAAGACGTAATCCATGACTGCTACGGGGCCTAAGGTGAGGAGATGCCCTGCTCAGATCTACTTCCTGCCACAGAGTTATAGCATTTGCATGTAGCCACCACTAGGAGGAGCTCTCTGCATCCAGCATTTTACATTATTCATTTCACTACTAGCTACAGTGGGTACGGAAAGTATTCAGATCCATTTAAATTTTTCACTCTTTGTTTCATTGCAGCCATTTGCTAAAAGCAAAAAAGTTCATTTTATGTCTCATTAATGTACACTCAGCTCCCCATCTTGACAGAAAAGAAACAGAAATGTAGATATTTTTGCAAATTTATTAAAAAAGAAAAACTGAAATATCACATGGTCATAAGTATTCAGAGCCTTTGCTCAGTATTGAGTAGAAGCCCCTTCCTTTTGAGCCTTCTTGGGAATGATGCAAAAAGTTTTTCACATCTGGATTTGGGGATCCTCTGCCATTCTTCCTTGCAGATCCTCTCCAATTCCGTCAGGTTGGATGGTGAACGTTGGCAGACAGCCATTTTCAGGTCTCTCCAGAGATGCTCAGTTGGGTTGAGGTCAGGGCTCTGGCTGGGCCAGTCAAGAATGGTCACAGAGTTGTTCCGAAGCCGCTCCTTTGTTATTTTAGCTGTGTTCTTAGAGTCATTGTCTTGTTGGAAGGTGAACCTTCGGCCCAGTCTGAGGTCCAGAGCACTCTGGAAGAGGTTTTCTTCCAGGATATCTCTGTACTTGGCCACATTCATCTTTCCTTCAATTGCAACCAGTCGTCCTGTCCCCCATAGCATGATGCTGCCACCACCATGTTTCACTGTTGGGATTGTATTGGGCAGGTGATGAGCAGTGCCTGGTTTTCTCCACATACCACTTAGAATTAGGGCCAAAAAGTTCAATCTTCATCTCATCAGACCAGAGAATCTTATTTCTCATAGTCTGGGAGTCCTTCATGTGTTTTTTGGCAAACTCTATGCGGACTTTCATATGTCCTGCACTGAGGAGAGGCTTCCTTCGGGCCACTCTGCCATAAAGCCCTGACTGGTGGAGGGCTGCAGTGATAGTGACTTTGTGGAACTTTCTCCCATCTCCCTACTGCATCTCTGGAGCTCGGCCACAGTGATCTTTGGGATCTTCTTTACCTCTCTCACCAAGGCTCTTCTCCCACGATTGCTCAGTTTGGCTGGACAGCCAGGTCTAGGAAGAGTTCTGGTCGTCCCAAACTTCTTCCATTTAAGGATTATGGAGGCCACTTTGCTCTTAGGGACCTTGTGTGCTGCAGAAATTCTTTTGTAACCTTGGCCAGATCTGTGCCTTGCCACAATTCTGTCTCTGAGCTCCTTGGGCAGTTCCTTTGACCTCATGATTCTCATTTGCTCTGACATGCACTGTGAGCTGTGAGGTCTTATATAGACAGGTGTGTGCCTTTCCTAATCAAGTCCAATCAGTTTAATTAAACACAGCTGGACTCCAATGAAGGAGTAGAACCATCTCAAGGAGGATCAGAAGGAAATGGACAGCAAGTGAGTTATATATGAGTGTCACAGCAAAGGGTCTGAATACTTATGACCATGTCATATTTCAGTTTTTCTTTTTTAATAAATTTGCAAAAATATCTACATTTCTGTTTTTTTTTCTGTCAAGATGGGGTGCTGAGTCTACATTAATGAGAAATAAAATGAACTTTTTTGCTTTTAGCAAATGGCTGAAATGAAACAAAGAGTGAAAAATTTAAAGGGGTCTGAATACTTTCCGTACCCACTGTATATAAATCCATGTCCTGTTAGCTATCTCTAGTGGTGGTTGTCAGCATGCAAAGTTGTATTAAAGGGTCTTGCTGGTCAGTCTGTTCTCTGGCTGTGTAAACCTTCATACCTGGTGTCCAATCAGTTTTTCTGCTGCTGATAGCCCCATTATGGCTGCAGCACCTTTTACATTTCTCTCTGAAGCAGGGGGCATTTACAATACAGAGCAGTCTGCCCTCCACCCCTATCCATTACTACTACTACTGGTTTCTTTACATGTAATTCTGCCAGCAGTAACTGTAAAATAGCAAACAAATAGCTGAGAAAAGGCCAAGTGAATATAATATAGGAGATCCAGGGATACTGGACTATAATTCCAGGTTATGATGCAGCTAAAAAGATCCCTGACACAGATAACAAAAAATCTGATCACTGTCTGACATCCCATCAGCAATAGCACAAGCAGCTAGACAGAAGTAGATACATGTACATGAACTCTCCTTACACTCATTGTAAAAAGCTGAGAAGCTGCAGACTCCTATCTGTGCAGTGTACAGGCAGGGAAAGCTGTGTAGAAATATGTAGAGGCTGTGATGAAAACCCTGCCCCTCCTGTGTTCCCATCTTGAGCCTGCTGGTTTCTAAAAATGGAACTTGCCTAGTAACGGTGAGTGAACAGCAAATAAGGAAGAGGGGAGACACCTAGTGGTTAGAACTTAAGAGGGTGTTTTTCAGGCAGAAAACTGCAACATTTCTAAATATAGTGCATTACATTTTGGTCCAGAATCACATGATGTATTACATGAGACTAAGTTTTATGAAAAGTAACTGACCATTTAACTTTCTGACCAGTTATAGCCTTGGTGTCCAATGGGGCCTGTACACTTGTTTCATAAATGGGACATGGTAGGTGTGGGGCCTTTTATCAGATTTTGCATTATAAGATAGGAATCTAGGAGGTTCAAGTTAGGCTTCTAAATATAAAATATGCTTCTGATTGGTAGGGCCCACCTATGAATTAAATGCTGGGGGCCCATTGTAGAACCACATACAAATATTACATTCATAAATTTCTAAAACTGCACCAACATACATTTCTACTGCCTAGACCTTGCCTTGGACTGTTTCTATCTACATAGGGGGTGAATAGTTATTCACAGTGCTATACTGCAGTACAGGTGGAGGAGCGGCAGAGCACAGGTGTAGTCCCCCTGTCTTATGGAGAATATCACAGTCAGTAGGCACTCCCTTCTGTCTCCGGTAATCTGCAGATTTCAGCTCCGCAGCTCCTCGCCTGAATACATTATTGATGATCTTGTTATTACAACATGGAACAGAAATTTCTTGGAGGCAGAAGAACTGCAATAAAGCGACTAACAGAGAACTGTAATAATGGAGCCTCAGCCGGGAAAATACATATCCCTGGATGGAAGACAATATCGAGAGCGAGCGCTGGAGGAGGCAATACTTACCTATGTGCACCTCTGGTCATATGTGGGGGGAGGTCTCTGTGAGATCAGAGGAAAATTCCACAGAGTAAATACATTTTATCTATCTATCTATCTATCTATCTATCTATCTATCTCATATATGTCTCATCTATCTATCTATCTAAATACCTCATACATATCTATCCACAGTTAAAATAAATCCACATTTCATTTTTTTCACTGAACTGGAGTGCAGCCTGTGATTTGTTTTTTCCTATGTGGGATCTAATGCAGGGTCTCTGAGGACAGCACCCGGTTTTGAAATTTATTTACATGGTGCTGCTCTGAACATTGGAATATCTACAGTATCTATCTGTCTATTTCTCTCTCTCTCTCTCTCTATCTCTATCTATCTATCTATCTATCTATCTATCTATCTATCTATCTGTCTATTTCTCTCTCTCTCTCTATCTATATATCTATCTATCTATCTTTTTCTATCTATAACTCTATCTCATATCTATCCTTATCTATCTCTCTATATCTATCTATCTATCTATCTATCTCATATCTATCTATCTCTCTATATCTATTCTATCTATCTATCTATCTATCTATGTACTGTACCTGTCTATCTCTCTATATATCTAAACAGATCAAATCGACAGCACTCCAAGGAATGTGAATATTCAGTGTTTATTTTAAGTGCCTTGGAGTGCTGCCGATTTGATCTGTTTGTATATTGAGAAGAAGCCACCTTCTTTGGATTTGCACCCATTTTGTCTTTAACTGTGCTGCCTAGTGCTTTTTTGTTTCTCTATCTATCTATCTATCTATCTATCTATCTATCTATCTATCTATCTATCTATTTCATACCTATCTTCTATTTATCTTTCGCTTTTATAGCTATCTATACACTATCTACTATCTTTTCTGCTATCTATGTTCCTACCATCTTATCTATCTCACATAGTACCTAGATATTTATCATCATATATATGTACCTGTCTTGGGGTGGACACAGATACCAGAGGACCCCTGTACAACAGCAGCACATGGCCACCATAGTAAGCAAATACTCATCATATAGCACCACCTTAAAGTCCTTTCTAAGTCTCCCTGGCAGTCTCTAAAGGAGATACAAGACCCCTCCTGACTCACATCTATGGCCTCCTGTCTAGCCAACCAGTACTCTGCTCTGTACTGACCATGGACAAGAACCCTGAAACATCAGTCTGTGGATGAGCGTCTCTTCCTTTTGGAAAATATTTTACTAGTTTGGCTCATACTACAATTTACAAGACTTCTTTAAAAGTTGGATGTTGTCTCACCCGGACTGGACAAACTTCTTTGCTCCCCTTTCTGTTTTCCTTTGATGGCCAGCAGTCTGTGCATTGTAAACTTATTCCCCCTGCCCTCTGGTGTACTGGAGGGAGAAAATTGATGATGCACAGCCTTCCACTGTCAGAAACGAACCATTTTATGGCAAAAATTGCAGTTGGTCAGCAGCATATAGTAAAGAAGGGATTTTTTGGTGGGAGGTTGTGGTGCAAAAGGGGGCACAATTACTATGTGCAGGGCACTGACATGGGACAGATGTGAAGGGAAGCTTGTGTGTACAGACTTGTTGTGACCAAGTCTTCATGGCGGTCTGAACCTAGATAGAGAAGGAAAGGGAAGTGTGAAAGCTGCTGTTGTGAAACATTGCAAAGGGGGCCCCAAGCTGAGCTTTTGCACCAGGGCCCATGAGCCATTAGTTACGCCCCTGCTTATAGCATTGCGCTGCGAGCTTCCAATAGGATTTTCTTTCCTTTTTCCAGCAAGGAGATATAATTTGCATAACTTTTCCCAAAAGCCTCTCTAAGTCTATAGGAACTCAATGGAAGGTGTAAAAATCTCTTTGCACTGAGCTCCCCCTAGTGGTGGCTGCAGAACAGTGCTGTGGATCTATGTCAAAAAGCAGGAGAAAAATTTCAGCACCTGTCCCCTCCTCCCACAAACCCCATAGCAGTTGTCACTGTGGCAGTGGGCTTGGGGCAGGGGTTATAGGGTACTTATTTATGTTGTAGGGTATACTTAATGTCTTGCCCCTGTGAATATGTGCTCAGATAACCAAATTACCCTTCAATCTCAATGGACTCCCAGAGTGGAGCAGGTTTCATTTTTATTATATATGGTCCTCTATATATTGCCATCCTTATACGCCCTAATCCTCATAGATTTTAACCCATTCTGAGCCTTTTTAAAATTTTACCACCTGGACAAGCCCTTTCTAAACATATGTAATCTGTAATGCATCTACTGCCCTCTAGTGGGAATAGTTTGCAACTATAGAATTCACATTAACAATTTGCACAGCAGTTCAGTCAGGACAAGTTGGGGAATGTCTATTGCTTTGATAGTTTTTTATCCAAATTTTTATGGGAGGTGAAACAGCGATAAAAACTCAATTTGGCTCTTTTGATTTTTTTTTTTCCTGCTATGGTGCTTACCGTACGGGAAGCAATATTTTTAGAAGTTTGCAGTCTGGATGTTTTCAGACACTATGTATGTGTATGTGTTTCACTTTATTTTTTAACTTTTATATTTGTTCTAGGGAAGGGGGAGGGGGGGTGATTCGAATTTTTAATTCTTTTTTTATTTTTTTTTTTTTTTTTTTTTTACTGTATTTATTAGACCCCCCTAGGGGGTCTAATTACTAATGCAATGCATTACATTACTAATACTTTTATGTTCAGACCCCCTAGGGACTTGAATCCTAGGGGGTCTGATCGCTCATACAATATACTGCAATACTAATGTACTGCAGTGAATAGTAGAATCCATTCACTTCTATTATACATTGCCTATGGCAGCGTGTAATAGAACTATGGCAATGACAAGCCTGGGAGCCTTCAATAGGTTCCCGGCTTTCATGGCAACCAATCACGTCATCGGAGGACGGCGATTGGTAAAAGATGGCGCCTGCGCACTTTAGATGCCGCGGTTAAAGTGTTGTGGGTACTGGCTGTATTACACAGCCGGCATACGCCATGTATGCAGAGAGCTCAGCTCCTGAGCCCTCTCCATAAAATCCCCATGTGACCAATGATGTACATGTACGTCCTTGGTCATTTAGGGGTTAAATAACCTACATTTGCCGTACTATTATGGCAGACATTGGGATAGGGTGATGTTTAAGTACATGTAACTTACTGTAGGTGAGCCGGGTGGTATCTCTGGCGGTTCTGGGTACATGTGCAGGGTGCTGAGAAAGTCAGGGATAGCACAACTACACAGGTGCAATGAAGGGAATTTCACCTTTACGGTTATGGATGATGTTTAGTGATTTAAAGACAAGTCTGAGAACACAATTTTAACACAAAAGCTCTCTTTTTGAGCTGCCGTCTACATCTAAATCTGAGAAATACATGCTTACATCCATACTAGAGAAAATGTCAGTGTCCTTGCGCAATAGAGATAGAGTGTCGGCTTCAGCGCAAAGATAGATGACAGTCATTGTGCTTAATACCTTGAATATATATATATATATATAGATATATATACAGTGTGTGTGTGTATATATATATATATATATATATATATATATATATTGTCCTTTGCAAAAGTTTTGCAAATAAAAGGGTAAATAGTTTATTTTTATCAATTACCAAAATGAAGTGAATAAAGAAAAGAGAAATGTAAATCCCATCAATATTCGGTGTGACCTTTGCCCTTTGCCTTCCATCAGTTCTTCTCGGTACTTGAAGTAAGTTTGGCAGAACTGGGCAGGGAGGTTGTTCCCGCCATCTTGGAGAACTAAGCACAGATCTTCTGTGGATGTTGCTTGCTCCAGTCCGTCTGTCTCTTCATGTCATCCCAGATGGACTGGATGAGGTTGAGATCAGGGCTATATCTGTGGGGGCCGGATCATCACTTCCAGGACTCACCAAATATTGATGGGATTTACGTTTCTCTATTCTTCATTCCCTTCTATTTCTGAAAGCATTCTTACTGTGCAGCATTTTTCCAAACTGCCTAAAATCTTTGCATAATTCTGTACATGTGTACATTATTTTGCCAATAGGCACAAAATAATTTTATATGGGAAGATACATGAATGGGGTCTGGCCGGTTGGATATGACTCACTGGACGCACCACTATAGACACAGGAGGAGAGGCTGAACAACAACTACACTGTATTAGTCACAATGACTGTCATCTATCTGCAGCTGTGTTATCCATGAAATGGGCCGTTACATGTTCATAGTCCTTAAGATCCAGGATTCTTTACATGCCAAATTAAATGCAGATTAGGCCTAGGCCAGTTTCGGATGCTTGTGGAAGATCTGGCACCCTGCGGTTCTGGATTTACCATGATAATAATAATAATAATAATAATAATAATAGTCCTTTAATAGTCCCACAGTGGGGAAATTCAGTGTGTTACAGCAGCAAAGATAAGATAAGATAAGCAGATACAAATACAACATGTACAGGAATGTTCCAAGGTGAGAGGCATTACATTAATAGCAGACAGACAGATAGGACGTAGGAGGGGGGCGGGGGGGGGCGCGGGGGGATTTAACAGGCAGAGAGATATTTCAGTTCTCTGTGTGTAATGATCTCCGCTTAGGTCGGTGTTGGTTGTACAGCCTAACCGCGGTGGGGAGGAAAGACTTCCGATAGCGCTCCTTCTCACACCTAGGGTGGAGCAGTCGGTCACTGACAGTACTGCCCAGCGCGATCACAGTCTCATGCATGGGATGGGACTTCTTCTCCCGCATGGAGCTCACCACGGACAGTATCCTTCTGTCACCCACCACCTGCACTGGGTCCAGTGGGCTCCCCAGGACAGAGCTGGCCCTTCTAATCAGCTTGTCAAGTTTATTTCTGTCCCTGGTTGATATACTGCTCCCCCAGCAGGCCACTCCAAAGAAGATGGCTGATGCCACTACCGAGTTGAAGAAAGTCCTAAGAAGTGCCCCCCGGATTCCAAAGGCTCTCAGCTTCCTAAGCAGGTAGAGCCTGCTGTGGCCCTTCCTGTACAGGGCCTCCATATGATCTGCCCAGTCCAGCTTATTATTAAGGAGCAGACCCAGGTACTTATAGGTGTTCACAATCTCGATGCCCGTCCCCAGGATGTCTACTGGTTTTGGAGGGCATCTGCCTTTACGGAAGTCCACCACCATCTCCTTGGTCTTCCCCGCGTTAATCTTCAGGTGGTTCTGGTGGCACCAGTCCACAAAAAACTGGTTCAGTTCTCTGTACTCCCTGTCATCATCGTCTGTGATGAGACCTACTATTGCAGAGTCGTCAGAATACTTCTGTAGGTAGCAGCTGGATGAGTTGCACCTAAAATCAGCAGTGTACAGTGTGAAGAGGAAAGGGGCGAGAACCGTACCCTGAGGTGCCCCCGTATTACAGATCACGGTACCTGACACACAGTCTTGGGCTCTCACGTATTGAGGTCGATTTGTGAGGTAGTCTAGGATCCAGTTGGAGAGGTGGTGGTCCACTCCAGCAAGGCCCAGCTTGTCCCTCAATAACCTGGGCTGTATGGTGTTAAAAGCACTGGAGAAGTCAAAGAACATTATTCTCACCGTGTTCCCTGGTTTCTCCAGGTGAGACAGAGCCCTGTGCAGAAGGTGGATGATGGCATCATCTACCCCAATGCCCGGTCGATAAGCAAACTGGAGAGGGTCCATAGCGGGGCTCACTAGAGGGCGAAGATGTGTGAGAACCAATCTCTCTAAGATCTTCATCAAGTGGGATGTCAGTGCTACAGGTCTGTAGTCGTTGAGGTCCATAGGGTGAGGTTTCTTTGGAACTGGTACCACACAAGATTTCCATAATTCAGGGACTATTTCCTGCCTCAGGCTCATATTATACATTTATGTAATTATACCACACAGCTGGTCCCCACAAGTCTTAATTAGCCTTGCACTGATGTCATCTGGCCCTGCGGCTTTCCTCGCCTTGATCTTTTTCATCTCCTTCCTCACCTGGGCCCGTGTGAAGGTCAGACTGTGGTCAGATAAAGACAGATTTCTGGATTTTCTGGTCTGTTGGGAAGTAGCCACATGGGGTGAATGGGGAGAAGTCATTGTGGTGGGGGGAGCTGAAGGACATGCTGGGGTGGGAGGAGCTGGTGTGTGATCAAATCTGTTGAAGAATAGGTTTAGTTCATTAAGCCAGTTAACATCTGCCTCAATCTGGCAGATAGAAGCAATGTATACAGTATACAGGAGATGGGGCGGTCATGGTTTTCAATAGGCTCACTCCCTGTTGTATTAAACGCTATACCTTTTATTTTTGTTGGGGTATTAGGATAGGTTATCAGTATTAGACGAGCATGAGTCCAACACCCGGCACTCTTACTGATCAGCTGTTTGAAGCGGCCTCTCTTCCACTTACATTTTATAGACCCATGACATCACGTTCATTGGTCACATTATGTGTTTGCAGCTTAATCCCATTCAAATGAATAGGGCTGAGCTGCAATACCAAGCACAGCCACTATACAACATAAGGCGCTGTGCTTGGTAAACAGTAAATTGGCCGCAGCGCTTGTCTGAACACCACCGCCTCTTAAAACTGTTGATTGTATGGCAGTCTGGCATCGGACCCCCCACCAATCTGATACTGAAGACCTATCCGAAACATCTTTAAGTTTTATTACATTAGATTTTACGCTTGATTTTGTGCGATTATGGGAGGAGCCTTCTATTTAAAGGTCAAAATATTACAGCGTTTTTCTGCTTTCTGAGCATGCACAGAAAAAAAACGGACAGTAATAACGGACAGTATAATGGACACCCCTCCGTTACTGTCTGTTATCCATAGACACTAATGTTAAAAATAACAGACAATTGCCGTCCATCATCAGTCTGTTAATTTGAATGGACACAAAAGTCCTGCACCCCGGGTTTTTGTGTCCCGAAAAAAAAACGGACATGTGACTGATTTGGTGTAAACAGACACTAATGGACAGCAGATCAAATCCCATTGAAATCAATTGGATTTTTAACAGATTTATGATGGATCTGTTAGTGTCCGATGTTAACATTTTGTAACGGATGACCGTTAGTAGTGTGAACGCCCCCTAAAACAGAAATGGGTTGGAAACAGAGAAAAAGTATAAAAATGGATATTGTTGGTAATGCAGCACTATCCCATTGAAATCTATGTCTCGGTACCGGTGATCTGCGGTGGTCCCCAGTGTCGGACCCCACAGATCTAATATTAATATCCTATTCCAAGGATAGGCCATCAATGGTAGAAACTGGATAACCCCTTTAAAGGGAGTCTATCATTAGAAAAACATATTTTTAGCTAATGGCGTGTTGGAATAGCTTTTAAAATCGGTTTCTTGGGTTATGCAAATTAGTATCACAGAGCACCGGGGGCGTTCCCCCGTGCCCTGAGCATCCTCCGCGTCACGGTGTGCCATGATCCTAATTTGCATAACAGAAGAAACCGATTTTATCAGAAACGGTGGGGAGAAGCTTAGAAGGAAATGTAGGAGTAGAATCGTTGATTGTAATGTCAATCTGTATTCCCTTAGTCCTGACAGCAGCACAATATGGGGTATCTCTGCCCCTGTGTGTTGTTTAGGACGGTGGAACCTTTAATTAACACCAAAAATAAGAAGGTGCCTCCTACTGGCCCTATAAGAGGGCACCAGAGACCTCCCTCCACTGTGTAAATTATAAAGTAACAGGAAACAAGCTTCTAGGGAGGGAAGCCTTGTGCTGCTGTCAGGACTAAGGGAATACAGATTGACATTACAATCAACGATTCCCCTTACATCCGACAGCAGCACAATATGGGAAGATAGCAAGTAATTCCCCTAGGGAGGGTTTCCTCGCCTTACAACCTCAAGGACTGTCTGATCAAAGGCAGTTGTCTGGGAACTGTGGACGTCTAAACGATAATGTTTAACAAAGGTCAACTGAGATGACCATGATGCAGCCGCACAAATCTGGTCCAATGGTAAGGACTAATACTCAGCCCAAGAAGTCGACACAGCCCTGGTCGAGAGGGCCGTAGAAAAGACTGGAGGGAGTAACTCCTGAATAAGAAAGGAAGACTTAATTGTCTCCTTGATCCATGTGGATAGAGTAGGCTTGGAAGCCTTGAGACCTTTGTTTTTACCCTGCATGTTGATTAGCAGGTTTTCGGCCTTCCTAAACGGTTGAGTGTGGGATAGGTAAATCCGCAGACACCTTACCACATCTAAGGTGTGGAGTTTTTCTTCCTCCTCAGAGGTTGGAGTGGGGAAAAACACAGGTAACGAAATTAGCTGATTGCTATTATAGCATGAGGGGACCTTAGGGTTAAACCCAGGCAAAAACCTGAGGTGCACCCTATCTGCAAAAGACACAATGTACGGTTCTCTAGAAGAGAGAGCCTGGAGTTCCCCTATTCTTTTGGCAGATGTAATAGCCAGCAAAAAAGTGGTTTTGTAGGCTAAATATTTTAGCTTCGTAGTCTCCAAGGGTTCAAATGGAGGACCGCACAGGCCTGCAAGGACTACCGCAAGGTCCCACTGGGGAACTGTAGATGATACCGAGGGCTTTAGCCTCATTGCCCCTTTAAGGAACCTTGCAACCAGAGGATCCTGAGACAGGCGTCTGTTCAAATGAGCGGAGAGAGCCGCAATCTGCATTTTCACAGTGGCAGGGGCAAGGCCCTTAAAATATCAGCCGTTGAAGGTTCTAGATTATTATTATCCTTCTTGGAGCACCACTCCATGAAAATCTTGGCTGTCCTCTGGTAGTTCTTATTGGTAGAGAAAGTGTCTTCAGGACGGCCTCTGACAGTCCTCTATTCTGCTGTAGGGACTGCTCAACCTCCAGGCTGTCAGGTTGAATCTCCAGAGATCCTGGCACTTCAGAGATCCTTGGGAAACCAGGTTCTGGATGGGGGGGAAGCCTCCAATATATCCCTCGACTCATCTCCATGAGTTGGGAAAACCAAGCTCTTTTTGGCCAGAATGGAATGATGGCTATCACAGAGACTTGGTCCTGTCTGATTTTCATCAATACCTTCGGTATCAATGGAATTGGAGGGAAGATGTATGCCAGCCTGGACCTCCAAGGGATGGACAGGGCATCCACTGCCAAGGGATTTTCCTCCTGGTAAAGGGAAAAGAACGTCTCCACCTTGGCGTTGAGTCGGGTTGCCATGAGGTCTATTTCTGGAAGACCCCACTTCAGGGTAATCTGATAAAAGACTTCTGGATTGAGTGACCATTCTCCTGATACGGCATGACCCCGACTCAACCGATCCGCTACTATGTTCAGGGAGCCCTTGATGTGAACTGCGGATAAATGGGTTAGATTTTTCTCTGCCCATGTAAATATCAGATCTGCCTCCCTGAGGAGGGTTGGTGATCTGGTGCCTCCCTGTCTGTTCACGTACAGCACTGTGGTCATGTTGTTTGACCGGATCTTGACTGCTCTTCCCTTGAGAAGAGGCGAGAACTGGAGTAAGGCACGATATACAGCTCTGAGCTCCTTCCAGTTCGACGAAGTCCTTCTTTCTGGAGCGCTCCAGACTCCCTTGATGGAGTTTTCGTCCAAATGGGATCCCCATCCCGTGAGGGATGCATCTGTAGTCAACAGGGTCCAAGAAGGTTGGACCGTGGACCTTCCGTCTTTCAGGTGCAACCACCACTTGAGGGAAAAAGGGGTCCTGGGGGAGAGTCGAATCTTCTTGCTCAGTGTAAGAAGGGAGCGATCCCAAGCCTCTAGTAATTCCCTCTGGAGGGGATGTAAGTGCCACAAGGCCCATGGGACTGCCTCCACTGAGGAAGACATCAAGCCCAGGATCTTCATCAATGTTCTGATGGAGGCTATCGGCTTTTTGAAGAGGTGTCGGACTGCCCCGACCAGTTTCTCCTTCCTTGCTGGTGTCAAGGAGATTTGCAGGCGGACTGAATCTAGGAAGTAGCCGAGGAACTTCCTTCGGGTTGAAGGGATCATTACTGACTTCTCCCAGTTTATAAGCCATCCCAGACTCTGAAGCAGGGAAACGGCTGTCTGTAGGTGCTGGAGCAGAACAGACTCTGACTGGGCCTTTATCAACCAGTCGTCTAGATAAGGCACCACGAATATCCCCTGAAGCCTGAGGGCGGCCGCTATGGGGGCCACTACCTTTGTAAAGGTGTGGGGAGCAGAGGAGATCCCGAAGGGTAGTGCTGTGAATTGAAAGTGCTTCCTGTGGCCGGAGACTACTACGGCAATCCTTAGAAACCTTCTGTGTGGAGGGTAAATAGGAATATGCAAATAAACGTCTTTTAGATCCAAAGTCACAAAAACCTCGCCTTGGAGGAGAAAGGTGGTGACAGACTTTATGGTTTCCATACGGAAGCGCTTCTTTTTGATGAAGCGGTTGAGGTACCTTAAGTCTATGACCATTCTCCACTTGTCTGCTGGTTTCGGCACCAGGAAGACGGGAGAATAGACACCGGATCCTTCTTCTAGAGAAGAGACTTCCTCCAGGGCTCCCTTGTGAATGTACTCTCGGATGGAGCATTCCAATGTAGTCTGCTGCATTGTAGGGAGGCTGCGAGTTAACACAAACCGATCCTGAGGAGGATGGAGGAACTCTATTGCATATCCTTTTTGGATTACCTGCAGGACCCATGGGTCTCAAATTTTTTCCTGCCAGCAGTTGAGAAAGTGGGAGAGACAACCCCCGACAGGAATCTCGGCCACAGGAAGACTGCTTCTGATGTCAAAAGCTAGGCTTCTCTTTTTTTCATCAGACTTCGGGAATCTCCGGCCGGCGCCTCTAGAGGAATATCTAGAGCCTCTCTGGGACTGCCGTCCACGACGAGGCGGATAGCCTCTACCACGGCCAGAGTCAGATCTACCTCTAAAGGCCTGGGGTAAAGTTTTACCCTTCCTGTCAGCCAAGCCCTCTAGGATCTCGTCTAGGGCACAGCCAAAGACTCTACCTGGCTCAAAGGGCAATGCGCACAAATTATATTGTGAGGGGAAATCAGCTCTCCAGGGTTTTAACCATAGAGGTCTTCTTGCTGCAGTGGTAAGTGCCAGAGATTTGGCCACCAGCCTTAATTGATGGTGGGAGGCCTCCGCTAAATATTCAGCTGCCAGGGAAACCGAGCCTAGAAACCCTAGCAGCTCGTCTCTGGAGACTCCAGAGTCGATGTCCCTCTCGAGGTGGACCAGGTCAGTGCGTAATTTGGCTGACACTTCACAAGACGCAACCGCCACAGCGGTCTGGGCCGAGGCAGCTGAATAAGCCTTCTTGAGGGTTTTGTCGATGCGCCTGTCCATGGCGTCGTGCAAATTTGCTCCATCATCTGATGGTATCATAGTGTGGCCGGACAATTTGGCCACCGCCATATCCACCTTGGGAGGAGGACCCCATTGTCCCATTGAGCAACTGGGAATAAAGCCCTGAACCTCCTAGGAACCACAAGAGGTTTTTCAGGACATCTCCACTCTGAGGACATTAATTTTTGTAATGTCTGGTCTACTTGGAAGACCCTAGGCCCTCTATAGGTGGACATGGAGGCTTCCCCGTCAACATCACGATCCTTTGACCGGATGGACTTCAGCAGCCGGCTTAATTTTTCGAGTGGGAAGCACGGCCTGCTGGAATCTTCAGTGGAAACGTCAGATGAGAGTGTCTCGTCCACTATCTGATAAGGAAGACTGTGTCTCAACCCGCGGTCTCTTGGCAATCTGGGCGATGGAAGAACGGATCTCCTTAAGAGACTCCTCCATATAGTCCTTTACCCAAGTGACAACCTCTCTTACGGAAGGTTCTTCCGGCGGAGGTCCGCGACATTGGCGACAGCGGGTAAAATCATAGCCGTCAGGTAAAGGGGTATTGCAATCCAAACACATTAGGTGTTTACGTTTAGAGGACTTTTTCCTCCTAAGCCCATCGCCGTTACCCAATGCAGAAGATGACATCTGAAACATCAAACAGCCACCTGACAATAAAGAATGGAAGATTGCTAAGCATCGCATAAGAAAGAAAAAACCAAGGGGTACTTTTTTTTTTTTTTTTTTTTTTAAATCGGTCACTTGAAGAGAAAAAACCGTCAGGAAAAAAACCAGCCACCGCAACCCGCAGCCGAGGAGCTAGAAACCACCAGCTCAACAAGTAAAGGACTGAAGACCTTTTAAATGTAATGCAGCAGCGAGGGGAGGCGCCAAACAAAAAAACATTCATACAGCACCAAAACGGGTCAAACGCCATAATGGAACATAGAAGAGCATAAGCCTAAGCCAGAGGCTCAAAATACAAGCAGCAAATTTCAATTCTATATTTTGCCTTTAAATTTTCAATTTCCAAACTTACCGCACCTTTTCTGAAAAGACCGGAAGTAGGCCTCGGTGGTGCGCAAAGGCTTCCTTCCCCTAGGAACACAGGACCAGAAAAAGGTTCCGGCCGGGGAGGTTCCCCGCTTACTTCCGGGATCGCGCTGCCTGCAGTGCGATGAGCCGGATACATGCTGCACTGCGGAGCAACAGGCCCCGAAGGACCGGAGTTTTTTTTTTGGGAAAAAACATCGGAATGGACCGAGGTACCCCCTAAAGGTAAGCCAGGAGTAGATAAAAAACCCCTAGCAACGGGAGGTCACCAGAGACCTCTGTCCACCTGTCCCACACAGGACAGAAAAAAACACAGGGGGAGGGAGGTCTCTTGTGCCCTCTTATAGGGCCAGTAGGAGGCACCTTCTTATTTTTGGTGCTAATTAAAGGTTCCACCGTCCTAAACAACACACAGGGGCAGAGAGTGGTTGCCCTAGCTGGGGTGAGTGAAGTTGTTGAGTCCTCAGGCTTAGTGAACAAAAACTGGGGTTGGTGTTGACGAATTGGGTCCAGAAAGAGAGAAAGGAAGAGGGAGACTGGCAGAGGGTCTCTGTAGAGGCCATGGCAAGAGAAAAGTTGCAGGACCATTTTAATATGTTAGTGGGCCCTATCTAAAAATTTGATAAGTGCCCCGCCCCAATAATTTAATATCTACTCAACATAATGCCCCCTCGGTGACCATAGATATATATTATATACAAATTAAAAAAAAAAACAAAAAACAATATACTCACCTAACCTTGTTCCCATGATGTTTCATGCAGGCTCTGGCTGTAGTGATGTCATTCATCGCCCAAATGTACTGCAGACATCATCTGCTGAAACCTGAACATGGTGGAGCACAGAGCTGATAACTCCATTATACATTATACTGTGGCAGTAACCAGGAGGGGGACATCGTACTATAGGTGCACCAGGAGAGGGACTTTATACTGTGGCGGCAACCAGGAGGGGGACATCGTACTATAGGTGCACCAGGAGAGGGACTTTATACAGTGGGGCAACTTGAGGGGGACATTATACTGTAGGTGCACCAGGAGAGGAACTTTATACTTGGGGCAACTTGAGGGGGGCATTATAATATAATGTCTTAGGGGCCACTGGGGTTGGACAGATTAATATATGATGCCCCTGCAGGGGCATTATACAGTGTTAGGGCCACCAAGAAGCATTATACTATGTTGGGGCCACTAAGGGGGCATTATAATTTGTGCAGGTATATCTAAGTGGTGGTGATGGGGGGGGGGGGGCACTTATAAAACTTTTGGGCTCACCAATGTGTTAAAATGGCCCTGAATGCGCCACATTGTATCTTATTATGAAAGTGGGTGGAGTGGGGCAGAGATCAAGGTGGGCCAGGGCAGGGGTGCTTTGGTTTGACAAATTTACTATAACTTATGCCAGAGAGCTGATGTGAAATATACCTAAAAACTACTAAAGTCTCTGACTGGCGCAGAGTTCAGTTCTCATGCATGGACGTGCACAAGAAATAGTAAGACCCCAGCCTTTTCGAAGCTATGTTACACCCATAACACCCAGAAACCATGACTTTCTACTAACCCATGTGGCTATAGTGATGAAGGTCTGGTCTAACAGGTTTTTCTACAGAATGTATAAATGTGAACATGTCTTTAGGGTCCACATTTGTCCTGTGCTTATTTGCAAGGCCTGGGGCCAAATGACCCTGTCAGTATGTCCTGGCTCGGTGTATTGATATGCTAGTTGCCCCCTGCAGGATGAATCATTTCCAGGAGCCCCTGAGGACAGTGCCCCATCCTGACTGCAGGCAGCAGATACAATGTATCAGCCGTGACTATGTAACCAGTGCCGCGACAGCGCCAGTGTCATAGCGGCAGAGCGTGGAACTGCAGCCTTCCCACGTCTAACGGGGTTTCCATTGGTTCCAATCAGCCGTGAGGGCTGATGCCACGCCCCCTCCGCCAGCCTTCCCTGTTGCTCCATCCTGTGCTGTCGGTGCTGCTGCCGGTACAGACTGGATCTCTGCAGGCAGGAGGTGTCCTCTGCTCATCCTGTGCCTGTCCTCTCCACTGCTGGACTCATCCCCTGTGTGTGACACCCCAAAGCTGCAGGTAAGAGGCTGCCATGATGGTGGGGTCTGCAGGAAGTGACCCCCTGCACTTGATGGGGGGCAGCACTGAGATCAGGTTACCAGAACCTACACAGATCCTTCATGTGTGGGGGACTGAAAGTCCCAGCATGGCATAGATGAGGCCGGGGGCATGGCAGGAGTCTACAAACTGTGCGATGCTGAGCCGAAGTATCTAAGGCTAGCTTGTGTGATACTTTCCGCTGAGCCATTGTAGCTAATCTTATCACACGTGGTACTGTCTGCTAAACCAGTGTATCTAATCCCAGTATGTGTTATATTATTTGCAATGTATCTAATCCTATCCTGTGTGATCCTGTCTGCAAAGTTGGTGTATCTAATATTATCCTGTGTGATACTGTCTGATGAGCCAGTATATTTATGCATAGCATGTGTGATATTGTATGATGAGCCAGTGTATCTAATCCTCTCTTGTGTGATACTGCCTGCTAAGTGAGTATATCTAAGCCTACCAAGTGTGATACTGTCTACTAAGTCAGTGTATCTAAGCTTAACATGTGTGATACTGCCTGATGAGCATATTGTGTGTGCTACTGAGCTAGTGTATCCAAGCTCATCTCTTGTGATATGGTTTGAGCTTGTATATCTAAATCTATGCCAACTCCTGTGATGCTGTATCTAAGTCTATTGAGATATTATCTGCTGAGCTGGTGTATCTAAGGCTATCTTGTGGCACCATCCACCAACTGATGTATCTAAGGCCTCATACACATGACCGCAGTTGTGTGTTCGCAATTTTTACTGACCCTATTAATACAGTAGATGGACATAGATGGAAAAATGTGCAGGGTTAGGATCTGCTGTATGTTCTATGGCTCGGTCCTGCAGTCCCCACACTAGTCCCTAAAAAATAGGGCTGTGTGTATGGGACCACAGGAATAAACGGGCCCTATTACGGATCCATAATAACGGATAGTACGCAGATCAAAAATATGCTTGTGTGTATGAGGCCTAAGCCTAGCAAGTCTGATACCATATACTAAGCTGATGTGTATAAGGCCCGGTTCACATCTGCCTCAGGGAGTCCCCTTGGGGAAACCTATATACATAAAAAAAGCGGATACCTGGGATACCCGCGGACCCCATAGACTATAATGGGGTCTGTGTGCTTTCTGCACGAAACATACAGAGAGAAAGGTCCTGCAAGCAGCGCTTTTCTCTCCGCATGTTTTGTGCGGAAACAGAGTGGAAAGCACACAGACCCCATTATAGTGTATGGGGTCCGCGGGTATCCCAGGTATCCGCTTTTTTATGTGTATAGGTTTCCCCAAGCGGACTCCCCGAACGCAGATGTGAACCGGGGCTAAGTATAATGTATGTGATACCATCTGCTGAGCTGATGTATCTAAGTATAATGTATGTGTGATGCCATCTGCTGAGCTGATGTATCTAAGTCTAATGTATGTGAGATACCATCTGCTGAGCTGATGTATCTAAGTATAATGTATGTGTGATACCATCTGCTGAGCTGATGTATCTAAGTATAATGTATGTGTGATACCATCTGCTGAGCTGATGTATCTAAGTATAATGTATGTGTGATACCATCTGCTGAGCTGATGTATCTAAGTATAATGTATGTGTGATACCATCTGCTGAGCTGATGTATCTAAGTCTAAGTGTGTGATACCATCTGCTGAGCTGATGTATCTAAGTCTAATGTATGTGATACCATCTGCTGAGCTGATGTATCTAAGTCTAATGTATGTGTGATACCATCTGCTGAGCTGATGTATCTAAGTATAATGTATGTGTGATGCCATCTGCTGAGCTGATGTATCTAAGTCTAATGTATGTGATACCATCTGCTGAGCTGATGTATCTAAGTCTAATGTATGTGATACCATCTGCTGAGCTGATGTATCTAAGTCTAATGTGTGTGATACCATCTGCTGAGCTGATGTATCTAAGTCTAATGTGTGTGATATCATCTGCTGAGCTGATGTATCTAAGTCTAATGTATGTGTGATACCATCTGCTGAGCTGATGTATCTAAGTCTAATGTGTGTGATACCATCTGCTGAGCTGATGTATCTAAGTCTAATGTGTGTGATACCATCTGCTGAGCTGATGTATCTAAGTCTAATGTATGTGTGATACCATCTGCTGAGCTGATGTATCTAAGTCTAATGTATGTGTGATACCATCTGCTGAGCTGATGTATCTAAGTCTAATGTATGTGATACCATCTGCTGAGCTGATGTATCTAAGTCTAAGTATGTGTGATACCATCTGCTGAGCTGATGTATCTAAGTATAATGTATGTGTGATGCCATCTGCTGAGCTGATGTATCTAAGTCTAATGTGTGTGATACCACTGCTGAGCTGATGTATCTAAGTCTAATGTATGTGATACCATCTGCTGAGCTGATGTATCTAAGTCAAGTGTGTGATACCATCTGCTGAGCTGATGTATCTAAGTCTAATGTGTGTGATACCATCTGCTGAGCTGATGTATCTAAGTCTAATGTATGTGTGATACCATCTGCTGAGCTGATGTACTAAGTCTAATGTATGTGTGATGCCATCTGCTGACCTGATGTATCTAAGTCTAATGTATGTGTGATACCATCTGCTGAGCTGATGTATCTAAGTATAATGTATGTGTGATACCATCTGCTGAGCTGATGTATCTAAGTATAATGTATGTGTGATACCATCTGCTGAGCTGATGTATCTAAGTATAATGTATGTGTGATACCATCTGCTGAGCTGATGTATCTAAGTATAATGTATGTGTGATACCATCTGCTGAGCTGATGTATCTAAGTCTAATGTGTGTGATACCATCTGCTGAGCTGATGTATCTAAGTCTAATGTATGTGATACCATCTGCTGAGCTGATGTATCTAAGTCTAATGTATGTGTGATACCATCTGCTGAGCTGATGTATCTAAGTATAATGTATGTGTGATCCACTCTGAGCTGATGTATCTAAGTCAATGTGGTGATACCATCGCTGAGCTGATGTATCTAAGTCTAATGATGTGATACCATCTCTGAGCTGATGTATCTAAGTCTAATGTGTGTGATACCATCTGCTGAGCTGATGTATCTAAGTCTAATGTGTGTGATACCATCTGCTGAGCTGATGTATCTAAGTCTAAGTGTGTGATACCATCTCTGACTGATGTATCTAAGTCTAAGGTGTATACCATCTGCTGAGCTGATGTATCTAAGTCTAATGTATGTGTGATACCATCTGCTGAGCTGATGTATCTAAGTCTAATGTGTGTGATACCATCTGCTGAGCTGATGTATCTAAGTCTAATGTGTGTGATACCATCTGCTGAGCTGATGTATCTAAGTCTAATGTATGTGTGATACCATCTGCTGAGCTGATGTATCTAAGTCTAATGTATGTGTGATACCATCTGCTGAGCTGATGTATCTAAGTCTAATGTATGTGTGATACCATCTGCTGAGCTGATGTATCTAAGTCTAATGTATGTGTGATACCATCTGCTGAGCTGATGTATCTAAGTCTAATGTATGTGTGATACCATCTGCTGAGCTGATGTATCTAAGTCTAATGTATGTGTGATACCATCTGCTGAGCTGATGTATCTAAGTCTAATGTATGTGATACCATCTGCTGAGCTGATGTATCTAAGTCTAATGTATGTGTGATACCATCTGCTGAGCTGATGTATCTAAGTCTAATGTATGTGTGATACCATCTGCTGAGCTGATGTATCTAAGTCTAATGTATCTTTGACACTAGGTTTCCACTGGTGTTCGGCTCTCCTTCGTTAGGCTCCACATGAGGACCTGAATGACGTAGAGCCCGTCCAATAAAAAAATTGGTTATCGGTGGACTCCATAGACTATATGGGGTCTGCCCGGGTGTCTGTTTGGTTACCGCCGGTTTTATACTGAAACCAGCGGAGGGAAAAGTCCTCCGTGCAGAATTTTTCTCTCCACCGATTTTGCATGGAATCCTAGGGAGACCCCAACGCAGATGTGACCCTATCCTGATACCCTCTACCGAGCTGATGTATCTAAGCCTAATGCATGTGTGATACCCTCTACCCAGCTGATGTATCTAAGCCTAATGCATGTGTGATACCCTCTACCGAGCTGATGTATCTAAGCCTAATGCATGTGTGATACCCTCTACCCAGCTGATGTATCTAAGCCTAATGCATGTGTGATACCCTCTACCCAGCTGATGTATGTAAGCCTAATGCATGTGTGATACCCTCTACCCAGCTGATGTATCTAAGCTTATTGAGCGTGTTGTGCTGATATATGCTTGTAGGTGAAACAGTGTTAGAAACCCCGCAGGACTACACTCCCCATCATCTGTTGTATCCTAGCAGCACAGTGACTCTGACGACAAGGGTCCCTTTGGAATACTGGGCATGCTGTGACTTGTAGTCCCACATCATTCTAGGTTTCCTAATCCTGCACAGTGGGCACATGTTGCACTAATAACCCCGCTATTTCCTGTGTTCGGGGTAAGGTTGTGCCATCTGTTTGTGTTTTTCTTGCCTTGCTGTATAGAAAGTTGTGCAAGCAGAGGATAAGAACAGACGGCCCTCCAACTACCGCCACCCCCTCCTCACCAATAGCCACTGCGGGATCCATACCATCTACTTCTGTATATACCGTAGTACGTGACATGGGGAGACCCCAGGGTGCAGGAATGGAGCCGTCCACCACATCAGTAGGATGATATTTGGGGCGGCTCCCTATATAACATTGTATCAGATGCAGCCGCTCCATAGACTTGTCCTCAGAGCCCGGGCTGCTGTTTATGGCAGCCTGTAGTCTGTCAGTATCTTCCACTATACAGTATAAAGGCAGAGCTAGAAAGTCTAAATTTTCGATCACCCTGATCCTGATTGTCCTGATTGTACACCCTATCACTACTATAAGCTTGGGTTACACACGTTCACATCTGTGTCGGAGTCTCCGTTTGTAGCCTCCGACTCAGAAACCCCGGAAGAAAAAGTCCAGCAAGCCCGACTTCTGTCCTGTAAAATTATAACGGACCCCATTATAGTCTATGGGGTCTCTCGAGATCTGTTCCCTGCAAAGGACTAGAAGAACGGAGACTTGGACGCTATGTATGTGATTCTTGCAGAATTTTTTCATATTCTACATCGCTCAGCCTTCTTAAAGCCACAGTTCCTTTGGGTCTGACCGCTGTTTCGCAAGAATTAGGACTCGGAGAGGGAAGTGCGGTCCGAGTGAAGTTGTAGTAGGGCTGCTCACGGGATGCTTCGCTGCAGAATTTGTGTAAAGAACATTTCCTCCAAAAAATACAAAAACAAACACATTTTTTGGTATTTAAAGGGGTTTTCTGGCCCCAAATCATGTTTTTGTACTGATGACTTATCTACAGGTGATCATGTGATTTGTCGGATCTCGTTCCCACCCCCCTGTGGATAGGTGATCAGTATGAAAAAACCCAGCTTTCCCAATTGTAGTCGGCAGTGATTATTATTTTTTTTCTTTACTCTTTTAGATTTCTCTTAGATTTCTTTTAGATTAGTGATGACATCACTGGGTCACATGACTGGGTTGAGGACAAATGTTATCAAATAACCCAGATTTAATAAGTAGGTTGTACAATAACTAGGACACTCCGTGCCAAGACTTATGCAACTTCAAAGCCAGGGTACAAAAAGGGGAGGAGCTGTCATTAGTAACCAATCAGATTGTAGCTCTTATAAGGAAAATTGCTCTATATACTCTATATACTACACCACACAGGAGAGAGGCAGACCCCCCACCGCACAGGAGAGGGGACAGACCCTCTATATACTACACCACACAGGAGAGAGGACAGATCCTCTATATACTACACCGCACAGGAGAGAGGACAGATCCTCTATATACTACACCACACAGGACAGATCCTCTATATACTACACCACACAGGAGAGAGGACAGATCCTCTATATACTACACCACACAGGAGAGATCCTCTATATACTACACCACACAGGACAGATCCTCTATATACTACACCACACAGGACAGATCCTCTATATACTACACCACACAGGAGAGAGGACAGATCCTCTATATACTACACCGCACAGGAGAGATCCTCTATATACTACACCACACAGGAGAGAGGACAGATCCTCTATATACTACACCACACAGGAGAGAGGACAGATCCTCTATATACTACACCACACAGGAGAGAGGACAGATCCTCTATATACTATACCACACAGGAGAGAGGACAGATCCTCTATATACTACACCACACAGGAGAGAGGACAGATCCTCTATATACTACACCACACAGGAGAGAGGACAGATCCTCTATATACTACACCACACAGGAGAGAGGACAGATCCTCTATATACTACACCACACAGGAGAGAGGACAGATCCTCTATATACTACACCACACAGGAGAGAGGACAGATCCTCTATATACTACACCACACAGGAGAGAGGAAAGATCCTCTATATACTACACCACACAGGAGAGAGGACAGATCCTCTATATACTACACCGCACAGGACAGATCCTCTATATAATACACCACACAGGACAGATCCTCTATATACTACACCACACAGGACAGATCCTCTATATACTACACCACACAGGAGAGAGGACAGATCCTCTATATACTACACCACACAGGACAGATCCTCTATATACTACACCACACAGGAGAGAGGACAGATCCTCTATATACTACACCGCACGAGGAGAGACCCCAAAAACCACACCCACAGGAGAGATCCTCTATATACTACACCACACAGGACAGATCCTCTATATACTACACCACACAGGAGAGAGGACAGATCCTCTATATACTACACCACACAGGAGAGAGGACAGATCCTCTATATACACACCCACAGGAGAGAGGACAGATCCTCTATATACTACACCACACAGGAGAGAGGACAGATCCTCTATATACTACACCACACAGGAGAGAGGACAGATCCTCTATATACTACACCGCACAGGAGAGAGGACAGATCCTCTATATACTACACCGCACAGGAGAGATCCTCTATATACTACACCACACAGGAGAGAGGACAGATCCTCTATATACTACACCTCACAGGAGAGAGAGGACAGATCCTCTATATACTACACCACACAAGAGAGAGGACAGATCCTCTATATACTACACCACACAGGAGAGAGGACAGATCCTCTATATACTACACCACACAGGAGAGAGAGGACAGATCCTCTATATACTACACCGCACAGGAGAGATCCTCTATATACTACACCACACAGGACAGATCCTCTATATACTACATCACACAGGACAGATCCTCTATATACTACACCACACAGGAGAGAGGACAGATCCTCTATATACTACACCACACAGGAGAGAGGACAGATCCTCTATATACTACACCACACAGGAGAGAGGACAGACCCTCTATATACTACACCACACAGGAGAGAGAGGACAGATCCTCTATATACTACACCACACAGGAGAGAGGACAGATCCTCTATATACTACACCACATGGAAGAGAGGACAGATCCTCTATATACTACACCACACAGGAGAGAGGACAGATCCTCTATATACTACACCGCACAGGAGAGAGGACAGATCCTCTATATACTACACCACACAGGACAGATCCTCTATATACTACACCACACAGGAGAGATCCTCTATATACTACACCACACAGGAGAGAGGACAGATCCTCTATATACTACACCACACAGGACAGATCCTCTATATACTACACCACACAGGAGAGAGGACAGATCCTCTATATACTACACCACACAGGAGAGAGAGGACAGATCCTCTATATACTACACCGCACAGGAGAGATCCTCTATATACTACACCACACAGGACAGATCCTCTATATACTACACCACACAGGACAGATCCTCTATATACTACACCGCACAGGAGAGAGGACAGATCCTCTATATACTACACCACACAGGACAGATCCTCTATATACTACACCACACAGGACAGATCCTCTATATACTACACCACACAGGAGAGAGAGGACAGATCCTCTATATACTACACCACGCAGGAGAGAGGACAGATCCTCTATATACTACACCGCACAGGAGAGAGGACAGATCCTCTATATACCACACCACACAGGAGAGAGGACAGATCCTCTATATACTACACCGCACAGGAGAGCCAACAGATCCTCTATATACTATACCACACAAGAGAGAGGAGAGATCCTCTATATACTACACCACACAGGACAGATCCTCTATATACTACACCACACAGGACAGATCCTCTATATACTACACCACACAGGAGAGAGGACAGATCCTCTATATACTACACCGCACAGGAGAGAGGACAGATCCTCTATATACTACACCGCACAGGAGAGAGGACAGATCCTCTATATACTACACCGCACAGAAGAGAGAGGACAGATCCTCTATATACTACACCACACAGGACAGATCCTCTATATACTACACCACACAGGACAGATCCTCTATATACTACACCACACAGGACAGATCCTCTATATACTACACCACACAGGAGAGAGGACAGATCCTCTATATACTACACCACACAGGAGAGAGGACAGATCCCCTATATACTACACCACACAGGAGAGAGGACAGATCCTCTATATACTACACCACACAGGAGAGAGGACAGATCCTCTATATACTACACCACACAGGAGAGAGGACAGATCCTCTATATACTACACCACACAGGAGAGAGGACAGATCCTCTATATACTACACCACACAGGAGAGAGGACAGATCCTCTATATACTACACCACACAGGAGAGAGAGGACAGATCCTCTATATACTACACCACACAGGAGAGAGAGGACAGATCCTCTGTATACTACACCGCACAGGAGAGAGGACAGATCCTCTATATACTACACCACACGGGAGAGATCCTCTATATACTACACCACACAGGAGAGGACAGATCCTCTATATACTACACCACACGGGAGAGATCCTCTATATACTACACCACACAGGACAGACCCTCTATATACTACACCACACAGGAGAGAGGACAGATCCTCTATATACTACACCACGCAGGAGAGAGAGGACAGATCCTCTATATACTACACCACACAGGAGAGAGGACAGATCCTCTATATACTACACCACACAGGAGAGAGGACAGATCCTCTATATACTACACCACACAGGACAGATCCTCTATATACTACACCACACAGGAGAGAGGACACATCCTCTATATACTACACCACACAGGAGAGAGGACAGATCCTCTATATACTACACCACACAGGAGAGAGGACAGATCCTCTATATACTACACCACACAGGGGAGAGGACAGATCCTCTATATACTACACCACACAGGAGAGAGGACAGATCCTCTATATACTACACCACACAGGACAGATCCTCTATATACTACACCACACAGGAGAGAGGACAGATCCTCTATATACTACACCACACAGGACAGATCCTCTATATACTACACCACACAGGACAGATCCTCTATATACTACACCACACAGGAGAGAGGACAGATCCTCTATATACTACACCACACAGGACAGATCCTCTATATACTACACCACACAGGAGAGAGGACAGATCCTCTATATACTACACCGCACAGGAGAGAGGACAGATCCTCTATATACTACACCGCACAGGAGAGAGGACAGATCCTCTATATACTACACCACACAGGAGAGAGGACAGATCCTCTATATACTACACCACACAGGAGAGAGGACAGATCCTCTATATACTACACCACACAGGACAGATCCTCTATATACTACACCACACAGGAGAGAGGACAGACCCTCTATATACTACACCGCACAGGAGAGAGGACAGATCCTCTATATACTACACCACACAGGAGAGAGGACAGATCCTCTATATACTACACCACACAGGAGAGAGGACAGATCCTCTATATACTACACCACACAGGAGAGAGAGGACAGATCCTCTATATACTACACCACACAGGAGAGAGAGGACAGATCCTCTATATACTACACCACACAGGAGAGGACAGATCCTCTATATACTACACCACACAGGAGAGAGGACAGATCCTCTATATACTACACCACACAGGAGAGAGGACAGATCCTCTATATACTACACCACACAGGAGAGAGGACAGATCCTCTATATACTACACCGCACAGGAGAGATCCTCTATATACTACACCACATAGGAGAGAGGACAGATCCTCTATATACTACACTACACAGGACAGATCCTCTATATACTACACCACACAGGAGAGAGGACAGATCCTCTATATACTACACCACACAGGAGAGAGGACAGATCCTCTATATACTACACCACACAGGAGAGAGGACAGATCCTCTATATACTACACCACACAGGAGAGAGGACAGATCCTCTATATACTACACCACACAGGAGAGAGGACAGATCCTCTATATACTACACCACACAGGAGAGAGGACAGATCCTCTATATACTACACCACACAGGAGAGAGGACAGATCCTCTATATACTACACCACACAGGAGAGAGGACAGATCCTCTATATACTACACCACACAGGACAGATCCTCTATATACTACACCACACAGGACAGATCCTCTATATACTACACCACACAGGACAGATCCTCTATATACTACACCACACAGGACAGATCCTCTATATACTACACCACACAGGACAGATCCTCTATATACTACACCACACAGGAGAGATCCTCTATATACTACCCCACACAGGAGAGAGGACAGATCCTCTATATACTACACCACACAGGAGAGAGGACAGATCCTCTATATACTACACCACACAGAAGAGAGGACAGATCCTCTATATACTACACCGCACAGGAGAGAGAGGACAGATCCTCTATATACTACACCACGCAGGAGAGAGGACAGATCCTCTATATACTACACCGCACAGGAGAGCTGACGGATCCTCTATATACTACACCGCACAGGAGAGAGAGGACAGATCCTCTATATACTACACCACACAGGAGAGAGGACAGATCCTCTATATACTACACCACACAGGAGAGAGAGGACAGATCCTCTATATACTACACCACACAGGAGAGAGGACAGATCCTCTATATACTACACCGCACAGGAGAGAGGACAGATCCTCTATATACTACACCACACAGGAGATAGGACAGATCCTCTATATACTACACCGCACAGGACAGATCCTCTATATACTACACCGCACAGGACAGATCCTCTATATACTACACCGCACAGGACAGATCCTCTATATACTACACCGCACAGGACAGATCCTCTATATACTACACCGCACAGGAGAGAGGATAGATCCTCTATATACTACACCACACAGGAGAGAGGATAGATCCTCTATATACTACACCACACAGGAGAGATCCTCTATATACTACACCGCACAGGAGAGAGGACAGATCCTCTATATACTACACCACACAGGACAGATCCTCTATATACTATACCACACAGGAGAGAGGAGAGATCCTCTATATACTACACCACACAGGAGAGAGGACAGATCCTCTATATACTACACCACACAGGAGAGAGGACACATCCTCTATATACTACACCGCACAGGAGAGAGGACAGATCCTCTATATACTACACCGCACAGGACAGATCCTCTATATACTACACCGCACAGGAGAGAGGGCAGATCCTCTATATACTACACCACACAGGAGAGAGGACAGATCCTCTATATACTACACCACACAGGAGAGAGGACAGATCCTCTATATACTACACCACACAGGAGAGAGGACAGATCCTCTATATACTACACCACACAGGAGAGCTGACGGATCCTCTATATACTACACCGCACAGGAGAGAGAGGACAGATCCTCTATATACTACACCACACAGGACAGATCCTCTATATACTACACCGCACAGGAGAGAGGACGGATCCTCTATATACTACACCACACAGGAGAGAGGACATATCCTCTATATACTACACCACACAGGAGAGAGGACAGATCCTCTATATACTACACCACACAGGAGAGAGGACAGATCCTCTATATAGTACACCGCACAGGAGAGAGGACAGATCGTCTATATACTACACCACACAGGAGAGAGGACAGATCCTCTATATACTACACCGCACAGGAGAGAGGACAGATCCTCTATATACTACACCACACAGGAGAGAGGACAGATCCTCTATATACTACACCGCACAGGACAGATCCTCTATATACTACACCACACAGGACAGATCCTCTATATACTACACCACACAGGACAGATCCTCTATATACTACACCACACAGGACAGATCCTCTATATACTACACCACACAGGACAGATCCTCTATATACTACACCACACAGGACAGATCCTCTATATACTACACCACACAGCAGAGAGGACAGATCCTCTATATACTACACCACACAGGACAGATCCTCTATATACTACACCACACAGGACAGATCCTCTATATACTACACCACACAGAAGAGAGGACAGATCCTCTATATACTACACCACACAGGAGAGGACAGATCCTCTATATACTACACCACACAGGAGAGAGGACAGATCCTCTATATACTACACCACACAGGACAGATCCTCTATATACTACACCACACAGGAGAGAGGACAGATCCTCTATATACTACACCACACAGGACAGATCCTCTATATACTACACCACACAGGAGAGAGGACAGATCCTCTATATACTACACCGCACAGGAGAGAGGACAGATCCTCTATATACTACACCGCACAGGAGAGAGGACAGATCCTCTATATACTACACCACACAGGAGAGAGGACAGATCCTCTATATACTACACCACACAGGAGAGAGGACAGATCCTCTATATACTACACCACACAGGACAGATCCTCTATATACTACACCACACAGGAGAGAGGACAGACCCTCTATATACTACACCGCACAGGAGAGAGGACAGATCCTCTATATACTACACCACACAGGAGAGAGGACAGATCCTCTATATACTACACCACACAGGAGAGAGGACAGATCCTCTATATACTACACCACACAGGAGAGAGAGGACAGATCCTCTATATACTACACCACACAGGAGAGAGAGGACAGATCCTCTATATACTACACCACACAGGAGAGGACAGATCCTCTATATACTACACCACACAGGAGAGAGGACAGATCCTCTATATACTACACCACACAGGAGAGAGGACAGATCCTCTATATACTACACCGCACAGGAGAGATCCTCTATATACTACACCACACAGGAGAGAGGACAGATCCTCTATATACTACACCACACAGGAGAGAGGACAGATCCTCTATATACTACACCACACAGGAGAGAGGACAGATCCTCTATATACTACACCACACAGGAGAGAGGACAGATCCTCTATATACTACACCACACAGGAGAGAGGACAGATCCTCTATATACTACACCACACAGGAGAGAGGACAGATCCTCTATATACTACACCACACAGGAGAGAGGACAGATCCTCTATATACTACACCGCACAGGACAGATCCTCTATATACTACACCACACAGGAGAGAGGATAGATCCTCTATATACTACACCACACAGGAGAGATCCTCTATATACTACACCGCACAGGAGAGAGGACAGATCCTCTATATACTACACCACACAGGACAGATCCTCTATATACTATACCACACAGGAGAGAGGAGAGATCCTCTATATACTACACCACACAGGAGAGAGGACAGATCCTCTATATACTACACCACACAGGAGAGAGGACACATCCTCTATATACTACACCGCACAGGAGAGAGGACACATCCTCTATATACTACACCGCACAGGAGAGAGGACAGATCCTCTATATACTACACCGCACAGGAGAGAGGACAGATCCTCTATATACTACACCGCACAGGACAGATCCTCTATATACTACACCGCACAGGAGAGAGGGCAGATCCTCTATATACTACACCACACAGGAGAGAGGACAGATCCTCTATATACTACACCACACAGGAGAGAGGACAGATCCTCTATATACTACACCACACAGGAGAGCTGACGGATCCTCTATATACTACACCGCACAGGAGAGAAAGGACAGATCCTCTATATACTACACCACACAGGAGAGAGGACGGATCCTCTATATACTACACCACACAGGAGAGAGGACAGATCCTCTATATACTACACCACACAGGAGAGAGGACAGATCCTCTATATACTACACCACACAGGAGAGAGGACAGATCCTCTATATACTACACCACACAGGACAGATCCTCTATATACTACACCACACAGGAGAGAGGACAGACCCTCTATATACTACACCGCACAGGAGAGAGGACAGATCCTCTATATACTACACCACACAGGAGAGAGGACAGATCCTCTATATACTACACCACACAGGAGAGAGAGGACAGATCCTCTATATACTACACCACACAGGAGAGAGAGGACAGATCCTCTATATACTACACCACACAGGAGAGGACAGATCCTCTATATACTACACCACACAGGAGAGAGGACAGATCCTCTATATACTACACCACACAGGAGAGAGGACAGATCCTCTATATACTACACCACACAGGAGAGAGAGGACAGATCCTCTATATACTACACCACACAGGAGAGAGAGGACAGATCCTCTATATACTACACCACACAGGAGAGGACAGATCCTCTATATACTACACCACACAGGAGAGAGGACAGATCCTCTATATACTACACCACACAGGAGAGAGGACAGATCCTCTATATACTACACCGCACAGGAGAGATCCTCTATATACTACACCACACAGGAGAGAGGACAGATCCTCTATATACTACACCACACAGGACAGATCCTCTATATACTACACCACACAGGAGAGAGGACAGATCCTCTATATACTACACCACACAGGACAGATCCTCTATATACTACACCACACAGGAGAGAGGACAGATCCTCTATATACTACACCACACAGGAGAGAGGACAGATCCTCTATATACTACACCACACAGGAGAGAGGACAGATCCTCTATATACTACACCACACAGGAGAGAGGACAGATCCTCTATATACTACACCACACAGGAGAGAGGACAGATCCTCTATATACTACACCACACAGGACAGATCCTCTATATACTACACCACACAGGACAGATCCTCTATATACTACACCACACAGGACAGATCCTCTATATACTACACCACACAGGAGAGATCCTCTATATACTACACCACACAGGAGAGAGAGGACAGATCCTCTATATACTACACCACACAGGAGAGAGGACAGATCCTCTATATACTACACCACACAGAAGAGAGGACAGATCCTCTATATACTACACCGCACAGGAGAGAGAGGACAGATCCTCTATATACTACACCACGCAGGAGAGAGGACAGATCCTCTATATACTACACCGCACAGGAGAGCTGACGGATCCTCTATATACTACACCGCACAGGAGAGAGTGGACAGATCCTCTATATACTACACCGCACAGGAGAGAGGACAGATCCTCTATATACTACACCACACAGGAGATAGGACAGATCCTCTATATACTACACCGCACAGGACAGATCCTCTATATACTACACCGCACAGGAGAGAGGGCAGATCCTCTATATACTACACCACACAGGAGAGAGGACAGATCCTCTATATACTACACCACACAGGAGAGCTGACGGATCCTCTATATACTACACCACACAGGAGAGAGGACAGATCCTCTATATACTACACCACACAGGAGAGAGGACGGATCCTCTATATACTACACCACACAGGAGAGAGGACGGATCCTCTATATACTACACCACACAGGGAGAGAGGACAGATCCTCTATATACTACACCACACAGGAAAGAGGACAGATCCTCTATATACTACACCACACAGGAGAGAGGACAGATCCTCTATATACTACACCACACAGGAGAGAGGACAGATCCTCTATATACTACACCACACAGGAGAGAGGACAGATCCTCTGTATACTACACCACACAGGAGAGAGGACAGATCCTCTATATACTACACCACACAGGAGAGAGGACAGATCCTCTATATACTACATCACACAGGAGAGAGAGGACAGATCCTCTATATACTACACCACACAGGAGAGAGGACAGATCCTCTATATACTACACCACACAGGAGAGAGGACAGATCCTCTATATACTACACCACACAGGAGAGAGGACAGATCCTCTATATACTACACCACACAGGAGAGAGGACAGATCCTCTATATACTACACCACACAGGAGAGAGGACAGATCCTCTATATACTACACCACACAGGAGAGAGGACAGATCCTCTATATACTACACCACACAGGAGAGAGGACAGATCCTCTATATACTACACCACACAGGACAGATCCTCTATATACTACACCACACAGGAGAGAGGACAGATCCTCTATATACTACACCACACAGGACAGATCCTCTATATACTACACCACACAGGAGAGAGGACAGATCCTCTATATACTACACCACACAGGACAGATCCTCTGTATACTACACCACACAGGACAGATCCTCTATATACTACACCACACAGGAGAGAGGACAGATCCTCTATATACTACACCACACAGGACAGATCCTCTATATACGACACTGCACAGGAGAGAGAGGACGGATCCTCTGTTATATATTGCTGTATGTCTGTAGCACAGTATATTTGTAATCCTCCATCTTGCTGACACTCCTCAGTCTCTAATGTTAATATCTGGGTGTGGAGGGCGTCAGATGTCACTTTTGTGCATTTCATTGTCTCCTTGTTATGTATATGATCTTGCTGCTTGTATAGGTGTCGCCTACCTTCTGTATTGTTCCTGCAGGGTGTGGACGGCCATAGACAGATGCATCTCTTTGAGAGAAATTTGTCTGTCCTCGAAGTCAGATTTCTGACTCCAGTCTCCAATATTAATATCTTGTGGTTTCAAGAAACGTTATGTCTGACATCTTAATATTCTGAATAATGAGTAGTTGTCAGATGTGAGCAAAATGGTTGGTAATGCTCATCCAGCCTATGAACCTGACTGCAAGAGAAGATGTTACAGATGTAGCAGAGCTGACGAGTTTTCGGTGATATTGCAAAGGGAGTGAAGATTAAAGGGGTATTCTGGTCACAAGAAGTTACTTCCTATACTCAGGATAGTGGGTAACTTGCTGATTGATGGGTGTCCGACCACTGGGACACCCGACTGGTCACGAGAACTGGGGTGTTTTGCACCCCAGTTTAAATGATGCAGCAGGTTAGAAATGCATACCGTCACTCCATTCATTTCGATGGGTACCGCTGATGATACAGCGCTCAACTATCTTTGGCAGTTCCCATTGAAATGAATGCATCCACGAGGCGAAGCTGCAGGATTAGACTCCACCATGGACATATTATGGCGCCTTTGGTTTGAAAAAAGCGGTTCCTTTTATCCAGTCTAGTTTTATAAAAAAATCGTCTCTGCTACATCTGTATATACATCAGATTCTCTGATGATTTTTATAAAGCAGAAATTTTTCGTATCCAGGTCATGCTGTCAGTGCGGATGAGGAATTACTGGTATGTCATCTGGTAATCTGCGGGGACTCGATCTTCAGTGTGTATCCCGGCTACAGATGTCATTGTACATACCTGTGAGCCTGCCCACAAAAACTTACACTCCATCAGCGTTTATCTAGACGCCATTTTGCAACAAATGTTGCACTGGAGTTTTTTTTTAAACCTTAAATAAGGTTATATACTGCGCCACTTTCTGATGTCATAGCTGTGCGATGATGTAAAATCTAATGTCATGTCACATGACCACAGCTGGCAGTCAGAGACAATGCATTGTAATTAGCAAAAGCCGATTTTGGTTGCCAGATCCCGCTTATTTTCACTTCAATACGGCCAAGTGACAACCTGACACATTGGATTTTACATGGTCAGCATTTGAGTTAAAGGAACACTCCACTAAAAACTGGCACACAATGTTATGCCCAATGTAGGGCCTGTGAGGCTGTACGTGGCTTCTCCTTAGTCATGTCCTGAACTAGGTCAAACCTAGCGAGACGTATTTATCAAAACTGACAGGAAAGTAGGCCCTGTTACCCATGGCAACCAATCACAGCTTAGCTTTCATTTTCCCAGGGCAGTGTGAGAGATGAAAGCAGAGCTGTGATTGGTTGCTATGGGCAACGAGGCCTACTCACCAGTTTTGATAAATTAGGCCTAGTTTTTCTTGTAGTGTTCCTTTACGAATTTAATACTGATGTGTATGCCGTATATTTGAGGCAATATATAATATAACATATATATCCCCCAAAATGTATGTTTTTGCAAATTTGGATATTTTAAATGTTACTTGTTCTGCTTCCCAGCTTGCCCTGGCTGTGTCGGACCATGTGAAACAGGAAGCCCTGGATGAACAATGTTAGTTTTCATGTCGTGCTGGTTCATGGAAAACAGAATAGCTGGCACACAGATGGCTTCCATGTTTTTCACCAGACTGATCCGTAAATACGGACAAGTATAGGACCTGTCCAATATTTTATGTCTCAGTCCTACGGGCCCCCACACAGATCCGTACAAAACTATACATGTGTGTATGGGGTCATAGAGATGAGTGGGTCCATCTGCTATACGTTACTATGATTCTGTAATACTGGATAGCATATGGCCCAAACGTATGGTTGTGTGAATGATGCCTTATATGTATATCTATTTTTCTTTTATTAAAGCATTTGGTTATCGCTCATATTTTTGGCTACAGTCTATGGGAGCTTCCTGGAACGTCCGGCATAAGCGACGTTTCATTGATCAGGAAGCGCCATCCATGTGACTTGTCTTCTGAAGTCTATTAAAGTCCTCGCTGCTTATATCTGTCCCGGTCATGGCGACTGTGTCAGCAGAGCCTCTGTACAGGACACATCTGCTGATATAGCGGTGCTCGTGTCCTGACTCTGCTGGTTTCTGTTCCTTGTTACCCTTCAAAGGTTAAGTCTGACAATGCAAGTAGAACAGGATCCTGCCTGCACGCCACTGAACCGGCCTGGCACTATCAGGATCCCGAGCCATAAATATCTAGTGGCCTGATCTAATGACCTGTCTATTCCTGTACTACGCCGGAATCTTGGCAGCAGATTGTGTTTGTCATGTAATATTGGAGTCTTTTATTTTTATTGTCTTCAGATCATTGATTTAAAGGGAATCTGTCAGGGAGATTTGGGACACTAAACCACCTACAGGTTCTTATGAACTAGAGGTTTAGTGTCCCAAATCTCCTTGTTATAATGCAATCCACGGCCACAAAAAAAAATCTTTATACTCTCCTATCGGCTGTACACCCTGTGCTGCCGCAGAGGAGTACACCTCGGCTTCAGTGCGCATACGTCGGACTTAGGTGAAGTTGGGGTGTACATCTCTGACTTCATTGAAGAACTGCGCAGGTTCTGGGAGCACCAGAGATGAGTCTGGTGAGACTCAACAGACTTATCTCTAGGTAAGTATAAAGGTTTTTTCTTTTTAATGCGGCCATGGATTGCGTTATAACAGGGCTATGTGGGACACTAAAACCCCCTGTCCATAAGGACCTAAATCGCCCTGACAGATTGCCTTTAACCAGTTCTGGACCGCCAATAGACTATATACATCTGGGCGGTCCCTTTTTTGTTCTGCAAGGACGTACCCATTTTCCTCCTTTTTGTTTATATTTTCCAGAATATAAAAAAAAAAATAAAAAAAACATGCAAAAATAAAAATAAAGCTCTATGTGTCACCGAAAAAAGACACAAAAATTAGTTGAATAACCCAACTGGAAAAAAATGTTACAGCTCTTAAGACCGCATACACAAGAAAACCCGAAAATGTGTCTGGTCCTGAACAAGGGAAATTAGCCTGGTACTGAAGTGGTTAAGTATCCTCTGATATGGACAACCCCTAATTGTGAGAAGGGCCCCATAACAATAAACTGATCCCAAAGTGTCCTCCTATTGGGACCCCCAACAATTAGCTTTGATCTGACAGTAAGTGCACAATTTCTCTGTAGCGCCAACACAGGGGAAATGAAGCATTACACGGTGCCCATTCGTATCAATGGGTTGTCTGGATAATGCAGGACAGGATAAGTCCTCCAGAGAGAGAGACACTCTTTGTAGCCACTCTTGGCATGGGATAAGGATGCAGAACAATAGACACCGTCTAATAATTTCATAATAGGGTGGAATAATAGTTTTTTTTTATGGTACATGGGCATCGGGGAGGGGAACAGGAGTGACCATGTATTATGTGCTTGTCTGTTGAATAGTTTCTATGGTGCAGTAAGGAGGTCATATGAGCGGTCACCCCTGACAGGTGTCTGGAGCTCCTCATCCTCACCCTCCTCACTGGCCATCTGTTGCTATGTCTTTGACACCTGTGCAGCCTCTTTACATCCCGCACCCCGCCAGTGATGATGATGATGATGATGATGATGTCTTTGTCCACTGCATAGCCCTGACCACTGCACAGATCGCTGCACTAAATACTCCAGTCTGGAACACACCTGCGCCGAACTGACCTGCTCCAGTTCTTTTATGGCCAGATCTAAGTGATCTAATGCTGAGGACATAATGGACTATAAACCGGATCCTTACTTACAAATGTTCTGGGGACAGTGTATCTAAGCAAATCGTGTGATGCCTCCTGCTAAACCAGTTTAGCTAAGCATATTAGGAGGGATTTATCAAGATCCATCTTTAGTATGGCGGTCTTAATAATCCCTGTGCCACCGGAGGATGCGCCTCATTTGTGATGAAGCGCATTCCTCCTCATAAGTTGTGTGCATCCTATATATCTAAGCAAATCTTGTGATACTGCCTGCCATGTGTATCTAAGCTCATTATGTTGCATACTGAGCATGTGTATTGAAGCGTATTGTGTGATATTGTCTTCTAAGCTGTGTATCTGAGACTATTATGTTTGATATTATCTGCCAAGCTTTTGTATCTAAGCCTCTTATGTGTAATACATCCAGTTGTAAATGTGAATTTAAGGGTGACATTGCATGCAGTGCTGGTGTATCTAAGCCTATGATGTTTGATACAATCACAGAGAACCTCCCAGTACTATTTATTAATAAGTGATCTAGTCAGTAGCTGGCAGGCTGTGAGTCACTGGGTGTGTTACACTGTCACGATTGTGCCCTCCACCGGGGCAGCGTCGTTTACCTCTTGGTACGCGTGATTGCTGTGTGCGCCAACCCTGCGTTCCATCGTGCGGCACAGGTTACTTTCTAGCATCGGACATATCCAGGTATAAGTAAGACAACCTGCTGTTATAGTACCGAACCCGACTGCTGTGTGGCCTGAAAGTGACACTTACTATACCCTACTATGGACATACTGATAACGCAATACATCTGCTGGCGCCCCCTTGTGGTGACAACAGAGCATGGGGGATTAGGCAGAAATCTAGTATCCTGCCAGCTCTCCCTCCTCTCTGACTGCTCCTGTCGTATTCTTTTCTTTGGGTCTCTCTCCCAAGAGGTTCTGCAGCAGCCTGCTTTTAGAATGTACTACTATATTCTTGACTATTGATGCAAAGGTTGCTGAAAAGGAGCAATAACCGAGTACTAAGTGTCATGTTATAAAACCCCAGTTGTAATTGTAGCCATAATTATCTCTTACTCTCCCAGCGATTATGGCTTTTGTATTGATGCAGCAGAGCAGAACGTGTCAGGTGTAGTTTAGCAGGGCTGGGGTTGTCATTTGGCACATCTCATGGTTGCATTGCTGCTGTATGTAGTATCCCTGGACTGTCAGTAAACCTATGGAGGTACCACTGTTCACACATGTTGTAGTCGCAAAGTAGGGACACAGTCATCTCTGCTACATCGCTACCATTCTCCGATTGTAGCAGTCCTTTCACTCCTTTTTTTTTTTTTCCCTTTTTGCTTCCCATAACTAAGATTTTTTTTGTGTTTAACTTTCAGATTCCGTTCCCATCATGTTGTCCAGGCTGAGAGTCGTGGCGAGATCGTGCGCTTTGGCCCAACGCGCCATTCACACCAAAGAAAAGGGAAAAGCCCTTATGCTAAATCCGAGGACAAACAAGGTGAGTAGTGACTAAAAGATGGAAGACTTGAGTCCCTTGCACATGACCGAGTGTGCCGTCCGAGCGGGGCTCCGGCTCTGGTGCTGCGTTCTCCTCTGATAATCCTCTCCCTTATAGAAATCAATTATTTGAAGGGCCTCGGATGGCGCACGGATGCATTCCTTTAAAAAATCGTTATTGTCAGCGTTTTTACTATGTACTACTATAGTAGACCCCCGGAATATTCCGGCTGCAGGACCCTCCCGTGATTGAGATTGTATGTGGCTCCTCTAGCTCTCCCATCCTAGGGCTGCAGCCATGTCCATGGTGACTTCTGGACTTGACCAGTGGTTGACATTCATCCGAAATACAGAGTGTGCAAGTTCCTTAGGTCCCACAGCGCCCCCCAGTCTGACATGCAGTTGTGGCTTTACCATCTTTACTCTGTTTTTCAGGGAATGGCCTTCACTTTACAAGAAAGACAGATCCTTGGCCTACAGGGCCTCCTGCCTTCCAAAATCGAGACCCAGGACATTCAAGCTGCCAGATTTCACAAGAACCTAAGTAAAATGGACGACCCACTGCAAAAGTATGCATTTAAAGGGGCCCTTTCTCTTGGACCATTTGCCCTAACACTGGCCTACTTAAAGTGTACCTTTAATGATATAACAACTTTCCATAAATGAATAGAACACTTGAATATAAGAAACTATGTAATATATCTTATTAAACAAATCTGTTTCCTTCTCCACTTATTAGGCTGGCGCTTCCTCCTTATCTTCACTAAGACTGTCTCCATATTCACCACACACACAGAAGTCTATGGAGGTGAAGGAGGAGGTTGTTATTGCCTCATTCTGTCTAGTGGTACAGTCTTATCTTGAAGACACAACAGTGTTAGAATAGCTACCTGATTCACAGAGTTGTAGCACCTGCTGTTATTTCTGTGTCTTTTCCAGCAGCCTCTTCCTCCTCCCCTCTCCATAGACTTCTATTTAAAAAAAAATAACGCAGCCTAATAAGTGGAGAAGGAAACGGGTTTCTTTAATAAGATATATTACAACGTTTCTTATATTCACCTGCACTATTCATATATGATAAGTTGTCTTATCATTGGAGGTTCACTTTAAGACCTCAATCATTCCATCCTATCCCTACATTTAAAATTGAAGTCATGCAATGTTTGCAAATAACCAGAGTTCCCCCAGTGGACATTTTTGGTACAGCTTCCCCCACTCTCCAGTAAAGTTGGGAGTACTAGATGCCACACCTAACACTCCCAATGGGCTATTGGAGTCATATGTGCCTAAAGCAGACACCTCTGTGGCTCTTCAGTTGTTACAGTACCACAACTCCCAGCATTCTGGATATTATAGTTTTTGTAACAACTGTGATTTTCAGTCTGTTTTAGTTTATAGCTATAAGCAGTCAATTTTCCTGACACATAGCTCCAAATCCCCTGTGTAGATGTAGCTAGCGGATACAATTCTATCTGCCTGCAGAAGCTCCCTCTAGTGGTGGCTGAAGGTACTCCAGAATTTTACCCTTTATCTCTGTATTTGAAGATAGTGCCTTTGCTGTTTTTTTAACCTGTTCCTTCCCTTTCCAGGTACATCTACATAATGGGCATCCAGGAGAGGAACGAGAATCTTTTCTACAGGGTATTACAAGACGACATAGAGCGGTTGATGCCCATTGTTTACACCCCCACCGTCGGACTGGCCTGTTCACAATATGGCCATATATTTAGGAGACCAAAGTAAGGATGCATGCTAAAAATCTGGACTCTCTAAACGAAATTTTTAGAATTTTATTCCCACCTTTCTGAATGCTTTTCCCATCATTCTCCATATAGTGTTATTTCACGACTTGAATAGACTTTAGCTTTGTATACTAGAATATTTAAAGTGATGTTTTTCTGATACAGAGCTCCAAATTCCCTGCTCTTCACATCCATGTAGTTAAATGGAATTCCGTCTGAATCTTCCACTAGAGGGAGTGCAAGAGCTAACTGATTTATGTTATAATTGAATTCAGTAGAGCCATGTCTACAGTTAGCTCCCTAGCTCCACCCACTGGTGGGTACAGGTAGGCAGAATGGTAGCTTTTAGCTGGCTGTGTAATGAAGAGCTGGGTTTTTGGAGCTTTGTCTCAGACAAACACAGCTCTATAAACCATATAATAGTTTTTTGATTGTTACCTAATACTTTGTGTTATATTTTCTCCTAGGGGTCTGTATATTTCCATCCTTGATAAAGGACACATCAGATCTATCCTGGATAACTGGCCTGAGACGGATGTGAAGGTAATATATCCGAATTATGTATTCGAAGAAGTAACATTTTACAAGGATTGCCCATTATTTTCTGTGTCTCAGTTTTTCAAGCTCTCTGCATGAAGTCAGTGAATATGAACTTCTTGTTTATCCAGAGCTTGAAAACTTCTACACACCTAATACTTTGCACAGCTGAAAGTTTGTTACAATTGCGCTTGTTCTTTTTGTTGTTTTCTATATACGTTGTTAAAGCTGAGATTTGCTTTACTCTTGTAGGCAGTTGTGGTAACAGATGGAGAGAGGATATTGGGTCTTGGTGACCTCGGGGTGTATGGCATGGGAATTCCTGTAGGAAAACTGTGTCTGTATACGGCATGTGCGGGTATCCGACCTCAGAAGTGCCTCCCGGTGGTCATCGATGTTGGAACGGATAATCCGGTAAGATTCTATTCTCTTCCTGGATACGTAGTTTTCATTATTTGCTATGGACTGATCCTAAGAAACATGCTGTAAAGATAACTAATGTATTTACACAGTGACTGCACTGGCAGAATAGTGAGTGCAGCTCTGGAGTATAATACAGGATGTAACACAGGATCAGTACAGGATAAGTAATGTAATGTATGTACACAGTGACTGCGCCAGCAGAATAGTGAGTGCAGCTCTGGAGTATAATACAGGATGTAACACAGGATCAGTACAGGATAAGTAATGTAATGTATGTACACAGTGACTGCACCAGCAAAATAGTGAGTGCAGCTCTGGAGTATAATACAGGATGTAACTCAGGATCAGTACAGGATAAGTAATGTAATGTATGTACACAGTGACTGTACCAGCAGAATAGTGAGTGCAGCTCTGGAGTATAATACAGGATGTAACTCAGGATCAGTACAGGATAAGTAATGTAATGTATGTACACAGTGAGTGCACCAGCAGAATAGTGAGTGCAGCTCTGGAGTATAATACAGGATGTAACTCAGGATCAGTACAGGATAAGTAATGTAATGTATGTACACAGTGACTGTACCAGCAGAATAGTGAGCGCAGCTCTGGAGTATAATACAGGATGTAACTCAGGATCAGTACAGGATAAGTAATGTAATGTATGTACACAGTGACCTAGCCTTTTATGTGAATTATGACCATATATTATAAACTCCATTTTCACACCAGCTTCTAAGCTAATGGCACGTTGGAATGGCCTTTAAAAAGGCCATTCTTCTCCTACCTTTCCTTGTTTTCTTCTCCCAGCCGATTCCAAGATAATTTATTTCTTCATGTATGTAAATGAGCACGCGGGGCGTTCCTTCTCTTCTGCGAGCACCCATCACATCATCGCTTCTCACCGCTCCTTCGGCCGTTGCGGTGACTCCCCTCTTGGTCTTCTTTCTTCTCAGTTCTCGCCGGCAGCGAATTCTCGTGACTGTGCATCCGCAACCGGCTCTGCCACGCTCTTGTGACAGACCACTGGAAAATGGCGGCCCGATTGCGCATGCACAGTCGTGAGAATTTGCTGCCGGTGAGAACTGAGAAGAAAGAAGATCAAGAGGGAAGTCACCGCAACGGACGAAGGAGCGTTGACGCTATGGGTGCTCTCAGAAGAGAAGGAACGCCTCGGGTGCTCCGTGGTGCTCATTTACATACATGAAGAAACAAATTATCTTGGAATCGGCTGGGAGAAGAAAGCAAGGAAAGGTAGGAGAAGAATGGCCTTTTTGAAGGCCATTCCAACGTGCCATTAGCTTAAAAGTGGTTTTGCAAATTATAGACTCCCTTTAATAAGTGCACCCAAATACCTTTAGCAGTGTTTTGAGTGATTTCTGGGTTTCTCTGGGAGCTTCTGGCATACTCTGCATTTGTTTACTTGGGTAACTTCCTGTTCTTTTATCCTACAACTACCATGATGCATTGCTTTTCACGCCGATCCCCCCTCTCAATCCCTACCCCTCCCTCTCTCACACCCCTCCCTGTTTCCCTAGCTAGCCCACCCACTACTAGCCCTATCTAGCTAACTAACTAACTAACTCAGCCCACCCACCCCCACCACATCATGCTTACATACTTACCTGTATTCCTGTCTGACTCTTCTGGGCACGGAAGATCCCTTCCTTCTGTGCGGCCGGCTCCTTCTCCTCTTGACATCTGATGGCGCCTGCGCAATAGAGCCGGGCACTCTGGCGCTATTGTGCTGACATGGGAGGACAGCAGACGTCAAGAAGAGGAGGAGCCTCCTCATGATGTCTGCCGGCCTCCTTGAAGGAAGAGATGTTTTGTGCCCAGAAGATCCGGACAGGAAGACAGTTGAGTATGATGGGGTGTGGCGTATTGGTGACATTCCATTTCCTTCATTAGAAAATCAGAGAATGTGGCTTGAAATCTGTCTCAGAATTTGTTGCACTGATTGTTAACCCCTTCATTCCTGTATTATTACATTAATAGGAATTACTAAAGGATCCATTTTACATGGGACTCTACCAGAAGAGAGACCGGACTCAGCTTTATGATGATCTGATTGATGAGTTCATGGACGCCGTTACTGATAGGTATATTGAGGGTGTCAATATCTTGTTCCCTGGTAGTCTTGTGTAACATAGGTATATTAATGACATGGGCTCTACTTACTGCATGTGATGTCAGTAGGGGGTGTGGATGCTATACAGGAGCCTGCCGCCCCCTATACACCACACACCCATAGACACCTCGCTCCCATACACAGCTAGTAACGGGAAGGAGAGAAATACGAAGAAGGATCAGGGAGACAATTTTGGGTGCAATTTTTTTCATACAGGGGGTAAAATTGCCTAATGAAGTAATTGACAAAAAATGATGAACTCCAAAAATGCTGCAAGAAAATGAAAAATAGTTAGAAATTTTGGTTATACTTTAAGTATGTCTACAAAACTAGACGGATTGAACGTTCATGCTTCTTTAAACCCTGGGTGACAATGTCAGTAAAGACAGCCATATTGGTTGTCAGCCAGCTTTTTAGTCTAGGTAGCCACCTAATACTGATGTGTTTTTCAGATATGGCCAGAATACTCTCATCCAGTTTGAAGACTTCGGGAACCACAACGCCTTCAGATTCCTGAGAAAGTACCGAGAGAAATATTGTACATTCAATGATGATATTCAAGGTATGGCCTTAAGGAGAGGAATACTGCAGATAATGTAAGGCAGCTGAGTAGACTAGTATGGAAAGGACGAAGGAAGAAAATTAAGTAGGCCCATGAATGTAGTGTGGTATTATATCTTCTATGCTGAGATGTGATCACTTGAAGCTGCAGTGTCTGAGGCTGCACCACTGAGACATGCTAAGGCCGGGGTCACATCTGTGCCAGAGTCCTGTTGCAGAAACCGTAGAAAATTGGCAGAAAGAAACTTCCAGGCATTCATAAAATTCCGAATGAAACCCCATAACTATACAGTGATTTACCCACAAATGGTGCTGCAGGGCTATCCCCATAAACTATAGTACTGCTTTATGTTCTAAGCCACGCCTCTTTCCAAATAAGCCACTCCCATTTTACTCTAAACCCCACACCTTGTTGAGTGAGCCACCAAAAGTGCCTAACATGCATAATAAATGTAGTCACACCAGTTTTTTGGCTGAGGTCTTGAGCATTTTGCTCAGTAAATCTGTGACTTTTGGTGCGTGTTGTTTCTTATGAATACTTTACTGTTCCTTCAGGTACGGCCTCTGTCGCACTGGCTGGACTCCTCGCGACGCAGCAGGTGCTTGGAAAACCTATCACAGAGCAGAGAGTTCTCTTCCTTGGGGCAGGAGAGGTGTGTAATGGTGTAATACATTATGTACAATCTGAGTGTATACTACATATAGTAATTCTATATGCACCGGAAAATCCCCTTAAAGGGGTTGTCCAAGAAATACAGTTGTTTTGTTTTTTTCTGGAGGCCGTGGAAGGTGAAAAAAAAAAATACTAATCTGTCCCCAATGCTCCGGTGTCCCAGGCTGTTGTCCAGTCCAGAAGCTCCCCCAGGGCTCCTTACGTTCAAATCCTCGCCTCGCGTGACCGCTGAGGCCAATCTGCGACCTATGGAAAGGACCTGGGACGTCACTCACATACGTCACCTGTGATATTCCGGGTCCTTTCCTTTGATTGCTCTCAGCGGTCATGTGCAGCCGGAAGAAGCCCTGGGGGGGGCAGCGGGACTGAACAGTGGTGGGAGACACAGGAGCACTACGGATAGGTATTTGGGGTTTTGTTTCACCTTCTCTGACCTCCAGGAAAAAAGAACTATATTACTTGGACAACCCCTTTAAGCCAAAATCTGTTACTACATAATTGCAGGTCAATTGGAATTTGCAGAAGACATTATGTGACATTTATGATTAAATCTGCTGCTATCATATTAGCTTTTATTCTCTCCATTTTTATACTGTAAATATTAGGCTTCATTCCCAATGGATCTCTTAAAGTACGTTTCATAATTTTCTATTGGATAATCCAGGTTATTTGATACCCTGGCTTACTACTAGTATCTGCAGCCTTATCGAACATCAGTTTGAATTCAGTCAACGACAAATATTTCTACTAAGCCACAAGTGTAGTCCGTTACTAATGTCCTGTGATTACAGCAGCCTCAGCACTGCATAAAGCAGAGGAATCCGAATGCAAGGCTTTTAGAAATGGTATCTGGTGCACAGGCCACAACTCCACTGTCTCAAAACATGGAAGACAATGTTAACCATTCCCAGTTAGTGAATTTGGAAACTAAAGATGCTGACTTCTCCATTTCATTGAGTAAGGGTTCGAGAATCGTCCCCACTGCTCACAATCATATGACCTTTAAAGCGTACATGTCATGGAAGTTAATCACTGACGAATTCTACTGAGGTTGCTTGGTTATATGGGTAATGTATTATAATATACCATATTTGCTTTTTACAGGCTGCTCTGGGCATTGCCAACCTTATTGTTATGGCGATGATGGAGAATGGTAGTTCAGCAGAAGCCGCACGAGAAAAGATCTGGATGTTTGACAAGTTTGGATTACTAGTGCAGGTAAGAGACAGCCTAATGGTGGTTTACTTTCCACATTTCTAGGGTATAGTTTTCAGAAGATGCAGTATTGTAGTAGTTCTTGTTTCTAAGGGGCAGTATTATAGTACTTATACTCTTGTACATAGGAGCAGTATTATAGTAGTTATATTCTTGTACATAGGCGCAGTATTATAGTAGTTATATTCTTGTACATAGGAGCAGTATTATAGTAGTTATATTCTTGTACATAGGAGCAGTATTATAGTAGTTATATTCTTGTACATAGGAGCAGTATTATAGTAGTTATATTCTTGTACATAGGAGCAGTATTATAGTAGTTATATTCTTGTACATAGGAGCAGTATTATAGTAGTTATATTCTTGTACATAGGGGCAGTATTACTGTAGTTATATTCTTGTACATAGGCGGCAGTATTATAGTAGTTATATTCTTGTACATAGGAGCAGTATTATAGTAGTTATATTCTTGTACATAGTAGGCAGTATTATAGTAGTTATATTCTTATACATAGGAACAGTATTATAGTAGTTATATTCTTGTACATAGGAGCAGTGTTATAGTAGTTATATTCTTGTACATAGGAGGCAGTATTATAGTAGTTATATTCTTGTACATAGGAGCAGTATTATAGTAGTTATATTCTTGTACATAGGAGCAGTGTTATAGTAGTTATATTCTTGTACATAGGAGGCAGTATTATAGTAGTTATATTCTTGTACATAGGAGCAGTATTATAGTAGTTATATTCTTGTACATAGGGGGCAGTATTATAGTAGTTATATTCTTGTACATAGGAGCAGTATTATAGTAGTTATATTTTTGTACATTGGAGCAGTGTTATAGTAGTTATATTCTTGTACATAGGAGGCAGTATTATAGTAGTTATATTCTTGTACATAGGAGCAGTATTATAGTAGTTATATTCTTGTACATAGGAGCAGTATTATAGTAGTTATATTCTTGTACATAGGGGGCAGTATTATAGTAGTTATATTCTTGTACATAGGAGCAGTATTATAGTAGTTATATTCTTGTACATAGGGGCAGTATTATAGTAGTTATATTCTTGTACATAGGGGCAGTATTATAGTAGTTATATTCTTGTACATAGGGGCAGTATTATAGTACTTATATTCTTGTACATAGGAGCAGTATTATAGTAGTTATATTCTTGTACATAGGAGGTAGTATTATAGTAGTTATATTCTTGTACATTGGAGCAGTATTATAGTAGTTATATTCTTGTACATTGGAGCAGTATTATAGTAGTTATAACCTCGCTATGCCCAGAGACTGGTGCTGCATTGTTAATCTTTGTCATTTGACAAGTTTCTTTAATATGTTATTTTTCTCTTAGGGCCGTGGTGAAGGAGTGGACGGTAACCAGGAGTCTTTTGCACATCTACCTCCAGATCAGTCAGTAAATACATTCCTAGATGCAGTCAATGTTCTGAAGCCAACTGCAATCATCGGTGAGTGGCCAATCTGACAATATAGCGACCTTTCTGCGGTCACATAACTGAGGACAGGGGTGCAAGTAGGGGGCAAATTCATGACATGCAGTCCAGAGTATTTTAGGAGATGCATTTTACCCATGTGATGAAGTTGGGACATAACTATGTTTTGTATTGTATTGTATTTTTCTATGTAGGTGTTGCTGGAGCCGGACATCTCTTCACAGAAGATGTTATTAAAGCAATGAATGCCATTAATGATAGGCCGGTCATCTTCGCTCTCAGTAACCCGACTGCAAAGGCCGAGTGTACAGCGGAGGAAGCATATACATGGACCGAGGTTTGTGTCTATTATGACATCCTAAGCACAAAAAGTTATCATGATGACATCAAATTAAGAATTTTTGTTGACGTTTTTTGTATTTTTCAGGGACGTTGTCTCTTTGCCAGTGGCAGCCCTTTTGATACTGTGACTTTAAATGATGGCCGTACCTTTAAGCCAGGACAGGGGAATAATGCCTACATCTTCCCAGGTGAGGAAGCCAATGTCAGGAATTGAATGGCGCTTGTTTGCCCCCCTTCTCTTTGAATATGCCTTTCTGGGTAATATGTACCCTTTGCTGCAGACTATGTGGGTGCTATATAAATAACATTCTTATTATTATAGTGCTAGCTGAATGTATTGACGTTATACTCTCATTTTGCCACCAGGTGTCGCTCTTGCAGTGATCCTGAGCGGAGTTCGTCACATAAGTGATCGTGTATTTCTTGAAGCTGCAAAGGTGAGATTTATATCAGTTCAATGTGAAAAAAAATTTCCTTCCTTACGTTTCATAGCTTTGCTTATGAGTGACAACCAATATGGCCACTATCACATCTGTCACAAGGATAGTCACCCAGCTTTCCTACTCTCCTGAAATACAAAATATCAAACTTTTTCAGCATTGCATTAAAAAAAATAATGGCGTATTGGTAGCATTTGTCATCACTTTCTGGTTAGTGGGGGTCTGATGGCTGTGACCCTACTAGTCCTGATCCCTTTGCAGTATTTCCCTGCCCGCTGGTCTTCCTGGCCACCCGCTGTGCTGGTATCTGTAGTGCAGCTGTAGCTGCGGCCCCTTCATTCTAGAAATTGTTGGATGTTTCACATTGAAGACTCCGTGATCAGAAAGTGATGGCGTATCCTGGTGTTGTCATTTACAATGGGAAACCATTACAGCAGTTTTTATAAGTATGAGTTAACTCCTCCTGGCACAGGATTATCAGGGAATACATTGATTCCAGAAGTGTAAAGAACTGTTCTGGCGTACAATGCATGAATAATCTTTGCACAGGTCAGGTTTTTGTTCATAAACATGCATCTTTTTTATCTTTGACGCCTTTCTCGCCACTTTGCTGAAAGTTGGCCCCGCTACATTTACGATCCTTTATGCCAAATGTTGCTGAATTCTACACCAGCTATGAACTGGTATAGATTTCTGTAGGTGCATAGGCTGGCGGAGGGTGCGCCTGATGTATAAGGAGCCGCACCCTTTGCCGATGCAGGACATATAAAGACTGGCATTGAAATTGCCAGTCCTCATAAATCTCCCCCTATTTCTTGTTGCTCATTGCAAACTTATTACAGAAAAGAATACATAACGTTAGGGTTCTGGGCCCTGAAATGTTGTATTCTGTAGCACTGTCCTTTTTTGTGGCAGAGGGGCCCCTGCTGCCCTGACTTTCTGATCAGTGGGGGTGTGAGAAGGCTGCTATACTGCTATCCCATTGTATTCCCTATGCAAAGTCAGTGGTGGTTTCGAGAAAGTGAACCCTCACCCAGTCGGAAAGTGATGGCATATTGTAGTGTTACACTATAAGGTTTATGATGGGGAAACTCCTTTTATACAGCAGTTGTTATCTGCTTGCAGGTAACTAATGTGTCAGTTCCTCCTGGCACAGGACTATCAGGTGACACATTGTTTCCAAAACTGTAAGGAACTTTGGACTTGTTGTTCTGTTCCTTATTTCAAAGTTCTTATGGAAAAGTATAGGTAGTGTGCAGGTTCTGGGGCCCTGCAATGTTGTGTGCCAGAGGGACCCCTGCTGCCATCGCTTTGTGACTGGCAAGGGTCTGACAACTGGGACACCTATCTATCCTGCGTTGGGGAAGGGGGATGTCACTGTTATCATGTTGTGTAGCTGTGACAAAATGGCACAATGGTAGAGCAGCCCCTGTGGGCAAGGGCTTACAATCCACAAGGGAAGGGGGGGAGAGGTTAGAAGCAGTTCAGATGTGGCAGTGGGGTTATTGGAGGTTATAATGTGTATGATGGGAAACCCCATTATACATCTGCCTGCGGTAAACTTATGAGTCAGTTCCTCCTGGCACAGGACTATCAGGGAATATATAGTTACCCGAAGTGTGATGAGCTTCAAACTCTTATTTGTTCTGTTGCATATTGGGAAGGTTCTGAGCCCTAAAATATTGTTTCCTTTTATGTGCTAGTGGGGCCACTGCTGCCATCACTTACTGATCGGTAGGGGTCCGACATCTGCCACACTGGTATGCAGTGTCTGCCATAATTCCCTGCCCCGTGGTCCTCTCGGCCACCCCCGCTGTGCAGGGAGTTGCTTTCTCAGCATCGGTTGCGGTTTCCAGAAGGTGAGCCCTCGCTGATCAGAAAGTGATGGCGTATCCTAGCCTTACACTATAACGTTCATGATGGGAAACCCCTTTATACAGCAGGTTTTATCTGCTTGCAGTAAACTAATGAGTCAGTTCCTCCTGGCACAGAACTAGCCAGGAATACATTGTTTCCAAAAGTGTAAAGAACTTTGGACTTGTTGTGATGTTTGTGACAGGACTGTATACATGGTGTGAAGGTTCTGGGCCCTGCAATGTTGTGTGTATGTTGGGGGTCCAATAACTGGGGCCACTACTTCTCCTCAGGATGAGTGGGCGGCCATATTGGTATCATATTGATTCCTTTGCAGTATCTCGCTGCCCCATGGTCCTCCTGACCACGCACTATGCAGGGATCTGCAGCCCAGCTGTAGCTGTGACCCCTTTGTTCTCAGAATCGGTGGAGGTTTCCAGAAAGTGCACACTCACAGATCAGAAAGTAACCGTGTATCCTAGTGGTGCGGTGTCACTTTTATGATTGGAAAATCCATTTATACAACACTTTATATCTGGGTGCAGGTAATGTCTGAGTCATTTCCTCCTGGCACAGGACACTAGGGAAAAAGTAGTGTCCAGAAGCTTAAAGGACTTGGGACTCTGCGGTCTGTTCAGGTTTATGTAGCTTTAACCATCTGTCCCAGGGGCCCACATTGCAGCTCAGTCCTATTCGATTGAATGGGGCTGAGCTCCAGTCCCAAGCACAGCTACTACACATTGTACAGTGCTGTAAGTAGTGAAGAGGTCACAGCAGTCAATATTATGGTCCCAGATAACTCTCTTTATGAGCATTACAGTCAGCCTGTCTTTGGCTGATAACAGGGAGAAATAGATTGCAATAACCTACACAACAGATAAAGGCCAATTATACTTTAGGTGTAGAATTGCCATAGATTGTAATAATCACAATTCTGTATATCTTCCTATTTTTTTCTCTCCAGGCTCTCGCAGAACAGTTAACTGCTGAGGAGCTGGAACAAGGACGATTGTACCCGCCGCTGTCCAACATCAGAGAGGTCTCCATATGTATCGCTGTGAAAGTAGGTGCAATGTACTCCCCTGTGGTGTCCTTGGTTAGAATGGTCAATAGTCTGAATAGAGAAGGGGTCACTAATTTTAATTAGACTTTTGTGCCAAATTGGTCATGTATTATACAGCACTGCGTAAATACTTAAAGGGGTTGTCCCATTATAGACATTTATCCCCTATCGTACGGATAGAGATAAGTGTCTGATCACTGGGGTTCTGACTCCGCCAGCAGAGTAGTGAGTGCAGCTCTGGAGTATAATACAGGATGTAACTCAGGATCAGTACAGGATAAGTAATGTAATGTATGTACACAGTGACTGTACCAGCAGAATAGTGAGTGCAGCTCTGGAGTATAATACAGGATGTAACTCAGGATCAGTACAGGATAAGTAATGTAATGTATGTACACAGTGACTGCACCAGCAGAATAGTGAGTGCAGCTCTGGAGTATAATACAGGATGTAACTCAGGATCAGTACAGGATAAGTAATGTAATGTATGTACACAGTGACTGCACCAGCAGACTAGTGAGTGCAGCTCTGGAGTATAATACAGGATGTAACTCAGGATCAGTATAGGATAAGTAATGTAATGTATGTACACAGTGACTGCACCAGCAGAATAGTGAGTGCAGCTCTGGAGTATAATACAGGATGTAACTCAGGATCAGTACAGGATAAGTAATGTAATGTATGTACACAGTGACTGTACCAGCAGAATAGTGAGTGCAGCTCTGGAGTATAATACAGGATGTAAGTCAGGATTATTACAGGGTAAGTAATGTAATGTATGTACACAGTGACTGTACAAGCAGAATAGTGAGTGCAGCTCTGGAGTATAACACAGGATAAGTAATATAATGTATGTATATAGTGACTAAACCTCAGATTGAATAGATATATATAACTATTGTACACTTTTCTTCCAGGTGATGGAGTTTGTATATAGAAATGGTATGGCCTTCCAGTACCCTGAGCCACTTGATAAGAACGCTTATGTTCACTCTAAAGTATGGAACACAGACTACGACTCTTTCCTACCTGACATCTATGACTGGCCTGAGTACGCATCAAAGCCTCATAAAATGTTCTGACCTCCCTCTCGCTCGATGTCTTTCCGCTCCTCGGAGCTCAGTACTATAATACCATGAACACACATTTCATTTCACTTCTTCAAAAACTTTCCAGAAATTGTCAATCTTCCGGTGCCTTGTACAGAAGTGACCTCCTATGCTGCAGAAAATCACACATCTACTCCATCCCTGCCAGTGCAGCCATCTACATCCTACATGCCCGAGAGGGACACACGTCATTGGATCATCTATATACATTTCGTCTTTTAATGTATTATATTTGACAAAGGTGCATATTCGGCGCCATGCTTTTATTTTTATTGTCACCTGCACCCTATGTTAGTCTGTTTTTTTTTGTTTTGTTTTTTTTATTGCTGAAACAGCGCCACCATTGTCCATGGGCTGTATGTGGTATTGCAGTCCTGCGTGGCATTGTTTCTAGCAAGCAAAACTGACCTTCTTTTCTAATGTGATGCAATCTCTAGAATTGTGTTTTTATCTAAAATATATTCGATTTTACTATCTGCCTTCTCCATCACTGTGTACACTCCATAGAATTGTTGCCAGTGAGGCACGACTAGGCCTTCCTATACTATAGAGAGTCCCCTTGGTCTTATCTACTTACTTATTACAGCCCCTATACGGGTAGACCATGGGGTATATATGATCTATATCTATAGACTTTCATGACATTGACATCTCTATTACATGAACAAAAGTATCCCTGAACTAGGTAATATATTTTTGTATTTTTTGTATCTTTATTTGTTTTGTTTTTTTTAAGCTTTTTTTTCCTCAAAATGAAGAAGATAAAATAATTTATGTTAAAAAATGTAACCACTTCACCCCTTGGCCAATTTTCTTTGCTTATTTGTTCGGGTTAATCAAATCATTTTTGTGACTTTTTTTTATATATTTTTTTTATTTCTATTTATTTTATTTTTATGTTTTTTTTTTTTATATCCCGAAAAACATAAACAAAAAAATAAGAAACGTGTTTGCTTTTCGCATGTTTCACGTGTCTTCCCCTCTAACTGGGTCTGATACATTTAGCCCAAATTACAGGAGGAATACAGCCTCCTAACCTAAACTACAGAGCTGATCTGGGTCCTCTAGGACCCAGCTGCTACTAGAGTTCCCTTCCTCTGGCCGATCACATGACCACCAGGTCAGGGGGAGCCGCATCATGCAGCTTTACGATTTTGTGAAGCTGCTTAACGGGTATGTCTTTGTAGGGTTACGAGTGGACCATCTGGATGTATATAGTCTATGGGCCGTCTGGTCCTGGTTAAGGGTAACTAAGCCAGTTTTGCTTTTAGACCGTTTTAATAAATCTGACTCATTGTGTCCCAGTAAAAATAGGTTGTCCGAAACAACAGGTGTGGTTTTTGTTTCCAGGAACAGCGCCACTCCTTTCTATTGGCTGTGTCTGGTATTGCAGATGAAACCCCAGTCAAGTGAATGAGACTGAACTTGCAAATTCCAAAACAGCGCCACTCCTTTCTATTGGCTGTGTCTGGTATTGCAGATCAAACCCCAATCAAGTAAATGGGACTGATCTTGCAAATTCCAAACCAGCCAGGCAGAGTTTTTCTGCTTCCCATTCACTTCAATTTGATTTATCAGACGGACGCCACCTGAAGATCGAGCCTGCTAGCTGGAAAAAAAAAAGCTAAAGGAAAAAAAAAAACCTGCCTCCAAAGGAAAGCAGATTGCTGGCAGAATTTGGAGCTGATTTTGAGGTGGTATCCACATACCCTTATGTTATTTCCCAATGAGTTGGCTGTTTTTGTGATATGTCCAGAATGTATTATCAGATATTTACATAGTCTTCAAATCCGGGTTTTACTGTGCACCTTTTTTTTTCATAATTTTTTTTTCCTGACAATTTGTATTTCTATAATTTGACTTGTCGGCTTTGCTGTATAGATTGGGACACTATGAGCAGAGTCATGTCATCATCCGTGAGCAGTGAGGGGATTACAGCTCTGTTATACTGCTTGGGGCCAAGATAAGTCAGGATAGTAACACTATACACACAGATAAGACTCTCTATGTTCTCTGAGGGCGGAGCTGTGCTCACACACTCTGCCATTCATTGTAACTGCCATAAAGCACTCCCTCTGCTGCGCTGTGTATACACACATTACAGGAAGGAAGTGTGGGTTAAAAACTGCTATGGCATAAAAACACTTTGGGGCAGATTTATTATAGTTCTGCACCACAAAAAAATATCATACTGATTTTTTCCGCTGTCTTGGCCAAGTTTTGGATGGGGTGCGGTGAGGGCATGCTGGGGATGGGGCCACGGGCCCCACCAGATTTATCATCATTTATGCCAAAAAACTGGCGTAAATGATACCTAAAATCTACACCAGGTAGCGTAGTTTTGAGTGCAGACACACGGCCCATTGGAGGTTGCACCTGACATGGGAGGAGGCGTGCAAATCCACTGAGATCTCCCCCACTATTTCTCGTCTACAGACGTGGCTGCTTTCTTCTTCTCAGGAAGTGACATCATATCCGTTGGTCACTTGGCCATGCTACAGCTCAGTCCCATTCAAATAAATGGGGCTTAAATACAGCATGTCCATGTGACCAATGAACATGATTTACTTTCTGAGAAAAAGAAAGCAGCCATGTTTTCTAACCCTGGATAACCCCTTTAAGGAGCCCATGAGATACTGTATGTGGCTATGTATAGATGGTGGAGCGAGATAGATGTAAAGTATAATGGTGCACCATGTAATGACGTTCCTTTTAATGTGGCTGTCCCGTAAACAGCATGTATGTCATTTTTTAGGGTGTCTTGGTTGATATAACCTAGCAACCACTTGACTTGTTACCATGGTGACTACTGTTTTATTACATGTGGCTACTGTATATGTACAGGTCACAGGAAGTTCCTACTGTTATACAACAGACTGTCTCCGTGTGTTCCACAGACTTGTTTTAGAAGCGTATCCTATTCTGTACCCCCAGAACAGTATAAAACAGGACAATTCCTTTAAGTATGCTATTGTTATAGTCTTTTAGAGTCAGAAAATATGTTATATAAAGTGTTTCCATCCGTTGTAAGTGCTATTTTACACTGTAGTTTGGAGACAAATATTCCCCTAGGCTTCATTGTTTGCATTTATTTATTTTCTGAGTAGTTTTTGGGTGTGTCCCATCAAGCAGGAAATCTTTGATATCCATCCTTTTATAAGATCTTATCATGAATGTGCATTATCACTTGTATCAGTCGGATGACTTGGACCCTTAAAGGAGAATTCCAAGCGAATCTTCAGTCCTATATTAGTAAATCAGTAGTTGGAGCAGCTGCCAAAGTTTGCTGATTCTGTTTCATTAAATTCCAGAGATATTGGCATATTTTTTTTTGCTTTGTTGTAGTGACCAGGTGACAACAGGAAGTGCCGCCATCTTGGCTGTAACCTTTAGATAAGCTCAAGTTAAAAATATTTTATCGATAACAAAGTAACAATTTATTAGACACTAAAGTGACGACCAAATGGCGGCTCCTCTGGTAACTAAGTAAATAAAATATAGTTACCAGATTGTGGTTGCTGCTGCTTCAAGTTCTTTACTATTATATGGACAACTTTACAATTTATGTCTGGAAATGTATCTTTAAGGCCGGGGTTCCATGTGGCGTAAGCGCCGCCGAACAAAACACAGCGTTTTACAGTCACACATTGCAGGAAAATACGCGCAGCGGAGACGCTACATTCTCCAAAACTGTTGCGTTTTGCAAATCGCAGCATGTCAATTATATGTATGGAAATGCCGGCGGTTTCCCTATAGGTATAATTGAAGCAGAAAGTCCTCAGAGGAAACCTCTGAAAAACGTTGTGGGAAAAACTGCGAAGCGTTTTCGCCGTGGTCTTTTCCACAGTGTTTTTCGGCTGCTGCTCGCTACATGGGGCCTTACCCTAAAGGATAGTTCATCATTCCAGATCCTGGAAACCTCCTTTAAGAAGTGGTGGTCCTACATGCAAACAATTGTAAATCATTATGTTTATGTAACTGCTTTTACAGCTGGCGTACCGTATTGTTGACCAACTTTAAAGGGATATTCCAGTTTTTGCAAATAAATGTAAACTTTTTGTACAATGGCAAGCTATACCGTTTTCCAATATCCATTCTCTGCAGTTTTCAATATCTCTGCTTGCTGAGACAATAGGGAACTTTATTGTTGACTCTATCCTGGTTATGTGCAAGGCTGGTGACAGTACAGGTATCAGAGCTCTATCTTGTAACAAACCCTGCACCTGTGTGTCCATCACATGAGCAGGATGGATTTTCATCCACTGGAAGCAAACAATGCCGATTCCTATTGCATGACAGCAAGCAGAGATCTAAAAAAAAAACAGCCAGGAATTGATACAGAAAGCATATGGAATTTTATTTTATGGAAATGTACAAATTTCAATTTTTGCTATGGAATTACAATTTGTTGAGGGAATTTTTATTTATTGAAATTTAGAAATAGTTTTTATTCTTATTATTTTTAATGGTTGATGATGAGTGCTGATGTTATGAGCCAATGCCGTGTCACAGGGGCGTGTTCTCAGGGACGTTTAGAGACCCTCGTGGGAAAAATTCCGTCCGTTTTAATCTTATTTTTTGTATTTCTAAATGCTGAGAAAATAAAAAACTGAAGGAGCAAATCAAAGTGAAGTATAGACAAGTTACCATTACATTAGAGCTGATGTTGGTTTGGTGCATTTATTTTTTTATGTTCTTTGTGTTTTGATGACTATCAATAAATTATATACACGGTCACTTGTGTCATCTCTACAATATTGGGTTCTCTGACTATTGGGTACTGGTATTGTGCCGGGCCTCAGGGGGTGGAGCGTGACACAGGGACTCTCTCCACCCCTACAGTGTTTGTAGTAAATGGGGGCGTCTACAACACAGAACAAACAAAAAAATGTATATAGTTTATAAAAAAAAAAAAAAAAAATGCTAAAAAACTAAAACATTATGGCAACATTAACATGAACTATCTATCTATCTATCATTATCTATCTCCTATCTATCTATCTCCTATCTATCTATCTATCTCATATCTATCTATCTCCTATCTATCTATCTTTATCTCTATCATTTTGCAGTGCAATCCAAGTCCTCTGAATATCTTCCTAGGCGGTGCCCACTTTTGTCCCTTCCTTATCCCCCTCAATTGCTGATACATAGAAAACAGAAAGGTTCGAGAAGTTGAGGGTCACTGCCATCGGTATTAACCACACAAGCAAAACGCCTCCAATAGCAAAAATACTCCTCCGTACCCCGCAACCAAAAATAAAGAAAACCATACATTGTACATTACATGCACATAGATCTTCTGTATTAGTCTGAGTCTGCACTACTGATAAATCCTGACATGTCCTCTGGTCAGACAAGAGTGGATAGAAATTGTCAGATCCCTATGACTGTATTTTGTTTTATAGGCGTTTACTATGTGCAGTCACTATAAGAGTTTATATGCTTAGATTTGCGGCTCATCTCCAACACAGCATGAGCTACTTTGATTTTTTTGGTGCATCTGGTGACCCTCTGGTCTGTGTTTATGGTTGTAGCAAGTGCAGGGCTGGACATAAGGAAGACAACCAGATTATTACTTATGAGGTTTTACTAAAGTCTCTTAAAGGGAGTCTATCATTAAAAAAAAAAAAACACATTTAAGCTAATGGCACGTTGGAATGGCCTTTAAAAAGGCCATTCTTCTCCTACCTTTCATTGTAGGTTTCACCCAGCCGTTTCTGTAAAAATCTGTTTCTTTAATTATGGAAATGATCCTCATGGAGCACCCGGGGCATTCCTCCTTAGCAGTGAGCACCCACCGCGTCATCGCTTGTCACTGCCCATTAGTCTGTTGTGGTGACTCCCATCTTGGTCTTCTCTGTATCTTCTTTCTTCTACTTCCTCTGATGCAGTGCTGGACCGCTGCCATTTTCCGGTGGTCTTTCACAAGAGGCGCAGTACGGACCACCGGAAAATGGCAGCCCGTCATGCGCAGTCGCTGCAGTCCAGCGCTGCGTCAGAGGAAGTAGATGAGCAGACCAAGATGGGAGTCACCACAACAGACTAATGGGCGGTGACAAGCGATGACGTGGTCTGTGCTTGCTGCCATGGAGGAACACCCTGGGTGTTTACAGAAACGACTGGGAGAAGACAACAATGAAAGGTAGGAGAAGAATGGCCTTTTTAAAGGCCATTCCAAAGTGCCATTCACTTAAGTGTTAGACTCCCTTTAAGGTGGTAGAAGAAATAAACTGGAACATTTAAGCTACAGGATCCCAGTCTTCAGCCGGCTCACCTGTGCAAGGGGAGTCTCCCTCTCCTCCACATGGAGCATAATGGATGGAACTGACGACTTGACTCTCCAGTGAAAACCAGGAATGATGTCATCTTTAGTGCTGTGTGTCAGCTACACACTCTGGCTCCAAAAATGGTCACCTTTCCTTCTGCGCTTGCCGATCCTTGCTGCATCTGGCACCGTCTTCATCACTGGTACTCGAACCTGCTTCCTTGTCAAAGGCATGTTCCTCTCACCCTGTCTCTCATAACTCTGATCAGCTCTGCCTCAGGCCTAGCTCTCAGGTCACCCAGCACCTTTTCCCCCTCTGCCAGCTGCATGTGAACTGAACTTGCACTTCCCCAATAATCACATGAAGGCTTCTTCCATCCAAGGCTCCTTGATCCCAGTGTTTGCTACCCTTTGTGTAGTCTGATCCTCCAACCATGTGGTACTCTCTTCCATCGGCTCACCTCTACTGTTTGGAGATTAACAAGAATTTGGGGGGAGGAGCGGAGAAGCAATGCAGAACTGCTGCTAGGAAAGTCTATTTCTGCTCCTGCTTCTCCACCTTGCAGCTATTGCTCCCTTCAGTACAGCAATGCTTGTAGCTGTCACTTTAAGGTTGCCAGTCCTAACAGCCACGTTCTGGCTGGGTCTACTCATTTCTTTCAGATGCAGAGGAAGAGTGCCGCCTTGCTGGCCAATCCAAAGCAGATGTCGGGTATCTAAACCTGGCTCTGGCACTGATTCACTGCCTGTGGTTCTTTCATGTATCTGGGCTCCCAATGTTCTTTGCACTCACTCCCTCTGTCCCACCCTGTTTTCTGCTGATTTCCTGGCTTACCGATTCTGGCTTTTTCTCCTGGTTAACCCTCCACTTGCTTATTTGGCTTTATCTGTGACCTCCTGGAATTGACCATGACTTGGAATCCCAATATTCCTCTGCTTTTGTTTTGGCTATTCCTGAACTCTCCTGGTTTTTGACCCTGGCTTGTGTATTAATCTCCTGCCTGCAATAGGGATTCTGGTCTGGTCCTTAGCCTGAAAGTGCAAAACTGTAAGCTATTTCAATTGAGACTTTCTGCAAAGCTGCTTTTATTTTTTTGTTTTAGACACTTTGGAACGTAAAAAAAATTGGTACTCTTCACTTGTTCCGTGGTGTAGAATCAGTACATGGTGTCTAGCTACAGGTCTAGGGGGAGTATAGTTGTGCTTGTGAGGGGAGGGAGATATAAGACTATATAATAGGGGGTCAGTGGTTCAATCCGAACTAGTTCGCTCATCTCCATCACTGGTGCATGCATGGACTGTGCAATGGCCGAGTGAAGTTCTGGCTTCTCATGTCATTAGTTCTTGTTCTCTAGAGTTCAGTATCACTATGCACTATAGAAATGTTATAATGACAAATTTAGCTCTGCTACATCTATATACTACAATGAAACACTAGCTGGATCGCTCAAAAGAACATCCATCCTGATTAAATTGATTTTTCTTTTCTTCTCTCTCTAGTTTGACAAAGACCTTTTGAAGACATTTGGTTGTCAGCGCAGCGGCAGCGATAGAGAATCCTCCGACACTACTTTTCCTAGTTACTGACACGCTCGTATCTTCTCAGTGTACCCTGCTGTTAATACTTAATGTATATGAGTATGTATGTAACTGCGATGTATTTATTTATAGCAATTTTAAAAAATATTGATGCACTGTAGCATTTCAGCCTCGCCCCTTTGTCGAATACAGCACAAAAAGTAAAAAGGGACCACAGTCAGGCTGGGTTCACACTTGCTCCCAGTTTCCATTCGGGGTTTCCGTCCCCCATTCCACTTGAAAATGCGTAATTTTTCTGGCTGAAACCTGGTGGACCCCATTATAGTCTATGGGATCTACAGGTTTCACTGGGTAACCTCTTTTTAAGTGGATTGGGTTTCTGTTTTTTCGGTCCCCAAGCAGGCTGGGTTCACACCTGCGCCCGGTCTCCACTGGGGGATTCCATTCCCCATTCTTCTTTAAAAACGCGGAGAAAAAAGTCCTGCAAGCAGCGCTTTTCTCTCCGCATTTTCTGCCCTTTTCTGGCGGAAACCTGGTGGACCCCATTATAGTCTATGGTTTCCACGGGTAACTGCTTTTTTTAAGCAGATTAGGTTTCCCGAACACAGGTGTGAACCTAGTGTAACAGAAACCCGAGCACAGGTGTGAACCTAGCATAAACTGAAAACATATACAGATTAATTCTTCTTGAAGCTGAGGGTTTGCTAAAGCTGTATCCAGTTTAGGCCCAGTTCACATCTGCGTTCGGGTTTCCGTTCGGGGAGTTCGCTTGGGGACCCCCGGAACAGAAACCTACAGTCCCTGACAGAAGTTCTGTCGCTTATCCATGTTGTGGAATCAAAAGCTTATAACCTGACTTTAAATTCATCCATTGGTTTTAGAAATGACTCATATGAAAGCTGAAACCCTCCCAAATGATTTTTTGGTTAAGAAAATAAATTGGCTTCACTGCTGAAATATTCATCATTTAATGAACACAGAAAGGTCAGATTTTGGCAAGATAAAAGCTTTGTCGCACACATAAATTAATGTGAAAATCAAACCAATAATTCTGTTCAAAAACAAAGATATGTTTCCTAACATTGGTGAATGAAGTTGTGCTGCTATTAGAGCCATATTTAATATTTTGTGTGACTTCCATGAGCTTGAAGGACTACATCCATGCGTTTCAACAATGATTCATACAATTTATTGATGAAGTCATCAGGAATAGCACAGAATGCAGTCTTCCATGCCTCCCAGAGTTCATCAAGATTCTTTGGTTTTGTCTGCCAAGCTTCCTCTTTCATCCTACCCCAAACATGCTCCATGATGTTCATGTCTGGTGACTGGGCTGGCCAGTCCTGGAGCACCTTGATCTTCTTTGCCTTGAGGAACTTTAATGGAGAGATGGATGTATGAGATGGAGCACCATCCTGCTGCAAAATTTGACCCCTTTTATGATTGGGAATGTAAGAGGAAGCTAATACTTCTTGATATTTTAGGCTATTGATATTGCCTTCCACCTTGCAAATGTTTTGCACACCCCCATACTGAATGTAACCCCAGACCATGATCTTTCCACCACCAAACTTAACTGTTTTCTGGGTGTATCTTGGATCCATACGGGCTCCAGTAGGTCTCCTGCAGTATTTGCGCCGATTGTGGTGTAATTAAACTGAAGATTCATCTGAGAAATCCACCTTCTGCCACTTTTCCAGCGTCCATCCGTTTAGCAGGCTGTGGGCCTTGGCAAATGCCACACATTTTTTTAATTGCCTTTTGTTTAGTGCAGGCTTCTGGGCACTGATTCGACCATGGAGGCCATTTCGAGACAGAATCCTACAAACTGTTCTAGTTGACACAGGGACTTGAGGTGACCAGGCCTGTTGGAGCTCTGCTGCAGTGGAAGAGGGCCTGGCTTTTGATTTTCTAACCAACAAACGTTCCTCCTGAGCAGTTGTCTTGCGGGGTCTGCCGGTCCTGGGCTTGTCAAAAACATCTCCAGTCTGTTCAAATCTTTTTTTAATTCTTTGTACTTGACGCAGAGACACATTAAAGGTGCCAGCCACCTCTGCAGTGGGTCTGGTCTTCAGCCTCTTGATAATCAAGGCTTTGGTCGCAGGGTTGATTTTTGGCATGTTGTCAGAGGTGAAGTTGCAGTTCTAGTGAAGGTCTGGGGTGCTGGAGTTCTTTTTATACACACCCACTAATTAACCGATCAATTAGTGAGCACAGGTGAGGCTTTAAACTAGGATTGGGTGCATTATATGACAAGGCGACAAAACTTTTGTCTTGCCAAAGTCTGACCTTTCTGTGTTCATTAAATGATGAATATTTCAGCAGTGAAGCCAATTTATTTTCTTGACCAAAAAATCATTTGGGAGGGTTTCAGCTTTCATATGAGTCATTTCTAAAACCAATGGATGAATTTAAAGTCAGGTTATAAGCTTTTGATTCCACAACATGGATAAGCGACAGAACTTCTGTCAGGGACTGTATACGCATAAAAAGCGGTTTACCTGGGAAACCACACGGACCCCATCCATAGACTATAATGGGGTCCGTGTGGTTTCCGCACGAAACATGCGGAGAGGAAAGTTCTTCTTGCAGCACTTTCCTCTCCGCTTGCTTCATGCGGAAACCACAAGGACCCCATTATAGTCTATGGGGTCCGTGTGGTTTCCCAGGTAAACCGCTTTTTATGCGTATAGGTTTCTGTTCCAGGGGTCCCCAAGCGAACTCCCCCGAACAGAGATGTGAACCGACCCTTAGATAATCTTTTAAACAGCCTGGACTCCAGACTGATACATTGTAACAGACTATCAGCAAAGGAGAAATATTTCTGCAGCTGAATTTAGACTGTATCATTGTAGAAGTTGCACAGCACCTATCTATCTATCTATCTATCTATCTATCTATCTATACATATATAATCACTCATCTTTTTTTGTGTTTTCCTCATATGTATCTATTTTGTATCTTCCGATCACACATGTTTTCTGTGTCTATTCTGTAGATGTAGAAGAGTTAACCTGAAGTTCTGCAATTGGTTAAATCTTTTTCCAATGACTCTTCATGTTTTTTTTCTGTCTTCTGTGAGATGTTATGCTGCAACAGTTTAACCAATTGCAGAAGTTTGGTTTAACTCTGCTACATCTGAATCTATCTATCTATCTATCTATCTATCTATCTATCTATCTATCTATCTATCTCTATCTCATATTTTTTGATCTCATATGTACACTATGTTTCTCTTATCTATTGTTTTTCTATCTCCTATCTATCTTTCATATACAGTACAGACCAAAAGTTTGGACACACCTTCTCATTCCAAGAGTTTTCTGTATTTTCATGACTATAAAAATTGTAGATTCACACTGAAGGCATCAAAACTATGAATTAACACATGTGGAATTATATACTTAACAAAAAAGTGTGAAACAACTGAAAATATGTCTTATATTCTAGGTTCTTCAAAGTAGCCAGCTTTTGCTTTGATTACTGCTTTGCACACTCTGGGCATTCTCTTGATGAGCTTCAAGAGGTAGTCACCTGAAATGGTTTTCACTTCACAGGTGTGCCCTGTCAGGTTTAATAAGTGGGATTTCTTGCCTTATAAATGGGGTTGGGACCATCAGTTGTGGTGGTCAGAAATCAGGTGGATACACAGCTGATAGTCCTACTGAATGGAGTGTTAGAATTTGAATTATGGCAAGAAAAAAGCAGCTAAGTAAAGAAAAACGAGTGGCCATCATTACTTTAAGAAATGAAGGTCAGTTGGGGAAAACTTTGAAAGTCTCTCTCTCTCTCACACTTGTGTTGTACAGTAGTAGGGTGGCGGATGATAAAGGACACACCTCAGTCGTCTTTAGTCTTGTTTTCCTCTCACTTCCTTGTGTCTTGTTTATGTAGCACAATGACTAATGTAGCTTTGTATGTCATCGTCCAGACACGTGTGATCAGGTTTCTCGATTCCACGTGACAAAGAAAATCAGAAACAAGAAGCGCCTGTTATCTGTTGCACAGAGACCAAAATCCTCTCCACCTTGCACACAAAAAGATCTGCAGAAAATAGGAATCCTTGTGTCAGCCAATATGGCAGCCATTACAACTCCCCCAGTTTTCCCAGGCATCTAAGTGGCCGATCTTGCTAGTCATACCTTCATCTTTGGTAATATTCTATAACATTTGTGTGTCTACATCGAACTTCCTATTTTTAACTTCCCTTGTGACGTTCTGAGCGGCTCCTCTGACATATTGCCACATATCCAGTAATATAGAACAGTTGTGTGGGATGATAAGCTGCCACGTCTACCCCACTGCCTATGAGATCCAGGACATATTGCCTATCAACCCTATTTTGTCATTTCACTGTGCACTTTTTTCAACCCCCCCCCTGTAGGATCTCTAGAGTCCAACTGCTGGGACCCCCAGTGACCAGGGAATAGTGGTCCACAGGGGCATTGCTAAAGGGTCATTGGCCCTGGTGCCCCTTCCTCCTTACCGCATCCCAACCTCTCCCAATGCTCACCCGCCTTGCCCTGCTGAACTAAGATAACTTGGCAATGCTATTTCCACCTCTGCATTACTGATGTGCCAGCTGATTTAGGGCAAGGCCAGACATGGAGATAATGCGGCCAGGATGTAGCTGTAAACCATGCGGCCGTGCCCAGGGCGTGCGTACCTGGAGCAGCATTATTAAACATGGCAACTCCTCTGGGCTCTCCACTCTGCATAGGTTAGGAACAGACAGATATAAGGGCTGTATCAACCTATTACCTATATATACACTCAGCACTGTCTGTACTTCTGGACTGTGTAAGTAATATAGGACAGCAGACATGATAGGAACAAGCGGATGTGAGGGGAAGGGGCCCTGCTTATCCTCATCCTCCATCCTGCCATAAACCTATCTAAGCACAACACAAGGCTGTGTGAATGAGTGTGGGGGTTTCTATGAGGGATGACCTATCGCTGCAGCTAGAACTGCTTTATCATGGCATAGTCATAGCTGAGACCCCTATGGTTGTCCATGTGAACGGAGAAGTCGTATTCCTGCTTGGCCACCACTCCATTTACGTCTGTGGGTTTCATTGTCCCAAGTAAGGCTCACAATCTAAATTCTCTATTAGTATGTATTTGGAGTGTGGGAGGAAACCCACACAAACACAGGGAGAACATATAAACTCAATATTCATTTTAATATAACATAAATATTCATGTCTTTAATGGGAAACCCCTTTAAGATGTTATACATACCACTGATCATATATTAATGGTGTAACCTAAGGATAGGCCATCATCTAAGATTCCTGAAAAGCCCCTTTAAAAGATACTAACTTCTCAACAACCTTTGCATAAATCAATAGTACATGGGGATATAAGAAACTTTGTAATTTATCTTAGAAAAATGCTTCTTTCTCCACTTATTATATGTCTTTTTAAGTGGACATTTACTCTCAAATCTCTGCCAAATCTGCTTTCCTAACACAAGACTGACATGTCAGATTATAGCTCACAATAGAAATTTATGGAGACGGGAGAGAAGAGGGCGATGAGAGAGATGCAGGCTCAGAGGCTGCTGGAGCTGGGTAGGAAGTTTCTAGCTCTCCCCAAGTGCTTTATTCACTTCTCTATAAGGTCTTATATGATCCTGCTGCTTATACGATCACATTACACAGACAGTCCATTGATTTCAATGGTCATTATGTAATGCTTCATTTCTCCTATGGGTGGTGCTGCAGGGAACCTGAACACTTACCAAAAAGAGCTTCTATAGATGGTCGCTGGGCTTACAGCAATGGATCATGCAGTGAGTTTTATTTATATTTTTTAAACCCTCTTAAAACAAGATACAGTGAGGGGAATTTATCCAAAAAGTTGCAAATTCACTTCTTAATAAATTTGGCGTATCTGACTCACAGTTCACATACAGATATGCCTAGGTCTAATTTCCTTCATTGTTTGCCGCTTCCGCTGTTACTTTGTATCAGGCTCCTGTGCTTAGCTATGTGACCTGACCAGTTAGAACGTTGTTTACTTGGCGGCGGCCTGCACTGACTCATCGGCTCTTTATTGTAGGGTCTGCACTCATTATAGCGGTGTAGTTTTTGTGCTTCCCTTATCGTTGTGTCATTCAGAGACATAAACAAGCTCTTCTTTGATGGAAATTCCCCATTTCTGTATGTATTCACCCATTACATTAAATGCTGCTATCCAGAGGTTACCATTTATGGACAGGCCTGTTCCTCCCTTTTTGGTCTCATCAGCACAGTGAAGGATCATGGGTACAGCTTCTGTAGTGTGCTAAAGTGATCTAACCTATCATAGCCAGAGATCCCCTACAACTGAGTTTTGAACCCCTTGCCATATGCCTTATTATGGTACAAGGATACATTACACTGTGCTCCCCCTCTCACATTGACCCTCTAAGGGGTCAATATTGGTGACCTATCCTTAGGAACGGCCACCATTACCCAATCAGGGTGGGTTCACATTTGCGCCGGAGTCCATCCGCCACGAATCCGACTGAAAATCTCGGGAAACTGTATAGGGACTGTATAGTGAAAGGTTAGTAACGCATGGCTTAAAAACCCATTCATTTGAATGGGTTATTAAAGCAATGCGCGGGTGTGCACTTGCACCCTCTGCGCCGCGAATCCAGTATTTTTGCTGGAAACAAAGTCCTGCATGTCCGCAGAATGGGTTTTTTTTTTAAACTCGTTTTATTGAAAATTGCGTATCAGACAAAGGAAAAGAAATCAAAACAAATACATAACATGTTGCGCACCAAAAAACGAGAATTTCAATGTAAATTCACTCAACGCACCACATCCCACCTCGCCAGGTCCTCGTCCCATCCGGACCATATAACGTAGACTCGGTACAGAAAGAATATAATCAGGACATGCGTAATACTGTATACATCAGTTATCATGTACAAAACATGCAGTCAATAAGTCAAGGGTAACAACAAGGATACACTCCAAAATGAGAGGTCGTGGATACTCCTGGTGTCTCGCACCCCTCACGGCATGAGTAAATTAATGGCAGAGCGCAATGAGGGAGCCGTATATTGGGTTACCGGAGAATTGCACCATGTTCCCCACACCTTATGGAATTTCTGAGGGCACCCTCTCCCTTTATACACAATCTGGTTATAAGGAAGAACAGTATTAACAAGTTTCTTCCACTGAGATACTGATGGGGGTTTCGGAGCCATCCATCGCAGTGCGATAGCTTTCCTAGCATAAAATAAAGACTCCCTCAAAAGGATTCTAACATGGTGTTGCCATATTTCTTCATCTAATACGCCGAAAAGGCATATCTCTGGGGTTAATGGTATAGGTTTAGCCAGAACTTCCGCCAGGAGATCCACGACCCCTTTCCAAAAACATTGTATGATCGGACATTCCCAAATCATATGCCAAAAGTCTGCCTGTGGACAAAGACACCTAAGGCATCCGGGGTTGGGCAGACGTCCCATTTTGTATAGACGGGAAGGTGTCAAGTAACATTGGTGTAGAATATACGTTTGAATCAGTTTGTTGTTAGCTGAAGGTGACACATGTTGAGGAGATTCAAGGATATCTTGAAACATCTCATCTGTGAGAGTTGGGATATTTATGCTCCATCGCGTCAAGGCCGGGGCGTCCAAAGTGGACACCTTGGCCTGTATCAGATGTGCATATAAAGTAGATATCAAACCCCCAGGGCCCTGTGAGCGAAGTATGCCGATAAGCGGATACTCAGATATATTGTCCAATCGATCCGGGAACTGAGAAGAAAGTGCATGTCTAATCTGTAGATATCTAAAGAACTGCGTTCTAGGGATGCCATAGGAGGAGCTTAGCGAGTCAAACGTTTTAAAAACCCCTTGTATGTACAGGTCACTAAGAGAGGACACGCCATACTGCGACCAGGCCCGGGCGCCAGGCAGGGCAAATAACGTCGGCAGACCAGGGTTGTGCCAAAGCGGGGTCTCCGCAGGTATATCAGAATAAGTGGACACCTTTTTCGCCTGACGCCAGACCTGTCCCGCCAGGGCATGGATGGGCAACAATTTCCCCCTAAACAAGGCCGGGTGTTCCAACACCGGCCACAGATTATGCAGACCCAGGTGGTGAGCCAGATGTGCCTCGGACCTCGGTAGGGGATCAGATGAGAGCCACTTCCTAATAAAACGGAGCTGTCCTGCCAGGTAGTAAAGAAACAGATCAGGGAGTGATGTGCCCCCGAGCTGCTTTGGTCGTTGTAGAGATGACAACCTAAGCTTAGATCTAGAGTTTCCCCATATAAAGGAGATAATGAGGGAGTCCATTTGTTTAAAAAAATCTAAGGGGCACGGACACAGCAGAATGGCTTATAGCATATAGACATTTGGGTAGTACTATCATTTTAACTAGGTTGATTCTACCAGCCACCGACAAAGGCAGTGTAGCCCAAAGATTAAACTTAACCCTAAAGTGCGAGATGAGCGGAAAGATGTTCTGTTCCAAAAAACACCTATGGTCCCTAGATATAAAGATGCCCAGATATTTGCAGGTTGAGACTGTAGTCAATCCACATTCCCCTCAGCTACACTTGACGCACGGCCAATATGCATGTATGAGGACTTAGTCCAATTGGTCCGTAGGCCAGAATAATTACCAAATTCATCAATTATAGCCATGGCTCTGGGCAGAGACCGGGAGGGGTCGCTCATAAACAGGAGTAAGTCATCGGCATATAGTGCTGTTCTCTCCTCCCGGGTGCCTATCACTATGCCTTTATATATGGGGTCATTCCGAAGCAGTATTGCCAAGGGTTCCACCGCCAGAGCAAACAGTAGCGGTGACAATGGACATCCTTGTCTTGTACCCCTACCCAAAGGAAAGTAGGAAGACAACGCGCCATTAATGGACAGTGCCGCTCTAGGGGAACAGTATAGAAGGGAAATCCAGGTAACAAACCCCTCTCCAAATCCGTATCCTCGCAACACCTGCAATAGAAAAGGCCACTCGACAGAGTCGAACGCCTTTGTTGCATCTAAAGAAGCCATCGCCCAGTCATGTGAGGATGATGCCCCAATCTGAGTTATCACCTGAGCCCTTCTAAGATTATCCGATGTGGATTTTCCAGGCATAAAGCCTGTCTGATCCGGATGGACAAGGTCGAGAACAACAGAATTTAGCCTTTTCGCCAACATTTTAGTAAGGAGTTTATAATCTATATTAAGCAGTGATATAGGCCTATATGAGCCACAGTCCAGCGGATCCTTGTCAGGCTTAAGTAACAGGATAATGGTGGCGTCATAAAAGGACTCCGGGAGACTGGGACCCACAAAGGCAGCGTTATAACAGTCAAGCAACACCGGGAGAAGCAGGCCCCCATACTGGGCATAAACCTCCACCGGGATGCCGTCCGGACCCGGCGATTTGCCCCTTGCCATATCTGCCAGGGCACCCGATAGCTCCTCTAGCGTAAAAGGGGAATCTAAAAATTCACGTTGGTCTTCTGACAATGTAGGAAGGGGGATCAAGCCCAAATAGGTGGCAAGCTCTCCGTCAGTGACTCTAAGCTTGGAGAGGTATAACTCACTGTAATACCCATAAAATCTGTCACTAATGGCCAAGCTATTGGACAGTACCTCCCCCGTCTCTGAATGCACTCGTAGTATTGCAGGTGAGGCTGTGTTTTGATGTATTAGTTGAGCTAGAAAGCTGCTCGACTGGTTGCCGAGTTCGTAAAACTTCTGTTTGCTAAAAAACAGAGACCTACGTGCCTTGTCATGCAGTATATGCAGATATTGTCTACCCGTCTGCAACCATTGAGACCTAGCCTCATCAGTTGGATTAGCCACGTATGCGGCTTCGAGCGAGGCACACTGGGTCGCCAAGGTGGTCTCCAACAGCGAGGATTCCCTCTTTACAAAGGAAATGGAGGACTTAATACAACCCCTAAGATATGCCTTCATAGTTTCCCATAAGAGGAGCGGAGAAGTGTTTGGGGAATTAATGGTCAAAAACGTCTGAAGTTGATCAGGTATTCGATCATGTGGTACAAATAGTTTCAACCAAAATGGGTGGATTCGCCAACCCTGTCGTGGCTTAGCAGCCGTACTACTATTTAATTGGACCAACAACGGGGAATGATCAGACACTGCCCTGGGTAAATAGGATATGGTCTGCAACAAAGAATATGCTTTAGTATTTCCAAAAGCATGGTCAATCCTGGACAGAGTATGTCTGTTGGCAGAGTGACAGGAAAAGGTGCGGGCCTCCGGAAACCGGACCCGCCACAAATCCAACCACCCCAATTCACGGATCACTCCGGCCATTGTAGTAGGGCGAGGCAGAGAGGGGGAACCTGGCTCCGCGGAGAACCGATCCAATGCAATATCCATAACTTTGTTAAAGTCACCCAAACATAATGCAATAGCCCCAGGGAATCGGGTCGCAAACTGCGCAGCCTGCTGGAGCACAGCAAGATCAGACGCCGGTGGCAAGTACACACCCAGGATAACATACAGGACAGAGTCAACCCAGGCCTGGACAAAAACGTATCGTCCCTCGGGGTCCCTTACAATGAGGCCTGGCTCCCACCTGAGTCTACGATGCACCAAGATGGACACCCCCCTGGAATAGGAAGTGTGTGTAGAGTGAGCCGCCCACTGAACCCATGGCTTCTGAAGTCGCCTGGAATTATCTGGAACCAAATGAGTTTCCTGAAGGCATATGAGGTGTGGGTCAGCCCTCCTAATCTGAGAGAAAACCAACGACCTCTTTCGTGGGCTGCCCAGGCCCCTCACATTCCAAGATAGTACACTAAAGGACGCCATGGTCGTCTAAGAGTGTAATGTAATCATGGCAATTCAGGACCCCAAAAGTGACCCGCCTATGAGTGTGTAGTGCGTGGCTGAGTGAGACACAGAGTGGTGTGCAGCAACCTAAGAACAATATACAAACGAAATGAACCATTACACCCCTAAAGGGTGTGAGACATACTACTGGCATAAACAAACAATATTTGTTAAATTAACCGTGGCTACAATTAACGGGGGAAGAAGTGCACCCACAGTGGTTGGTATACGGGGCACTGTCTTAAAGGTATGGATAATCACTAGGCTAGGAGATATACTATTCAACAGAGCCAGGTTCACATGAGTAAATGAGATACACCGGCGCCCCGGGGGTCGCCAGCCCAGGTAACTATAAGACTACAGGATACTATAATAACAGAACCGCACTTTTCATAAAACTACTTATGCAATAAACAAGAGCATCCCGTAATACATAAGTCCTTATGTATGGTCCGATCGGACCTCTCACCACACGCCGTCAGGATCATCGTCTCGGAGATCGAGGAAGAAGAGATAGCCAGTCCTCCACATCCCTCGGTGAAGTAAAGAAAAGGGACCTGCCGTCATGGACGACCCGAAGACGTGCTGGGTAAATCATGGAGTATTGTATAGCCTTTTCTCTCAACCGCCTCTTAACGGCCACGAAGGATGCTCGGGTCTTCTGGAGAGCCGCCGAGAAATCTGGAAACATGGCCACTGCTGCTCCGTTGTACTTAAGCTCGCCGGCCTGGCGCGCAGCCCGCAACGCCGTATCCCGATCCGTGCTGTTAATCAGACGGGCCAACAAGGGTCGAGGAGGTGCACCCTGAGGCGGCGGTTTAGCCGGAACCCTATGGGACCGTTCCACTGCAAATATTGGTGAGAAGTGAGCCTCCGGCAGGACATTTTTCAGCCACCCCTCCACAAAGGCCCGAGGATCTTCACCCTCCGCCCGCTCCGGCAGGCCCAGGATACGGAGGTTGTTTCGTCGCAATCTATTCTCCAAGTCATCCGCACGCTGGGTCCACAAACTTGCAGCTCTCTCCAGCTCCTGGAGTTTGGCAGGAAGTGGGTTAACAGTGTCCTCTACCTGAGAGACCCGATCCTCCACCTCACACACCCTGCCTCGCAAGGTCTGAAAGTCCTGACGGAGCAGGCCCAGGTCGATTTTTACCTCCTCAATTTTCCCGGTCAGCGAGGAAGTGCCGGCATGGATCGCCTCCAGTAGCTGTCCAGTAACTTGCTTTAAAGTGGGCTCGGGGTCCTCCTCTGGAAGGGCAGGAGAGGCTGCCTCAAGCGATGGTGATGTAGAAGAGGATGCTGCCCTGGAGAACCCCCTCAGGCGATCAGAGACAGAGGTTGATTGCGGGCGACTCATTTTAGAGAGTCGGCGGCCGCTCTTCCTGCGTTCCGTACGGGTGGATATGTTGGCAGAGGAGGAGGTGTGATTGTAGCAAGACCTGGCCGGCCCCAGAGGATTATAGACAAGGTCTCTGGCTAATAGCAGTTGCACAGTAGGAGCCTCTATGTCAGGCCACAAGGGCCAATAAGCCAGCCGAGGACAGACAGTAACTCAACAGTCCAATAGTATCGATGGCAACAGACTCTGGATTATAAGCGATGTCTCCAAGAGAGAGCCGTCAGCAGAGTAATGAAATAAATAGATTGCCAGGAGGAACTAAGAGGGAACGGATGGCAACTCAGCGATCCAATAGTGCCGATAGCAACAGTCACTGGATTATAAGTAAGGCCTCCAAGAAGGCCAGTAGCGAAGTGATGGAGTAGATAGATTGCCAGGAGGAACTAGAGGAGGACAGATGGTAACTCAACAGTCCAGTAGCACATACAGCAACCGTCATTGGATTATAAGTAAAGCCTTCCAGAGAAGCAGTCAGCAGGACGATAAATCGTACAGAGGCACACACCTTCAATGGGTCAGAGACAGTTGATGGCTGCCACAGCTATTGCCTTGCACTACTGCCCAGAGGAGCCAGGGGATGGTCCTATCGTGCCCAGCAGCAAGGAGGAGAGAGGAATGCCGGCTCCCAAACTTCCAGGCAGGGATAGAGGGAACCGCCAGAGATAGGCTCAGCTCGCCAGGAACGCCAGACTCAGCGCCCCCTCATCAGCAGATGGCCAAACCGGTCAGGGTTAAAATGGCCGCCCGCCACGTGGAGAGAGGGGAGACCGCCGTCCGGGTGCCAGCAGGACCAGCGGCCCCAGCGGTGCCTGCACAGCCCAGGCCGGCCCACGAGCGCAGCCCCAGAACAGCAGCTCCACCCCACAGCAGCGCGGGACAGAGCGGCTCCGGCAGCGGCGGTGGGAGTGTATGGCCGCCGGCCACGTGTAGCGATCACCGACTACTACCCAACGGAGAAGGACACCGGCAGAACGGGAGCTCTGGAACCAGGAGGAGGGCCTCAGAAGTGCGTTCCAGCGGACAGCGAACCCGGGCACCGGTAAGCAAGGATGGATTTCAGGATGGATGAGCGGCTCTAGCCGGAGCTCCGCTCACATGCGACCGTCCATGTCGCGCGCTAGCCACGCCCCCCCCCGCAGAATGGGTTTTTAAGCAATGCGTTGCTAACCTTTCACTGTCCAGGCCCTATACAGTTTCCCGAGATTTTCATTTGGATTCGTGGCGGATGGACTCCGGCGCAAGTGTGAACCCATCCCAACCCCAACCTCTCCCAATGCTCACCCGCCTTGCCCTGCTGAACAAAGATAACTTGGCAATGCTATTTTCACCTCTGCATTACTGATGTGCCAGCTGATTTAGGGCAACGCCAGACATGGAGATAATGCGGCCAGGATGTAGCTGTAAACCATGCGGCCATGCCCAGGGCGTGCGCACCTGGAGCAGCATTATTAAACATGGCAACTCGTCTGGGCTCTCCACTCTCCATAAATTAGGAACAGGCAGATATATAAGGGCTGTATCAACCTATTACCTATACACTCAGCACTGTCTGTACTTCTGGACTGTGTAAGTAATATATTGGAAAGCAGACATGATGGGAACAAGCAGATGTGAGGGGAAGGGGCCCTGCTTATCCTCATCCTCCATCCTGCCATAAACCTATTTACATATCACAAGGCATTATGGGAAAGGAGCTGGGAGCTCATGCGCCTTCTGTTGGATGTAACATATCCTGAATTTTCTTAGTAGAGGGCGAAAAGCAACTCAAAACTCTACACACCTTAACAGGTGCTCTCCTCAAGGAGAGATGTCCCTGTCCATAAGCCACTCATTGCCTCCCACAAAGCCAGCCAGTTCACTTTGCTCTGCACTGATGAGGGACAAAAATCCCGAAACAGCGCTGTATGCAGATAAGTGAAACTGGCTTGGCTAAAATCCCTTTTGCTGTCTCAAGATTCGGTAAGTCAAAAGCAAATTGAGGATCTGTTACATCCAACAGAGGGCACATGAGCTCCCAGCTCCTTTCCCATAATGCCTTGTGATATATTGATGCTTAGTAGAGGGCGAAAGGCAACTCAAAACTCTACACACCTTAACTGGTGCTCTCCTCAAGGAGAGATGTCCCTGTCCATAAACCTATCTAAGCACAACAAAAGGCTATGTGAATGAGTGTGTGGGTTTCTATGAGGGTTGACCTATCGCTGCAGCTAGAACTGCTTTATCATGGCATAGTCATAGCGGAGACCCCTATGGTTGTCCATGTGAACGGAGAAGTTGTATTCCTGCTTGGCCACCACTCCATTTACGTCTGTGGGTTTCATTGTCCCAAGTAAGGCTCACAATCTAAATTCTCTATTAGTATGTGTTTGGAGTGTGGGAGGAAACCGGAGGAAACCCACACAAACACGGGGAGAACATTCAAACTCCATAAATATTCATGTCTTTAATGGGAAACCCCTTTAAGGTGTTATACATACCACTGATCATATATTAATGGTGTAACCTAAGGATAGGCCATCATCTAAGATTCCTGAAAAGCCCCTTTAAAAGATACTAACTTCTCAACAACCTTTGCATAAATCAATAGTACATGGGGATATAAGAAACTTTGTAATATATCTTATCTTAGAAAAATGCTTCTTTCTCCACTTATTATATGTCTTTTTAAGTGGACATTTACTCTCAAATTTCTGCCAAATCTGCTTTCCTAACACAAGACTGACATGTCAGATTATAGCTCACAATAGAAATTTATGGAGATGGGAGAGAAGAGGGCGATGAGAGAGATGCAGACACAGAGGCTGCTGGAGCTGGGTAGGAAGTTTCTAGCTCTCCCCAAGTGCTTTATTCACTTCTCTATAAGGTCTTATATGATCCTGCTGCTTATACGATCACATTACACAGACAGTCCATTGATTTCAATGGTCATTATGTAATGCTTCGTTTCTCCTATGGGTGGTGCTGCAGGGAAACTGAACTCTTGCCAAAAAGAGCTTCTATAGATGGTCGCTGGGCTTATAGCAGTGGATCATGCAGAGAGTTTTATTTATATTTTTTAAACCCTCTTAAAACAGGATACAGTGAGGGGAATTTATCCAAAAAGTTGCAAATTCACTTCTTAATAAATTTGGTGTATCTGACTCACAGTTCACATTCAGATATGTCTAGGTCTAATTTCCTTCATTGTTTGCCACTTCCGCTGTTACTTTGTATCAGGCTCCTGTGCTTAGCTATGTGACCTGACCAGTTAGAACGTTGTTTACTTGGCGGCGTCGTGCGCTGACTCATCGGCTCTTTATTGTAGGGTCTGCACTCATTATAGCGGTGTAGTTTTTGTGCTTCCCTTATCGTTGTGTCATTCAGAGACATAAACAAGCTCTTCTTTGATGGAAATTCCCCATTTCTGTATGTATTCACCCATTCCATCAAATGCTGCTATCCAGAGGTTACCATTTATGGACAGGCCTGTTCCTCCCTTTTTGGTCTCATCAGCACAGTGAAGGATCATGGGTACAGCTTCTGTAGTGTACTAAAGTGACCTAACCTATCATAGCCAGAGATCCCCTACAACTGAGTTTTGAACCCCTTGCCATATGCCTTATTATGGTACAAGGATACATTACACTGTGCTCCCCCTCTCACATTGACCCTCTAAGGCAATATTGGTGACCTATCCTTAGGAACGGCCACCATTACCCAATCAGGGTGGGTTCACACTTGTGCTGGAGTCCATCTGCCACGAATCCGACTGAAAATCTCGAGGGACTGTATAGTGAAAGGTTAGCTACTCATTGCTTAAAAACCCCTTCATTTGAATGGGTTATTAAAGCAATGCGTGGGTGTGCGCTTGTACCCTCTGCGCCGCGAATCCAGTTTTTTTCGCTGGAAACAAAGTCCTGCATGTCCGCAGAATGGGTTTTTAAGCAATGCATCGCTAACCTTTCACTGTCCAGGCCCTATACAGTTTCCCGAGATTTTCAGTCGGATTTGCGGCCGACAGACTCCAGCGCAAGTGTGAACCAACTCTTAGTGGGCGATCACCGAAAGATCAGCTGTGTATGAAAGGGCTATGGCAGTCCAGTGAGTGCTGTGTGCTCTTTAATGGGAGTCTATCACCTCCCCCAGCCAGTGTAAACCACTGCTATAGTACTGTACAGGCTATGAATACAAGTCCAACCACAACGCCGAAATGCTGATGAGTCCTCGGGATGTGCGTAAAAAGTCGTTGTAACCGATATCACTAAACACACCCATCCAGTCTTCTTGTTCGACACTCTGGGCAATGGAAGATCCGCATCATCCAGTCAGACAGTGAGCGCTGCTGAAATCCCACGCATGCGCAGCACTTTTCTACAGTCCAGGACCTGTCCGAGTGTACCGATATAAGCGTATTGAGGTAATAGATATTAGTGACCCCCACAGGTAATATTTCTCCCCCTACATAGATATTAGTGACCCCCACAGGTAATTGTCCTCCCCATAGATATTAGTGACCCCCACAGTAATATTCATCCCCCAGATAGTTATTAGTGACCCCCACAGGAAATATTCCCCCCATAGATATTAGTGACCTCCCCATAGGTAATATTCACCCCCTCCATAGATATTAATGACCCTTACAGGTAATAGTTCTCCCATACCCCATATGAGATCCCATCACATACAGTCCAGGCCACACACCATCTCTAGTGTCTTTTATACTTCCTCTCCTTCCTGCTGATGCAACACTGACCCCGGCACCTCTTCTGATGTCCTCCAGACTACGCTCCATCCTGCTCTACGGTACCACTTGCAGGTGACACTACAGCAGGCGGCAGTAATGTGGTGAGAGGCCTACAAGGCTTAAGGGCCCAGTCACACGTGTTTGTTCTGTCTTTGGCCAGAAGGTCCCCAGCACTCCCTACCACACGATCCACTGTCTACAGCTATAGATAGTGTTGTGGGAATTGCTGGGGACCTTCTGGAAATAGACAGAACTAACTGAGGGATGTCCCATTACAGTAAGGGGACCCTATGATTAAAGTGACCCTGACCCTTCTCCAACCTTGGCACCTATTACACCTGAACCATGTCTTCCATATATAAATTGTGAACTTAGGGGTTTTTTTTTTTTTTTTACACCATTCACTCTGTAGTAAGAATGACACGATCCTTTTATTCTTTGGGTCGGTACAATCACAGCGATACCAAATTTATTTTGTTTTTGTTATGCTTTAATACCTATAATATAAAAATCCAAAACTGCAAAAAATTATTTTTGTCTCCAAATTTTGACCCCTATGACTTTTTTTTTTTTTAAAGTACCAACATGTGCTGTAATGGACGTTTTAAGTGCTGGGGGCAGAGCCCCAAAAAATCCTTTTATAGGCATCTCTGACGCCTGTATGGGAAACATTACGCCCTCTGTGTGAGCCCCCCATAGAAAGAAACACAATGACCTATACAAACCACTTAGTTCCATCCCCAACGCGCATTTCGCCGGACGCTTCTTCGCCAAGCACATTGTATAGTGACCGTGCTCAAAAATACAACTTCCCCCAATGAAAACAAACCCTCATAGAGCTATGTTGATGGGAAAAAAAAGTTACAGCTTTCTCAATGAAGTGAAGCAAAAATGCTAAATTTGCTGCAGTCCTTAACGCCAGCCAAGCGTGGTCATGAAGGGGTTAAGGGGTGTTTCTGATCAGTTTATTGAACGGTTGACTTTGATCTCGCTCAGTACACAGTATGTATATGGTTACTGTAACTATTTATCAGCTCTGTATTGTAGTGCCTGGTTATAGCCTGCTGTCTGTATACTACACGTGACACCGGTATATTGTTGTTGTCGCAGCAAGGTGGGGGAGCGACGGTCGAATTATTGCTCCATCATTTAAACACTGGTTTTATTTCAAGACCTGGGCCCCAGTGCAAAATCTGTAACAGGGCCCTCTTTCGGGTATGAAGGCTACCTCTGCACCCCCTACAGCTACAACCCAGGGCACTATTGGGCCCCATAGAAAAGCAGTGCTTTCCCCTTGTGAATCGTTGCCTTGATATCACCATTTTGTTCAACATGCAAATGAGCTCTTTGATGCTACAAGGACATTCTCATTGCTCCAAAGAGCTAATTTACATATTGACAGAAAAGGTGATATTTGGGCAACGGAGGGAACTCACCATTTGATTAAGGTGACCCTACTCTATTTATCTGCGGGGCTGGATCGCTTAAAGACCACCAATTCCTATGGACTTAGCAGCTATATAAATTTGTATACAGTGAGCTCCCCCTTGTGGTGGACAACTTTATCATATAAGACTGCATTTACACCAGTGTTGTTGTTTCTGTTGTTCTGCTCGATTATAGTAAAAATGGTGTGCCGTGCCTCTATATGTCCATGCCCCCATTGCCCCCTCTCCATAGACAGTATACTTGCCAAGAAGGCTTCCACAAAAAGGGGTGACCTTGTGAACTCCTGGGACAGCAGGCAAATCTCCCGAGCCACTGGGCTAGCAGCCTCTCACTTTATTTGTGACTTCTGGTCACGTCCGGAATGTGGGTGCCAATATATAAAAAGGGGGCATGGTGAGAAGGAATGAGGTCATGACACTATGGGGCTGCGCGCTGAACGCGCCATTCTCTTAGGCGCCAATGACCAAATGTTGGCAAGTATGCCCGTCTGGAGTGTGCTCCTTGTTCTGCTGCATCACAAAGTTGGGGTGTAGAGACCTGTTGATACAGAGTATCTCCTTAATGGAGGTCACAAGCTACTGGGTCCCAGTACAAAATATATAATGGGGTGCCCACTTACCATGTGCTGTCTCTATAATTGGTATCTTCTTATGTTGTAGAGAGGCCTTTGGGCCACTTGAGGCTCCAGTGATTGCGACCTCTGCACCCCTGATCCTAGGTAGAAGTGCCCAATGAAAGTCAGGAAACCCCCACGACTCATTATTCTGGTTGGGGTCTCTGTTTGGGATCTTATTCTTTTCCAATCCATCCCTAAAGGCGCCATATTTGTTTCAGATATTTCTGTGACTATCCTATGAATTTCAATGGGGCTTGGAAAAATCCCTGTGGTTGAGATCAATGGAACAAACAAATCTGCAACAAAGTTCCTTGTGTGAATATCCCCTTACAAGCACGGCCCATGGTGCCCCCCATCATTATGGGGGACCTCTTCAATTAAAGGGACTGTCCAAACCAAACCCTGATCACCCACGAGGTTTCCAAATATAGGATTTCCATCGCAGTAAGAAAAGGATGATCTATGTAATTGAAGGGGGGGGGGGCAATTTTTTGCAAAAATAATCCTGGGGAAAGCCTCTCTGATCCAATAAAGATAAGACATGTGGAATACCCAGTGTAGTACGAAGTCACTTATGATGCCCATATGGTATGAATATCTTCCAGCGCTCGGCAGGTTAATATTCACCTGACTATTTTTAGCAGGACTATATATAATCCAGCACAATGACTCTGCAGTCACATGGCCGCCGCCAAAAATCCCCCAACATTCCTCACTTTCACTTTTGTAAACAACGTAAAGCCGGCTTATGTACAAAAAATGGCAATACGGCTGCTGTTACAGCTCTCCCAAGGATTGTCACTCAACTTTCCCAGGTTCCTGATTAGGGACATGATCATAGCAGATGAAGGTCTTGTATTTAAGGGTTTTTACATTTTTTTTCTCGGCTGGGTATATTCCAAAGATTTCTACGGTTTCATGCACTTTTGTAGTTCTTTAATATACTTTTTCTATTTTTCAGCATGTTCAGGATCTCTGCTCACTGTCAGTGAAAGGAATTGTCCACTGAAAACCGATCACATGGGCAAAGACAACTCTATTAGGCTGGGTTACCATGATGTGGCACCAAAATTCTTCCTACCCATGGTGGTCATTGCAAACCTCCCAGTTATAAAAGGACTGAAAGAGGGACAGAATTTGTGGTGCGCTATGTGTGCGATGGCAAATTTAGCCACACCCACTTAAAGTTTGATTCCTCCCATTCCCATCCATTTTTCTTTGTGCCCTCATACAGTATAATGCCCCTACCATCACCCTGACATGGTTTGCCCTACAGTATAATGTCCCCCTCTAATTGCACCCACAGAATAAACTCCCTCTCATGGTGTGCTAATGTCCCCCTCCAGCTACCCCCACAGTATAATGTCCACTTCAGCTGACCCCACACTATAAGGTGCCCCTCCAGCTACCCCCACAGTATAATGTCCTCTTTCAGCTACCCCCACAGTATAATGTCCCCCTCAAGCTACCCCCACAGTATAATGTCCCCCTCCAGCTACCCCCACAGTATAATGTCCTCTTTCAGCTACCCCCACAGTATAATGTCCCCCTCAAGCTACCCCCACAGTATAATGTCGCCCTCCAGCTACCCCCACAGTATAATGTCCGCTTCAGCTGACCCAACACTATAAGGTCCCCCTCCAGCTACCCCCACAGTATAATGTCCTCTTTCAGCTACTCCCACAGTATAATGTCCCCCATCAGCTGCCCCAACAGTATAATGTCCCCCTCCCACGGACACAGGCGGGACATACCTCCTGCCGACTGGGACAGCACACAGAATCCGGGACTGTCCCACTGAATCTGGGACGGTTGGGAGGTATGGTCATTGGCCGTGTGATTTTCCGTGCTGCCATTGGCCCCCTCAGCTGGGTGTGGAAATGTAGCCATACATTGTAACGAGCCCTGAACCTGTGAAAGCTGGACATGATCAGAACCAGTTTTTAGGATGTAAACACGAATGCTTCCATTCAATGACAGCAAGCAGGGATTCTTAAAATGGTGAATTACAAGAAGACATTTCATTATACAATGATTAGACTTTATTTCTAGTGGAAAATCCCTTGAAGTCAGATCTTGATGTCTGAGTAGGAGAAATTCCTTTCAGATGGGATACAAGAGAGTTATTTCCTGTACAAGTTCCAGGGTGACTTGTGACAATTACTGCTTGAAACCTCAGCATGAGACCACAATGATGGAGTAAATCCCATATATCTGTGGAATAGAGGGGACAGGCGGTGTCAAACTGAGGTTCCTTGGACCCTCCAGATAAAACGATTCTGGGGGCTCCCCCTCCAAAAGCCCCTAGGAAATAGTAGTACCCCTTAAATGTGGATGTCTTCTGCCGGGCCATTATTGTGTTAGAACCTGTGGGTACTCTGGTGGGCCAGTCCGACAGTAGGGACAAGAAAGTATAACCGTAGGGAAAGCAGTACTTCCTTTCTGTGAAAAACAAGCAATTTCAGGGGGTCACTGTATGCATAATAAGAATGGCCCAGATTTACTAATAGTTAGACGGTGTAAACCTAGACAGGCAGTCTGATACTACACCAGATTTATCACAGTGACTGGATGATAAATCTGATGTATCTGGCTTACTTTGAGTTTGAATAGTGGGAGCCGCCATACCCTGTCAGAGTAGTTGGGCTGCAGGAATGGCGGTATACAGCTTTTAGGAGATGCTGACTTCAGTATGGGCCCGGGAAAAGCTGGGCACGGACGTAGGTGTGCATAGTGCCCAGAACACCGCTAGGAATCAGCAGAAGTGAGCCTATACAGAGACAGTATTTGGCGCTAGATGGTGTGTGTATGGTAAGGCCATATGAGCTGTTGGCCTGTGAGAGCAGATAGCCCAAGCTTGCCTGTCAATGAGTGTACTGGTGGGCTGGAAGATGAAGAAACTGACTATGACCCAGGGGTGCTAGAGCAATACTGTGCAACAAGGCTAGAGATTTGTCACAGAGGGGACGTCAGTGAGCAGGTTGTAAGAAGGCGTCCTATAGACTGTGTGGATTGTATGAGACATCAGCCCTGAGAGGAATCATCTCAGAGACTGTGCGGGACTTCTGCCTTGTGGGAAGCCAATGCTGAGAGACTCTGTTGGTTGTGTGAGTGTTCAGCCTGGAGATCCAGGGCAGATTTGGCTGCTTTGTGATCTGTGCAGTCAGGGCTGGCGTCAACACCTGGCAAACCTGGGCAGATTCCGGGGCCCATTGAGGTCAAGGATACAAAGTTTGTTAAAAAGTGTATTGAATGTTGTATATGTATGATAATAGTAATCCAACCATTCAAGGCTGAGTTCACACTTTTCAATTTGCTGTTCTGACAGAACGACAGACGCTGCACCTTCAATTTGCATTTACCAAAATTCCCTGTAATGTTAAAAAGGCCGAAACTTTCTTTGTCGAGATATGATGGTCGTTATGAATTGCAGTGCTCACTGGATGTAACCTATTGGGCCTAGTGGTGGGAAGAAGAGGAAGAATGTCCACCTTAAGGGCACTGGGAAGATGTTAGGGGGGTGTCCCACCTCTAACTGTTGCATGATACAATGCAAGTTACAGTTGACCGTTACAGTACGAAGTGGCTAATGCACCCCGGCGGGATCAGGGAGTGGCTGCGGGGGCATAACATGAAGCTCTTGGGCCCCAATGGAAATTACGTCCCAGGCCCCCCAACTATAATGTATTAGTTATTGTACTGGTCAACTTATGGGCCCCCTAAGGATCCATGGCCCAAGTACGACAGTACCCTCTGCACCCTCTCCCAGCCTTCCAGAGACCCATAGCTGTACTGTAGGATGGGCAAAAGCCAGCAGCCACTGTGGACACAACCTGATTCTCGGTGAACTTTAGGAGTTTTGAATGGTTGGCCAGCCCTGGTAGATGGTGTCTCAGAATAGGACTCGAACTTTCGTTCTACAACTTTAAATTGTTACCGTATATGGGTGTGGTTATGTCTAGTACTGCAGCTAGATCAATTTTACGTGAATGAGACTAAGCTGCAGCCCTAGACTGTCCATATGGCACAAAGTTATCCTAAAGAAAGCCCATCAATATTAAAGGGGTACTCCCATGTGATAAGGTGATGGCATATTGTTGCCTCATGAAGGTCCGACCTCTGACACTGCCCATATAGGGAGATAGGTGAGTAGCATTGTGCCCCTTTGTAAGTTTCTGCTGCACTTTGGTGCTCCTAGCCATCCTGTGCAGGGAAAACCTAAATAGCATGCTGTGCTAAATCAACTCTGCGGCATCTTCAGTCTCCGAATTGGTGAGGGTCCCATGTGGACAACCGATATCCTTCCATTCCTGTGTTAAAACCATTATCAGAATTTTTGGACTACCCCATTGTGCCAGGCTTATCTTCTGGATAGGTGATAGGCTCCCGATAGTGGTCTGACTGCTGGGACCCTACCAATGGAACAGCAGGAGAGAGCTGATCGCTGTACCCTACTTGTATAGGGGGCGCTGTTTATATTGGGGGGAGCAAGCAGTATATTATGTGTTTGTGTGTATGTGAAAAGTACACAAAACATAAGTCATAATTTAAATTCCACTAAATACATTTTATTTTAACATTTTGGAAATATTAAATAGTATAAAAAAGAAATGTAGAAAATCACGAAAAACAGTCCCTCGATATACAAAAAGTGTAGTAACAAAATAAATAGATGACAATCTCTCAATTATAATAGAAATAAGACACACAGATATAACTCAATACATTACAGCCGATATCATGTAAACATCCTCTACGTTTAGACACTATCAAGGTCTTCTCAGGACCCCTCTCACTCTCCCAATACACTTATAGCACCTTTCCCTTGTATTATCCAAAATCCTCATTATTCCATGTTTTTCCTTGTACGGAGGTACCTAGCACAAACTTGTGCAACATGGATAGACAGCACTTCATGTAACCATGTCTTTTATCTACATGTACACCAATGGTGGTCACCTAGACAGGAAGTGAATTGTTTCTAGGCAACTGGAACTAAAACACTTTGCAAAATAAACTAAGGGAAAACTTCAAGAACTGAAACAAACATGGATTCTTCAAAGACAGGTTGTAATAGCGAAATGATATGTATATATCTATTCCAGTGGAGTTCCCCTTTAAGTGCATCACTATAAACATTGACAATATATAGAATTATTGACAATATATAAGTAAAATACAAAAGTAAAATTTCATCATATGTATTTGACAGACTCGTAGCTTGTCTTCATATATTCCTCCAGGACAGGTGACTATATACAGTACAAGACGGTTAATGGTTAATTTCCAGTCTAAAGTCCAGTCTGGATTCCAACCCTTTGTTTCCTTCGCTGCTCGGCAACCCTACAAATGTTTTATAACAGAGGCGACTTTTAATCCCGAAGACGAGGCTTCTTCTATATACACTCCAGTAGTCGTCTGCATCCACATTGTGACGATCGCTTACTGGCTTGTAAATAAAAACAGCTTTCATCATGGCGGCCGCGTAGTCTTCACCCGTTCCACTGATGCCCCACCTCGTAGATGACCCTGGACCTCCTCAGGCGCCTCCCTGTAGAGCGTTTATTCCTATTTGATATATTTATGAAGCATTTTATTCCATTTTTTACTTTTTTTTTTTTTCATCCATAGTCGTCAGGTACAATCAGGTTCCCGGGCTCAGGATCTTGGCCACAGCGTTCAGAATTTTCTGCTTCATGTTGTATTTATCGCCGATCAGGCGCAGCTGCTTCGCCACCTCCGCGACAATTTCTTTGTCTGTTATAAGAAAAGGAAATTATTAATATTATTATTACATAAATATATGTATAAAACTATAAAAAGATTACGAAGGAGCAATGAACCCTAAAAACAAAAGGGGCCATACTAGCAATGAAGTAATGTACCCCCAAATGTTCCCCTATCAATGCCTATATGCCCAATAGGTACTCTAATGATGGCCATAATGGGGTTCTGTACCTTTAACAGTTAAAGGGATTGTCCCACAATAACTTATGATGCAGTATTGCTCTGTTCACACAAGGAACATGAGGCCCCCTTACTCGTGATCGATGAGGGTCCTCAGTCAGCATAAACTTATCAACTAACCTGTGGATAGGAGGTAAGTGTTCTTATAACTGAATAGATTTAAAGGGAAACTCAACCAAAAAAGAAAAACAATGGGGCAGATTTATTAAAACGGTCTAAAGGCCCATAGCAACCAATAACAGCTCAGCTTTCATTTTTCAAAAGCTCTATATGAAATGAAAGCTGTGCTGTGATTGGCTACTACGGGCAACTAAGCCAGTTTTCATAACGTACAGTAGACTGATCAGAAGACAAACTGTCTTAGTTGCCCATAGCAACCAATCACAGTGCAGCTTTCATCTCATATAGTTCTTTTGGAAAATGAAAGCTGTGCTGTGATTGGTTGCTATGGGCAACTAAGACGGTTTTAATAAATCTGCCCCAATATTGGTAATTATCCCACCAAGGTGTTCCTTATGATATACCCCTCATATGATATACTAATACAGTGTACCCAAAGACTAATCTAGGACACCTGGATTAAGATGGCGGGTAATTGGCGTCTACGCCCTTCACGAGACTTCATGATTGAGATCCGGCAAGGCCTTTTAAGGATAATTCCTCATTAATTAAAGCGACATGACTCAGTTCTCACTCCCAGAATAAATAGGTCAGGAAAACAAGTGACGTCACTGACCTAAATATTAGGATAATTAGTCACATGACCTACATACACTATATCGCCAGGTATCTGTACCGCCACATATCTCGCCGATGAGTATAATATGCGATATTTGAGGTTCTTCTCATGTGACATGTGATAGGTCACCATTATTAGACACTTTCTACATTTTCTAATATAGACAATGATTTCTACGATGTAGTTTTGACAATTTCGTTTGCATCCATTTTGGTGCTTACGGCCTTATATTATATTGAAAGCTTCGGTGTCTAATAAATATATATTAAAGGTGTTGAAAAATGGCTATTGTTTTCTAGAAAATGCTTCATTGAAGGGAATGGGACTGAGCTGCAATACCATACACAACCTGTGGACAGGTGTGGCGCTGTTTTCAGAAAAAATCCAACCTTTGTAAGTGCCCTGCCATGACAGAACCCCTTTAACAAAGGAAGAGGTAAAAATCTTTCCTTAATCATTGAGATCACTGTTCTATGCATTAAAATCTATGATGTGTGAACACAGCCTTAAAGGGGATTTCCAATTTGAGGTAAATAAAGCATAATCAGAGCATAATAAAAAGTACTTTCTGTTTCACTTCCTTAATATTTTCAAGATCTCCCCTTGAATTGAGCCATTCTTGTATAAAAATCTAATACTTTTCACAGCTGAGGGTTTGGACAATTGTATCCAGTCAGTCCTTTATATCCTACAGAGACTCTGATGCAGATGTGAACATAGCCTTACGCTAGGTTTACACCCTCTTCAGGTCCGCTTGGGGACCCGAAAAACGGAAACCCAATCCGCTAAAAAAGCGGTTACCCGCGGAAACCCACAGACCCCATTAGACTATAATGGGCATCAGGCACAGATGTGAACCTAGTCTTACGGATGCGTTTCACCTGCACTGATACATTGTAGCAAACTATCAGGACAAAAGAGAGATTTATGTTGCCGATGTATTCGGCTCACAGAAGATTGGACTGGATGCAATTGTAACAAACTGTCACCTGCGAGAAGTTTTCACTTCTTACAGGTTTTAGTCTCTGGATGTAAAATTTTTGTTAGTATTTACTGACAGCAAGCAGAGATCTTGAACCTGAAAATATATCGTAAAGTTTGATAACTTTTTTATATCATATAATATTTTTTTTTCTACTTTTTAGTGCTGTATACATAACCCAGTCAATATCTCAAGCTATGCAAACCGCACAGTATAGACAAATCATAATATCACCTATATCATATAGAAGTATAAAGATGGAGTTATCACGCCGTATTAAAGGGGTCACAGAATGACAAACCCAGCTCTGCTACATCTAGAGAACAATTCCAACCATCTACATCAAATATAATACCAAAGCCGTATCTCAATCTTTCTTCGGCTCTTGGAGAACTATAAGTCCCATCATGTCCTAAACATAGGGGGCATATTACCTGCAGGTGGCAGCTTTTTCCAGGAAGGCCTCCCAGGCTTCATGCTTGCTTTTTGTGAGGCGGGTATGTTGGCAGAGCAGACAATGCAGAGCACAGGTAGTAGGAGAAGACTAATGGTGAGAGCCGCAGCACACACAACTGTCCTTCTATGCATCCAGATAAGTTGTGAGCCGCCTTATGAGGGAAGGAGGAGAGAATATGGCAGCTCTCCTCCCACTGGGTATTTCCAGGACTGAGGCAGAAGTCAATGAGGAAGTGGTAGTCACCCAACGAGTTCAGACCTATCACCTCCGCCTGCTGCTTCCATTACAGACACCTCCAGCGTGGCCAAAAACACAAGGGCAGGAAGTAGAGGTTTTTTTTTTTCCATTTCCATCTTGTGTTTTTGTTTTCATTTTCTTGTTTAGTGTACACTGTATATATACTATATGTCTATCATCTATACGTCTATCTATTATCTATCTCTCTATCTATCTATCTCATATCTATCTATCTATCACATATCTATCTATCTATCTATATGTCTATCTATATGTCTATCTATCATCTATATCTATCTATTTATATGTCTATCATCTATACGTCTATCTATTATCTATCTCACATCTATCTATCTATCACTTATCTATCTCATATCTATATGTCTATCTATCATCTATATCTATCTATTTATATGTCTATCATCTATACATCTATCTATTATCTATATCAATCTGTCTGTATATCTATCTATCTATCTCATATCTATCTATCATCTATCTATCTCATATCTATCTATCTATCTATCTATCTATCTATCTATCTATCATCTATCTCATATTTGTCTATTTATCTATCATCTATTTCATATTTATCTATCTATAATCTATCATTCATCTATTTAGCATCTATCTCATATCTATATATCTTATTATCTTCTATCTCCTATCTATCTATCTATCTATCTATCTATATCTATCTATCTATCTTATATATATCTCCTATCTATCTATCACATATCTATCTATCTATCTCCTATCTATCTATGTCATATCTATCTATCTTATATATACTTCTATCTTCTATCTATCTATCTATCTATCTATCTATCTATCTATCTCATATCTATCTATCTATCATTCATCTATTTAGCATCTATCTCATATCTATCTATCTTATATGTATCTTCTCTCTATCTATCTATCTATCTATCTATCTATCTATCTCATATTTATCTATCTATCTCATATCTATCTATCTTATATGTATCTTCTCTCTATCTATCTCATATCTATCTATCTATCTCATATCTATCTATCTATCTATCTTATATCTATCTATCATCTATCTCATATCTATCTATCTATCTATCTCTCATATCTATCTATCGATCTCACATCTATCTATCTATCTCATATCTATCTATCTATCTTATATATATATCTCATATCTATCTATCTATCTCCTATCTATCTATCTATCTATCTATCTATCTATCATCTATCTCATATCTATCTATCTATCTCATATCTATCTATCTATCTCCTATCTATCTATCTATCTATCTATCTATCTATCTATCTATCCCATATCTATCTATCTATCTCCTATCTATCTATCTATCTATCTATCTATCTATCATCTATCTCATATCTATCTATCTATCTTATATATATATCTCATATCTATCTATCTATCTCCTATCTATCTAGCTATCTCATATCTATCTATCTATCTATCTATCTATCTATCTATCTCCTATCTATCTACCCAGGGCCGGCGTCATCTGACTGTTACATACACTTTGCCTCTTTGCAGACAGTTATAATTACAGGACACGAGTATACAATTGCAGCTGTCTCCATGGGCCGCTATGACTTCCCAGGGCCCGGCTAACTCTTCAGTATTTTCTTCTTTGCTCTTCAATGGTCCTTCCCACCTCAGTCTCTTGCCCCGCCCTCCCGGGTATCTAGACCCGCCTCCTAAAAAGAATCTGTGAGAAGAATCAGTGATGATGAGATGAGAAGACGTCTGTGTCATGTGACAGTAATATGACTGAGTACCTGCTACAGGCTGCAAAATGGTGCAAAAAGTGTATATGGTGACATTGGAATCTGAATAAGTGACTATAGCCCTCAGCCCCAGGGTCAGGAGTGTGAGGGAGAGATCTCACTGACTGCTCAGCTGCCCCGCTCCCTGAGGAGTGAGTGAGGCCTTGACTGGCTGCAGCATCATCACCATGTTATACTGCCAGTGCTGTCTCCTCAGTGCTCACAGCGCCTCCTGCTGCTGGGGCACCCTCTCCCCTTTCTCAGCTCCCCAGGTAGGTGACCCTCCCCAACTTATGTACCCCTCCCGCCTCTCAGTTCCCCATGTAATCCCCCCCATCACCATCCTCAGAGACCTCTGGTGGTGCACCTCCAACCCCTTCTCAGGCGACGGACAGAAGAAGCTTCCGCCATGTTTTTACCATGAGGGTGAAGGAGTTGGGAGTCAGGACTGGTGGTTTGACCTCCCGACTCCACAGTCCTGGCTGCAGGGGATCATTCATGGTGTCAACCCAGTTAGGAAGAATAAAAAGACCAGCACAAGTCCAGGTGTCCAGAGCAGCAGGAAGCCATGAGGGGCGTACAGACTGTTCAGGGTGTATATTTATATAGTGATAGCCACATGTGGCGACCAATAATCGCACAATGCATGATTATAGTATAATTCTGCCATCATTGGCTGCAGAATCCAAGCAGATATTTCGCTGTATGCGGCTGCCACTATGTGAGCATGCACCGTTAGGGTATATTCACACAGTTTTTTGCAGGTGGATTTTGAGGTAGAATCTGACTCACAATCCACCTCAAAAAATGCCTCACAACTTTTCCATACATTTCATTGAGAGTCAGTAGATTTTTTTCCTCTAATTTTTCATCTACAGTAAAAAAGAAGCATCATGAGCTACAGGCGGATACTGTGTGGGGGCTACTGTGGGCATATAATACTGTGTGGGGGCCACTGTGGAGTATATGATACTGTGTGGGGGCCACTGGGCTACTGTGTGGGGGCCACTGGAGTATATGATACTGTGTGGGGGCCACTGTGGGCATATAATACTGTGTGGGGGCCACTGTGGAGTATATGATACTGTGTGGGGGCCACTGTGGGCATATAATACTGTGTGGGGGCCACTGTGGAGTATATGATACTGTGTGGGGGCCACTGTGGGCATATAATACTGTGTGGGGGCCACTGTGGAGTATATGATACTGTGTGGGGGCCACTGTGGATCATATAGATGTCTGCCTCAAATTCCTCTTTGTTTTCTGACATCTGAACAGTTTGTATCTACTTGTATGGAATGGACTGTATTACACGCCACTCCAGTAGGTCTGCCTCAGCAAAATACACCCAATTTCAAATTTTTTTGCTGCAGGGTGCTTGAGTTACTCCAAAAGGGCCCAAGGGCCCACACAAACCTGGAGCCAGCCCTCTATCTATCTATCTCATATTTATCTCATATCTATCTATCATCTATCTCATATTTATCTATCTCATATCTATCATCTATCTCATATCTATCTATCTATCTATCTATCTATCTATCTATCTATCTATCTCATATCAATCTAAATATTCTGTATTTCCAGGACATAATATCATATATATATGATCTGTCCTTCAGATAGGTCATCAATATGTGATAGATGGGTTCGGCACCCAGCTCTTCCCTGAGAACTAAACAATTGGGCTTGCTTAAACCCAACCTCTTTATCCTTCCCCTCCATAACAGCTGTCCCTGAGGGGGGACTCAGGGGTCCCGCGTACACATTAGATGATGACCAATGCCACCATATTCAGTTGGCTTGACCTAACGTTACGTGTAACTTTACTTATTTTACCAATTTTTTTTTCTACTACCTGGTCAACAGATTTTGTATTTTAGACCCAAAGAGAATTTTTGTATTTTTTTTAACCTTCTTATTTGTTTATTTGCATATGAAATAACAAAGTCCAAAACTGCTTGGGGCGCATTCATATAATCTGCTCTTCTGATCCATCTGGTCCCCAGTTTTTATTTATGGCTTTCAATGCTATAGTGTTTGCTCTTGAAGTGGGAGATTAAAGGGGTTGGTTTTCTGGGTATACTTTGGCTATGTCATCAATATCAGATTGGTGGTAGTCCCAGGTATCGAATGAGCTGTTCTATATGGCGAACAGAGCCGGAAGCAGATAAATCTGTTCTCTGTGTAGTGGTCGTGCTGAGGTAGAGAATATGCTCTATAACTGTCTTTCGCTTACTCAGAAACAACCACATGACCATGCAGGACATATATAAAGAAGTACTGAAATGTACTCATATGAATAAAGTACTTTGACTGTGATAGAAAGCTCCTATTTAGCTCCAGCATCAGACTTAGGCTCCATGAACATGTCAGTGTTCCAGTCATGTGTTCATGGCTACCACACATACCCATTCTTTGCTATGGCCCCATGCACATGCCTGTGTATTGTCATGGGTACATGTAGGGGGCTGTGAGTCTAGGGCAAAACTCAGGATAGGTCCTATTCCTGTCTGTTCTGTTGACTCGTCTCACTGCAGGATATCAGTACCATTCTCCCATGGACCTGTTGCTGCACACGTTTCTGTACATTCAGCCTATACCTGTGCTTCTTCACATTTCTCCTTCTTCCCTTTCCATAGACTTCTGTAGACATGCGGAATCCAAGTTATGTAACCTGCAGTCTGTCTGGAGGCGGATATATGATATAGATATATCTTCAGAGTTAAAGTCAGTTTAGCAGAGGAAGGGGAGGCAGGGAACAGGGAATTATGTAGTACAGTTTTAAATGACATCAGTTCATGACTAAAAACAGCACATTGTGAGACGTTGCATAACTTTTGCTTTTTAGTTCCACTGTCAAAAATAGTGGAACTAAAAAGAAGAAGTTGTGGTTGCCTTTCCTTTACGTTGGAAGGGTCATACAAACACACAATGATGTATACAAACTTATTTTTCAGCCAATGCTCCTTGGGAAGAAATATATGCAAATTAATTTGCACGTGTCGGATGAGATTTTTTGGAAACCAAGTATATACAGTACAGACCAAAAGTTTGGACACACCTTCTCATTCCAAGAGTTTTCTGTATTTTCATGACTATAAAAATTGTAGATTCACACTGAAGGCATCAAAACTATGAATTAACACATGTGGAATTATATACTTAACAAAAAAGTGTGAAACATCTGAAAATATGTCTTATATTCTAGGTTCTTCAAAGTAGCCACCTTTTGCTTTGATTACTGCTTTGCACACTCTTGGCATTCTCTTGATGAGCTTCAAGAGGTAGTCACCTGAAATGGTTTTCACTTCACAGGTGTGCCCTGTCAGGTTTAATAAGTGGGATTTCTTGCCTTATAAATGGGGTTGGGACCATCAGTTGTGTTGTTCAGAAGTCAGGTGGATACACAGCTGATAGTCCTACTGAATGGAGTGTTAGAATTTGTATTATGGCAAGAAAAAAGCAGCTAAGTAAAGAAAAGCGAGTGGCCATCATTATTTTAAGAAATAAAGGTCAGTCAGTCCAAAAAATTGGGAAAACTTTGAAAGTGTCCCCAAGTGCAGTGGCAAAAACCATCAAGCGCTACAAAGAAACTGGCTCACATGAGGACCGCCCCAGGAAAGGAAGACCAAGAGTCACCTCTGCTGCTGGAGGATAAGTTCATCCGAGTCACCAGCCTCAGAAATTGCAGGTTAACAGCAGCTCAGATTAGAGACCAGGTCAATGCCACACAGAGTTCTAGCAGCAGACACATCTCTACAACAACTGTTAAGAGGAGACTGTGTGCAGCAGGCCTTCATGGTAAAATAGCTGCTAGGAAACCACTGCTAAGGACAGGCAACAAGCACAAGAGACTTGTTTGGGCTAAAGAACACAAGGAATGGACATTAGACCTGTGGAAATCTGTGCTTTGGTCTGATGAGTCCAAATTTGAGATCTTTGGTTACAACCACCGTGTCTTTGTGCGACGCAGAAAAGGTGAACGAATGGACTCTACATGCCTGGTTCCCACCGTGAAGCATGGAGGAGGAGGTGTGATGGTGCTTTGCTGGTGACACTGTTGGGGATTTATTCAAAATTGAAGGAATACTGAACCAGCATGGTTATCACAGCATCTTGCAGCGGCATGCTATTCCATCCGGTTTGCGTTTAGTTGGACCATCATTTATTTTTCAACAGGACAATGACCCCAAACACACCTCCAGACTGTGTAAGGGCTATTTGACCAAGAAGGAGAGTGATGGGGTGCTACGCCAGATGACCTGGCCTCCAATGTCAGCAGACCTGAACCCAATCGAGATGGTTTGGGGTGAGCTGGACCACAGAGTGAAGGCAAAAGGGCCAACAAGTGCTAAGCATCTCTGGGAACTCCTTCAAGACTGTTGGAAGACCATTTCAGGTGACTACCTCTTGAAGCTCATCTAGAGAATGCCAAGAGTATGCAAAGCAGTAATCAAAGCAAAAGGTGGCTACTTTGAAGAACCTAGAATATAAGACATATTTTCAGTTGTTTCACACTTTTTTGTTAAGTATATAATTCCACATGTGTTAATTCATAGTTTTGATGCCTTCAGTGTGAATCTACAATTTTTATAGTCATGAAAATACAGAAAACTCTTGGAATGAGAAGGTGCGTCCAAACTTTTGGTCTGTACTGTAATACTGACCAAACTAGAGACACCCAAAGGCCTAAGACTCCCTAAGAACTTATTGTGAATGGAGCGCCGGTGGGCTTGTATGACTGGCACTCCATTCACTTCTCTGGGGCTGCAGGAGATTACAGTCCCAGTAGCCTCATAGAAGTGAATGGAGCATTGGTTACGCAAACGCACTGCATTTCAGTCCCAGTGATCGAGCCCCCAGTGATCGGACACTTATCCCCTGTCCCATGGATAGGGTCCCTTTAAGGGGTTGTGCTGTTATGGAAACTTATCCCCTATCCTCAGCGTCTGATCGCTGGGCTGCCTGATTGACAGGTGACCAAAAGTCCCCCAAAAGCCACCTTGTGAATGGAGCGTTTGTGTGCTTGCGTGTCCTGTGGATAAGGACATATCAGCACAACTCCTTTATTGAGGAATAAACTGTTTTTAGCCATGTTTGACAGCGAGGCTTTGTAATGGGGGCTGAGAGATGGAAATGGTGGGGGGAATTGATCATACATTATACGCCACTTTCTGGCATAAAATATAAAATAAGATAAAAGTTGCAATTTTTGGAGCACAACATTTTCAAGAAATATGTGTGTCTAGGGTGGGGCTTAGTGGAAGGGGTGTGGTCTCCCATAGCCCGGAAGATTTACTATAATTTAGTCCTTATGCAGATGACCAAGTGTGTTGTCAGTGTCCTAGTTGTGTTTTTCACGGCTAGCACACTGACCCATTCATTTCTATGGCCCCATACACATGACAGTGTATTTTCACGGTCTGGTGCAGGGCCGCTTTAACCATAGGACCAATGTTGTACTTGCACCTGGACCTATGGTAGCGGGGGCCCCCTGTGGACAGTCCTACATTTGCAGTGGGCCCGGGCTACCCCAACAAGTTGCAGAGAGTGATGAAGCAGGGAGCGGACAGCACCCTACTTCATCACCTGGCCCTTTCTTTGCTCCCGATGTCCTAGGAGCAGGAGGCGCGATGTAGTGACGTCACTTACATCTCTCCTGTTGCTCCTTGAAGACTCCGGGACCAGAGAAAGGAGTGAACAGGGAAAGGTGAGTATTAAGGTTTGTTTTTTTTTTCTTTGATATATACAGTGGGGAACACAAAACTGTGGAGGCAACCTATGGTGGGGGAAACATGATACTGTGGGGGCAACCTGAGGGGGCCATGTCACTGTGGGGGGACATCATTCTGTGGGGGCAAGCTGAGGAGGCCATGTCAGTGTGGGCGGATATGATACTGTGCGGGCAACCTGGGGTGAGGACATGATACTATGGGGGGCAACCTGGAGGGGGCCATGAATCTGTGGGGGGACATGATACTGTGGGGGCAAACTCGGGTGAGGACATGATACTGTTGGGGCAACCTGGAGGGGGCCATGAATCTGTGGGGGACAACCTGAGGGGGCCATGTCAGTGTGGGCGGACATGATACTGTGGGGGCAACCTGGGATGAGGACATGATACTGTGGGAGCAACCTGGAGGAGGACATGAATCTGTGGGAGTAACCTGGAGGAGGACATGATACTGTGGGAGCAACCTGGAGGAGGACATGAATCTGTGGGAGCAACCTGGAGGGGGACATGATACTGGGGGGGCAACCTGGGTGAGGACATGATACTGTGGGGACAACCTGAGGGGGCCATGTCAGTGTGAGGGGGACTTGATACTGTGGGGGCAACCTGGGATGAGGACATGATACTGTGGAAGCAACCTGGAGGGGGACATGAATCTGTGGGGGGGAACCTGGGTGAGGACATGATACTGTGGGGACAACCTGAGGGGGCCATGTCAGTGTGAGGGGGACTTGATACTGTGGGGGCAATCTGGAGGGGGACATGAATCTGTGGGGGGCAACCTGAAGGGGGCTATAAATCTGGTGGGGGCAACTTGGAGGGCGACATTATAAGGGGAACCTGGAGGGGGACATTATAAGGGGCATATTGTATGGAGCCACTAGGGGGTGTTATACTATGTTGGAGCATTATAATTCCTGCAGGTCAGGTATTTCTAGCTGGTGGTGATGGGGGGGGGGGAGCGTGCCCACTTATGAAATCTTTGCACAGGGCCCACCAATGTGTTAAAACGGCCTTGGTCTGGTGTATGGGGTTGTGAACCAAACTCAGGACAGGTCCTATTCCTGTCCGTTTTGTGGACCATGCTCACTGGGCTCAATGAAGGGGAGGCAAGGGCAGCACACAGATGTCATCCATGTGCCGTCCAGCCATTCAGTCACGGCCCAGCGACATGCATGTGGTGGTGTGCATGTCGCCTTATTATATGCCAGGAAATGGTGCAAATTAGAGCTTCTTTGTGGTGTAAATTTAAGATTTTGGCACATGATGCAATAGCATACCTCCCAACCGTCCCAGATTCAGCGGGACAGTCCCGGATGCCTGGTCCTGTCCCGCTGTCCCGAGAGGTATGTCCTGGCTTTAACTCATCTGGCGGACAGAGATGAGTTGAACGCAATGGTGAAGCAGGAGCCATCCACTCCTTGCTTCACCTCTCTGCACCTGTATACTCCAGCCCCGGGAGCCGGTTCGTGGTGGCTCCCATAGCTGTATACACAGCGCTCCGTGACCAATAAATATACAGGGATCAGGAAAGTAGGGACGGTAATAATCCATGCCTGCCATCTCTTTGGGATGTCTGGCTGTCACCAGAGATGTAACATGAAGTTCCTGGGCCCCAATGTAATGCAAAATCTGTACCAGGGCCCCCAACTATGTGGCGCTTGAAGGACTGGTCTCCTCATATTGGGAAGAGACATTACAGGCCCCCTAAAGGTGCTGGGCCCAGGTGCGATCGCACCCTCTGGACCTCCTCAAGTTACGCCTCTGGCTGTCACTAACTATAGAGTACGTCACCCAAAAGCTGAGAGCCTAAAAAATTTGACCATTAGATGAAATGGTGATAAATCACCGACTGCTCCATCGACATTGTGGGCATTCAAACAGATGACCAAATTTTTTAGGATCTTGGAAAACCCCTTTAATCCCCCCGCCCCAGTGTATGACAGCTAATACCCCCACTGCACACAATACAATTCCATATTACATACATGCTGGTGTGAACTCCGCCTTATTTACCACTTTCTTGTGTATCACACTCGATCTGTCATTTGCACTGACATTCACTCACCACGGCCTACGTCAGGTGTCTCTGCTTTCTAGAAATGTCTTGTTCTTTACAGTAAAAGTATCAGGTTGCAGATTCTTTAGTGACTGTATAAGCAGTGAGTAGTATGGACAGCGGAGGGGGAAAGTCGCCGGGGGCGGTGGGGGGGACAAAGTCATGTTTACTTGGAAATCTCCAGCCCGGGGATGGTGTACACAGCAAGGTAAGATTAAGACATGAACACGACCAAGTGTGTAGGCCGAGGCTCTACTGATGGGGCTCAGTGCTCTGTGACATCGGAACGGAACCCCCCAATAGAACTCAATGGTGGACGAAAACCACTGAGATGACTTTTGGATGTCATACGACTGCATTCCACTATGATATCGGTTCTGCTTGGCGTGTACACGCAGTCGTGTGCATATAACTTAAGACTGAGTTCACACATTACAGAATTTTGTCACGGCAAATCCAGGGCAATCCCACAGCAAAATCTGCAAGTGTTACATGTACAGTCATGGCCAAAAGTTTTGAGAATGACACAAATATTATATTTTCACATGATCTGCTGCCCTCTGGTTTTTATGTGTGTTTGTCAGATGTTTTTATCACATACAGGAATAGAATTGCATTCATATTATGAGTAACAGAAGCTTATATTGACAGTTAGAATGAGTTAATGCAGCAAGTCAATATTTGCAGTGTTGACCCTTCTTCTTCAGGACCTCTGCAATTCTCCCTGGCATGCTCTCAATCAACTTCTGGACCAAATCCTGACTGATAGCAGTCCATTCTTGCAGAATCAATGCTTTCATTTTGTCTGAATTTGTTGGTTTTTGTTTGTCCACCCGTCTCTTGATGATTGACCACAAGTTCTCAATGGGATTAAGATCTGGGGAGTTTCCAGGCCATGGACCCAAAATCTCTATGTTTTGTTCCCTGAGCCATTTAGTTATCACCTTTGCTTTATGGCAAGGTGCTCCATCATGCTGGAAAAGGCATTGTTGAGCGCCAAACTGCTCTTGGACGGTTGGGAGAAGTTGCTCTTGGAGGACATTCTGGTACCATTCTTTATTCATGGCTGTGTTTTTAGGCAAGACTGTGAGAGAGCCGATTCCCTTGGCTGAGAAGCAACCCCACACATGAATGGTTTCAGGATGCTTTACAGTTGGCATGAGACAAGACTGGTGGTAGCGCTCACCTCTTCTTCACCGAATAAGCTGTTTTCCAGATGTTCCAAACAATCGAAAAGGGGATTCATCAGAGAAAATGACTTTACCCCAGTCCTCAGCAGTCCACTCCCTGTACCTTTTGCAGAATATCAGTCTGTCCCTGATGTTTTTTCTGGAGAGAAGTGGCTTCTTTGCTGCCCTCCTTGAGACCAGGCCTTGCCTCCAAGAGTCTCCGCCTCACAGTGCGTGCAGATGCACTCACACCTGCCTGCTGCCATTCCTCAGCAAGCTCTGCACTGCTGGTAGCCCGATCCCGCAGCTGAAACACTTTTAAGAGACGGTCCTGCCGCTTGCTGGTCTTTCTTGGGCGCCCTGGAGCCTTTTTGGCACCAATGGAACCTCTCTCCTTGAAGTTCTTGATGATGCGATAGATTGTTGACTGAGGTGCAATCTTTCTAGCTGCAATACTCTTCCCAGTTAGGCCATTTTTGTGCAGTGCAATGATGACTGCACGTGTTTCTTTAGAGATAACCATGGTTAACAGAAGAGAAACAATGATGGCAAGCACCAGCCTCCTTTTAAAGTGTCCAGTGGTGTCATTCTTACTTAATCATGACAGATTGATCTCCAGCCCTGTCCTCATCAACACCCACACCTGTGTTAATGGAGCAATCACTGAAACGATGTTAGGTGGTCCTTTTAAGGCAGGGCTGCAATGATGTTGAAATGTGTTTTGGGGGATAAAGTTCATTTTCTAGGCAAATATTGACTTTGCAAGTAATTGCTGTTAAGCTGATCACTCTTTATAACATTCTGGAGTATATGCAAATTGCCATTAGAAAAACTGAAGCAGTAGACTTTGTAAAAATTAATATTTGTATCATTCTCAAAACTTTTGGCCATGACTGTAGACTGTTCTGTGGATTCATCACAGATCTCACCCTCATACATTGACGTCCACAGTCAACTGTGCAGATAATTGTTATCCGCATGGGCACCCGAAAGACGGAGACCCTGTCTGCTAAAAAAGCGGTTACCAATAGACTATAATGGGGTCCGCCGGGTGTCCATCGGGTTCAGTCCTCCGTGCAGGACTTTTCTCTCCGCCGATTTTAGACAGAATCTGCGGCAGAATCTCCTATGGAAACTCCAGCACAGATGTGAACCTAGCCTTAGCCATTTTGGCATAGATTGTGGTGCGAAGTCTAAGGCTAGATTCACACTTGTGCAGGACTCTTCTTGGTGAGGGAAGGTGAGTATAAGTGTCTGTTATTTGTTACACCTCCCCTAGGCCTCCACCTATTATACCCAGGGGTCTGAGGAGACTCTGCAGTATAATAATGTCACTTCTGCTTCGTACCCAACTTGTTCGACCTGAAACGAATCAAGGACCCGAACCTGAAGCAAAACGAGTCTTAGGAGGATCGCCCATCTCTAGTTATCAGTATAAAACATACATTTGGGACTAGAAATCCCCTTTAATGAAAGTGTGCCCCTTCTCTATCACTCACATTGCTTGCCTACCCCTTGGCATGTTCGACCCCCACTCTATTCACTTCTATGGGTCTGACAGAGATCGCCAGAAGTACCAAGTACACGGCGTGGTGGTCATGGATATGCTGTACTAGTCCTTTCACTGGCGCACTTGAGACCCCATTCATGTGATCGCTGTGACCCTCAGTGATGATCGGACACTTATACGGTGGATAAGGGGGGAGTATTAGTAGTGTGATAGCCCCTTTAATGGGTTATGGGGCTGTGACATTCACATAAACAGGAGGACACGTTTCCTATAAAACCAGTAAGTTTGCATTTCCTTCCTTACAGCCCAGTTACCAGGAGACTTCTTGGAAGTCACATGACTGTGTAGAAGACACGGACAGATCCTTCAATCAACAATTGACGATGACAATGAACATTATATATCTCAGTCACCGCTTCTGGGATGTCTGTGCCTGGGTATAAGACCATGTTGGGGTAGTTTATGGAGGGCAGATCACAAATCTGGTGCTATACACTATGGGGCAGATTTATTAATAGGGTCTAGACCTCTTCGAACTGTGTCAGAGTATATTGCCTACTGTAACATTTGGTTGAAGACTACAGAGGACACCCATTCAGAGGCAGATCTCCCCCCAGCATCAGTGCCTGACACTTTTCTGCAAATATAATTTACGTGCGTTGGTTTTGTAACTGGCTGTTTTTAGGACCATGGACATCACGACCAGGTCGTTTCCTAAAATCACCTAAAAGTCTGAGAAATTGGAAATGGTGATAATAACTTTAGTGCCATGTTCTCCTGCTATGACCCGGTGCACTATTAAAATCTTGTAACTGCACAGGTAAAAAAAAAAAAAATTGCCTGCTCACAGTGCTGAGGGTTTGTTACAATGTATCAGCCTCTTGGAAAATTGACTTTTGCTTTGCAGACTGAGAAAATAGGCTCAGGTAAGATTCCATGTTGTGCTCACACTGTCCTCTAGTGGCTGACTCTAAAAACGCATCAAAAAGTAAAAGGTTTAGTTATTTTTCTTGCTTAATTTTGCTATGTGATTATTTAGTTAATTTTAAAGCAAATAATTCAATAAACCAATAATAATTTAGTGAATATAAAATGTGGATTATATAATTTATAATTATATAATTGTGGATGGCATAAAGCTGTGAATACTAAACAGCAGAATACATTATATTAGTCAAGAAAACTTTAAGGCAAGGGCTACACGACAAAACGTGTAATGTGACATGGAGACTGAGGTGACGCAATGTGACCTTGCATCTAATGATTGTCAACTGTATCACGTTACGACCTGTGACCTTATGCGATTGCAACACGTGACCTGTGACCTTATGTGATTAGGTCACATGATGCACCTTTGCAATCCTAGGCTGTAACGTACATCAAGATGTTCGCCTACATGTGCTCATGTTAATGTGACAATGCCCTCTAGTACTGTTGACTGTTTCAGAAGCAAAGTAAAATCAGAAATCCTGGAGAAACAAAAGAAACAGGCGCATAACCTAACCCTGCAGGAACAGAAGGCCATGACTTCACTGAAAGAAAATCAGGATATAATAATAAAACCGGCTGACAAAGGGGGCGCAATAGTCATAATGAACACCTCAGACTATATCCAGGAAGCAAACAGGCAATTGTCAAATCCCATCCATTACTCCAAACTTGGACGTGATCCCACAGAGGCCTACATGAAAGAACTAAAGGATATGATCAAGAAGTTTCCAATCCAGGTCCAGAATCAGGTAAAAGGACTTATCCCACAAGATCCCAGACCGGGCTGCTTCTATATGCTCCCAAAGATACACAAAGAGGGCAACCCTGGGAGGCCTATCATTTCTGGCATTGGGACACTGACGGAAAACATCTCAGGTTGGGTGGAAAATCTCCTAAAACCCCTTGTCAGGGATACTCCAAGCTATATCCAGGACACCACTGGCCTTCTTAACAAACTGAATGCCCTGGGCCCTCTACCTGAGGGTACCATTTTGGCCACCATGGATGTGGAATCCCTGTATACCAACATTCCCCACAAGGATGGAGTTGCAGCATGTCGGGTACACCTGGCAAAACAAAACCTCCCAACAGAACCAGTAACGCAGCTCATACAATTCATCCTTAGCCACAACCATTTTACCTTTGGAGAGGATCTATATCTACAGCGAATGGGAACTTCAATGGGGACCAGATGTGCACCCCAATATGCAAATCTCTTTATGGCAGAACTGGAAGGAGCATATTTATCAACATGCACCACCAAACCTATGATTTACCTTCGTTATATCAATTATATCCTTGTTATCTGGAGTGCAGGTGAGGAGGCCCTACTTCAATTCCATAATGACTTCAATGACTTTCACCCGACCATCAACCTTAAACTTAGCTATTCAGGGAGTGAAATCCACTTTCTGGATACCACAATATACATTAAAGACCACCGGCTACTCACATCGATATACCACAAACCCACAGACAGAACGGCCTACCTGAGAAACGACAGCTTCCACCCCAAGCACACAAGACAATCTATTATCTACAGCCAGGCTATACGATACAATCGTATTTGCTCCGACAAAACAGACCTGGACAAGCACCTCCTGTATCTGAGGATGAAATTTCTCTGATTGGGATACAAACCAAAAGTGACAGACAACCAATTAAACAAAGCGGCAGCCATTAACAGAGACAGTCTGCTCACATATAGAGAGACCCAGAAAGATGCCCGAGTGCCCCTAGTTGTCACCTACAACCCACAGCTGGAGATCCTACGAAGGATTGCCAAGGAGCTCCAACCTGTGCTACATAGGGACAACAGACTCAAGGACATATTTCCAGTCCCCCCTCTCCTTTCTTTTCGACAACCACCAAACCTGAGGCGCATTATCGTCCGGAGTGCCCTGAAGGCCCCAACTGAAAATGGCACCTCACCTTGCCTACATAAAAGGTGCATGACCTGCAAGCACATCCACACCACTGACAGTGTACCTATCCCACAGTCACAACAGGTGCACAGAATTAGGGGGACATTTTCCTGCAGGTCTTCCAATGTGGTGTACCTCATAATGTGTGTGCAATGTCCCACCACAGGCCTCTATGTGGGGGAAACAGGGCAGAGACTTAGTCAACGAATGAACTCACACAGATCCACCATTAATAACAGCAGAACCGATCTCCCAGTGGCCGCACATTTCTCCGGAGAAAACCACTCTATTGAAGATTTGCAGGTTGTGGTTTTAATGGGACATTTTAAGATGCAGAGAGAGAGAAAGGAATGGGAATATAAGTTAATGAAAAAATTTCAAACTCTGCAATTTTACTTAATATTCATGCCAGCTTCATGTCACACTATGTATGAACTGTGAGGGTCACAAATCACCACCTGATAGCAAACAGATAACAGCAAGAATTACTGATCCCTCCGTCACGCCGCACAAGTTTCCAGATTGTTTATTTTTTGAACTGTTGTAAATAACTTCTCTACTTATATTGCATTTTGTTTTTTTTTTTAAAGATTCTAAGATCCTTCGAAGGTCCATGTCTTGTGTGTATAAAAAATCTGTGAATTTTCAGTTTCTTGTATAACACCATGCTTGAAGAAGAGAGCAAGTACTCTTGAAAGCTTACCACCAAATATACTCAGTTAGCCTCTAAAAGGTATCACCTGATTTCTTCACTCTTCCACTACTTTCTATGGCTAACACAGTACAACATTATACTACTAATGCCCTCTAGTGACTGCTTTCGGTAATGCATTAAAATTCACCCGCTGCCTTCGTCAATCAGGTACATATGGTATTTTCTAGGTAGATGCTTACAAAGGATATCCACCAAAAACATTATCTCCAGTGGCCGCTCCATCACTGTGCCAGGCAGTTAGAGCAGCTTGTGGGAATGACATGTGACATACTATTAAGTGGCTGGGTACAAAGGAGTTAAGAATATAGTCGCAATAACCCAGAGGGGGAACGCAGGGAGGATGGAAGCAGTATTCGCTCATGGTTGGGCTAACAGTGACTGTAGTCAGCTTAGATGAACCCTCCAGCACTCCTCATGGCTGACAGGGACCTGCAGTGTAGAAGAGGGTGGTAGTAGAATCGCATAGGAAACTTCCCTGTAGTAAGCCTCCCTGAGCCTGATGGTGGTTGGGGTGCCCTTGATCTTCCATGAAATGGAGGCACAGTTCTTAGAAAAACCACAAGGTTGGAGCTAAGATTGTGCGATGGTACCGGAGTCAGTGTCTCACTTGTTGTGTCTTCTCCACTAAAGTGTGTACTAAGTCTCTCACAAAAACTGCAAATATATCTGCTATCCCTGGCTGCAGGGCGCAGGATCCAAACAGGGGTCCAATCTGGCCTGAGACTTATAGTTTGGATGGTCGCTATGAAGTCTGTCCAAAGTTTACCTCACAGTCTTTCTCAAACACAAGCAGGGTGATGGCCCATCTCCTGACTGCACAATGATATTTAGGAAGGAAGGCAACTCAACTGACTCCTCCTAAGGCGTCATTCACATGACCGTGTGCGTGATGCCGGCTGTGATCCATGTGCCGCCCGTGCACCGGCCGTACTTCCATGGCCCCATACATTGGGGCTGCAGAACAGGCTGTCGGCCCACACACAGAACTGTGGAAATCACAGTCATTCAAATGAATGGCTCAATGCGCTATCCGGGAAAAACCTGGATAGCACACTGCACTAGCACATGGCCGTGGGCATGGGCCCTAAGGGAGAACTGCCGAGTCATGGGGCAAATTGACATAAAATAACATCAGATAAATCTCTATACATTTTTGGGAGATACCGATGCTGCATTAACACAACCCTGGGCATAAAGAACAGAAAACTCTCCTAATGTGTCTCCCACCAGGGTTGTATCTGTTGGTATTTGGTTAATACTTACTGTGCAGCTAATTGTCTTTCAGCCACTAGGGGGAGACATGTACTCACTGTTGTGCTATGGAGCCAGTCTATGTCTATGTAATATATTTCATTACAGTTAATGGTTCTGGCTACAGAATATACAAATCGTACCCAGTACGGTGCCTGATACTGGACTAGGACACTGAATACTATTATACCTGGGCATTACTCTTCAGTTCTATCATGAGCCAATCCCATTGCTGTAATCGTTAAAAATTCCAAAGCCGCTTCTTAGTCTTATCAGTTTCTGGGAAAGCTGGATGACAGCCAGTTTTGGTCACCATTACATCTTATTATGAGGGTGTTTCCTTCTTTATCAGGTTTCTGAATGACAAATCTCTTTAAGATCAGGACAAGAAATATTCCCACAAGCCCGCAGAGTATACAATCCTCCGTACACCCATGACCATGACGCATGTGTACTTGGCTCTGGATTTCTGGTGTCCCTCTACGATGCGCTGCCAGCATTCCTCTCATAACATAAAAAAATCCCATCTGACACCAGTGAAGAGTGAGTCAGGAGCGATGGATAAAAGCCACAATATTATCCTTGTAGTGATGGGGATGACAGGGTTAACACCGACTTCTGACCCTGCCCAAGACCCTTTAAGTGCCATATTCAGGGTGGAAACGTGCTGAATTTATCTGGTTTTTACCCAAAATAATTTCCAAAGTTTTTAATGATTTTTTTGGTTCTTAGGAAAAAAATATATAAAGACGTGTAAGCTCTCCGATCCAGAACGTGAAAGATCCTGAACGCCAGGACCGCCTGGACGCCCAATGGCCTAATTCAAAGTGGGTGCCACAGATAAGTACATGAATGGGACACTGAGTGGGGGGCCAAGGTGGGATGTATTTGATATGGGGCCGACACATTTGGGGGAATTTATTAAGACCGGGGTTTCTACATCAGTCTTAATAAAGTTCCCGACTGGTGCGAGGCACGTCTGAAGTATTAAGAGGATCCGGCCCCTTAATAAATCCGGTGCACTCCCTTGTGCCAAAATTGAAATCTCCGCTGGTCAGATAGGGGTGTAGATTTCATGTATGGTAAATTTGTCGTGGCAAGGAGTTCCCGGCCTGCCCTGCTCTGCCCACTTTTGCAAAAACTTGGGGGCGAGGCGCAGAATGAGCGATACGCCACATTAACACTCATCTACGGCAGAAATCTGGCACCAAGGGTTAATAATTCTACCCCACCATGCAATATCATATGTACTAAATGTAATTCCAATGCTGTAGATTGGGGGTATCCTATATACATGAGATTCGGATGCAAATATATATATTGAATTGAAATGGGTGAAATACCTAAAATACTCAAAATCTGATTTTTTTCCCCCCCAAATTAATTTTTCGGAGATTTCTAAAAATCCAATGATACACAATGCATTAACCTGGGGTTATGGCGGAGCGCAGCGTTTCGCTCGCGATCATAGATAAGAGTACTGGCAATGATGAGAGAGACAGATACACATGGAGCCGAGCGCCGCTCTTATATGTGCTCTGGGGTTATAAACAATCGCACTCGTCCATATTAACCATGAGAACGGAGATGTAGCGTAATATCTCATAGAATACAGACATTACATTGGATCAGATAGAAGAATCGAAACAGATGGAAAGATGAACGCAAACAAATCCGCCCAACATCTGAAATGTGTGAAAGACGAAGCCCTGGAATAAGATATCTTGTGGCGTTCACGGTCGTCCTCAGAGACAACACCATGATGGATGGAGTGGGCAGTTCAGCCGAGAGCCCTTTAAGATATAGGTTGGCACATAAGGAGTTAAATATGGAGGGGGCTTAGTTTGTGTTAGAATGGGGGTGTTTATAAGGTGTGGGTCATTTTTGGCAAAGGTGACCACCGCTAGTGATGTACCAGGTGTACTTTAGTTAGTACTGGAGGATCCTTGGCACCATGCCTTACAGCCCAAAGTCTAGCACTTGTGCACTACAGATAGCACCCAGTGCAAAATGGTGCCTGTGATGTCAGTGGTTACCCTCTGGCATGTTTTGTTATGGCCCCCTCTAGGGGCAGTGAGCATAACACTGATAACCTTCAAGTAGAAAGACTCTCTCGCCTTGAATCAGGTGCACACTAGCAGTGGCGGACTTGGGTTTATTGGGCTCATGAGCAGAGATCATAGGCCTGTGATGTCATGTTCATCGGTCACATGACTTGTTTGTAGCTCAGTCTCATTCAAGAGAAAGGGACTGAGATGCAACACCAAGTACAGCCACTATACAATGTACGACTTGTGCAGTCCATCCACCACTTCATTCAATGGGGAATGAAACGCCCCCTTCTTGTGATCGGTTTTGGTCTCAGCAGTTGGACTACTGACTTGCAGCTTATTCCCTATCCACAGAATAGGCCATCAATCAGTATTCGATTGGTGGGGGTCCGACACCCAGACCGAGGCTGGAAGAAGCACTGCTCCTATTGAAGTATATAGAGTCCGGCACCACAGCTATACAGTGGACAGAGCTGCGCTCTGCAGCTATTGAAGTATATATGTCCAGCACAACAACTATACAGTGAACGAAGCTGCAGCTCTGCACCTATTGAAGTATATAGTGTCTGTCACCACAACTATACAGTGGATGGAGCTGCAGCTCTGTACCTATTGAAGTATATAGTGTCCGGAACCACAACTATACAGTGGACGGAGCTGCAGCACTGCTCTTATTGAACTATATAGTGTCTGGCACCACAACTATACAGTGGACGGAGCTGCAGCACTGCTCTTATTGAACTATATAGTGTCTGGCACCACAACTATACAGTGGACGGAGCTGCAGCACTGCTCTTATTGAACTATATAGTGTCCGGCACCACAACTATACAGTGGACAGAGCTGCGCTCTGCACCTATTGAAGTATATAGTGTCCGGCACCACAACTACACAGTGGATGGAGCTGCGATCTGCACCTATTGAAGTATATAGTGTCTGGCACCACAACTAAACAGTGGACAGAGCTGCAGCACTGCTCTTATTGAAGTATATAGTGTTCGGAACCACAACTATACAGTGGACGGAGATGCGCTCTGCACCTTTTGAAGTATATAGTGTCCGGCACTACAACTATACAGTGGACAGAGCTGCGCTCTGCACCTATTGAAGTATATAGTGTCCGGCACCACAACTATACAGTGGACAGAGCTGCGCTCTGCACCTATTGAAGTATATAGTGTCCGGCACCACAACTATACAGTGGATGGAGCTGCTCTCTGCACCTATTGAAGTATATAGTGTCCGGCACCACAACTAAACAGTGGATGGAGCTGCAGCTTTGCACCTATTGAAGTATATAGTGTCCGGCACCACAACTATACAGTGAATGGAGCTGCAGCTCTGCACCTATTGAAGTATATAGTGTCCGGCACCACAACTATACAGTGAATGGAGCTGCAGCTCTGCACCTATTGAAGTATATAGTTTCTGGCACCACAACTATACAGTGGATGGAGCTGCGCTCTGCACCTATTGAAGTATATAGTTTCCGGCACCACAACTATACAGTGGATGGAGCTGCGCTCTGCACCTATTACTTGAATAAGAGGAGAGTTGCTTCTGGCCCTGTTCATAGCAGTAGCTTCCAGCAACAGGACGCAGCTGGATCAGCTGATCGGTGCATGGTTCGGCTGTCGGATCACCACTGATCAGTTACCGATGACCTATACTGTGGATAAGTCATCAACATAAAAAAGTACCTTGGAGGTTTAAAACCCCTTTAAAACTGTGATTTCCTTGGGCAGTCCTAATCCATTCATCCACTTGTGAGGTGTGCCTTGTAATAGTTCTGGGGTATCTCGGGAGGTTCGTGTACCACTATTAATAATAATAATAATAATAATAATAATAATAATAATAATAATAATAATAATAATAGTCCTTTAATAGTCCCACAGTGGGGAAATTCAGTGTGTTACAGCAGCAAAGATAAGATAAGATAAGCAGATACAAATACAAATACAACATGTACAGGAATGTTCCAAGGTGAGAGGCATTACATTAATAGCAGACAGACAGATAGGACGTAGCCGGGGGGGGGGGGGGGATTTAACAGGCAGAGAGATATTTCAGTTCTCTGTATGGAGTGATCTCCGCTTAGGTCGGTGTTGGTTGTACAGCCTAACCGCGGTGGGGAGGAAAGACTTCCGATAGCGCTCCTTCTCACACCTAGGGTGGAGCAGTCGGTCACTGACAGTACTGCCCAGCGCGATCACAGTCTCATGCATGGGATGGGAGTTATTCTCCCGCATGGAGCTCACCACGGACAGTATCCTTCTGTCACCCACCACCTGCACTGGGTCCAGTGGGCTCCCCAGGACAGAGCTGGCCCTTCTAATCATCTTGTCAAGTTTATTTCTGTCCCTGGTTGATATACTGCTCCCCCAGCAGGCCACTCCAAAGAAGATGGCTGATGCCACTACCGAGTTGAAGAAAGTTCTAAGAAGTGCCCCCCGGATTCCAAAGGCTCTCAGCTTCCTAAGCAGGTAGAACCTGCTGTGGCCCTTCCTGTACAGGGCCTCCATATGATCTTCCCAGTCCAGCTTATTATTCAGGAGCAAACCCAGGTACTTATAGGTGTTCACAATCTCGATGCCTGTCCCCAGGATGTCCACTGGTTTTGGAGGGCATCTGCCTTTACGGAAGTCCACCACCATCTCCTTGGTCTTCCCCGCGTTAATCTTCAGGTGGTTCTGGTGGCACCAGTTCACAAAAAACCGGTTCAGTTCTCTGTACTCCCTGTCATCATCGTCTGTGATGAGACCTACTATTGCAGAGTCGTCAGAATACTTCTGTAGGTAGCAGCTGGATGAGTTGCACCTAAAATCAGCAGTGTACAGTGTGAAGAGGAAAGAGGCGAGAACCGTACCCTGAGGTGCCCCCGTATTACAGATCACGGTACCTGACACACAGTCTATTGTAATGTATACCAGTCAAGCCCTGGTGTAGATTCCAACCACAGTTTTCTGGCGCACATTATAGTAAGGGCTCGTTCACACCTTTGTAGTGGGGCTGGAAGAACAGATTAAACAATAAAAATGGTAATGATGGACAGCATTTACTGATGGACCCCATTATAGTTAATGGGCAACAACTGAGATGGGCAACTATACTTTTATCCCTGACTTTTCAGCTGCGATTTCAGATGGACTTTGAGCCGGATAGATGTGAAAATAATCTAAATCTGTTGGGTCGGAGCACCTATGCCCCGGCCTGCCTTCATCGCTGTCTCGCTGACCCCGCTTTTTTGAAAACGGACAAAGTGGCGCAAATTTTTTTGGTGCAAAACAGCCATGTTCCAAAAAATTTGTCACTTTTATGCCTGAAAACTGGTGTGATCAGTTTAATAAATACCCCCATTGCATCTAATGATAAAAGTACACTACTTCTATAAATACCCCCATCACGTATCCAAATGATACTACCGTATAGTGCCCACATAATATGGCCATTCAACACTCATATAAGTATCATTCAGTATTCCATTCAGTATCCCAAAAATCCTGCCATATATTGCCTAAATAATGCTCCCATAACATGCCCATATAATACTGCCATATAGTTCTTACATACCGTAATACTGCAATTCAATTCTCAGATAATTCTACAAACCCAAATACACACAAGCAGTTCTAGAGATGGATGAACCTCTGAAGATTCGCTTTGTCTCAGGTTTGGATGAGTTGACCCTCATCAAGTGTGGTCCCAATTGTTTGGATAGAACCAGACGTGACATTATTATATTATGGGGGTCTCTTCAGACCCCAGAGTATAATAGGTGGAGGCTTAGTGGAGGTGTAAAAAATAACAAACAATTATACTCACCTTCCATCACCTCTTCTAGGCCTTCTCAGGGTGTCCGTCGCTCTCTCTCGGGCCTCTTCTGGCCTTCTAGGTGACATCATGTACCTGAGGTCACCACTGAGGCCTGTGATTGGGCCTCAGCATTAACATGAGGTGCATTGAGCGTAACTCAGGGGGTGCATGGCCTTAGGAGTCCGGAAGTGGGCAGAAGAGGACTGAGCGAGAGCACCGGACACCGTGAGAAGGCCCAAAGAGGTGATGGAAGGTGAGTTAAAGTGTTTGTTATTTTCTACACCTCCCCTGGGCCTCCACCTATTATCCTCTGAGGTCTGAAGTGACCTCACAGTATAATAATGTCACTTCCGGGTTCGCGGGCGATGAATCCTCAAAGTTTTGTGTTCGGACGAACACAAAACTTTTGGAAATTTTGGGTCGAATCTGGTTCTATCCAAACCAGTTTGCTTACCTCTAGTTGTATCTAGGAGTCCTAGCAATGGAGACCCTAGTAGACCCAGTGGCTCAGTTTAACACACCCAAATAGGAGCTCCTGTGTTGGATCTTATCCCCCTTGTGTTGTAATTTCACGCCGCCGTGCACCAACAGGTTAAATTAGCATACAGATTTTTTACACGGCAGTCAAGTAGCTGAGAATTGTCTTGGAAAACTCCTTAAAAGAAAATAAAACCTTCAATAAATATTACATTAAAGGCGTCTTGTTTTTGGAAGCAAATTTGGCCCCATTAGCGCTGACTGGTCAGAATTTGTTAACTACGTGAAGCTTGTCTTTTCGCACTTCAGCCATGTAAATCACTGGAAATAAACAGCACATGTCCTGGAGGCGAGCGCAGTGTTTACACCGTACGTTACGATAATGACGACTTCAATGAGGAGAATATTAAAGTCAGTCTTCCAGAGCTGTTAAACTTCCACCAGCGGTATAACATTGGCGTGTTAATGGAAGCGGGGCGTAGTGTCTGAGGTTTCGGGGAAGGCTTTGGCCAGAGATGTGAGGTGGTATGGAGAATGACTGACAGACGGCTCGCCATGTTGTGTATAATAAAGAAACTCAGATGAACTTATCCCTGTGTAATGTAAATGACTGATCTCATCCCATTACCCATAGCCCACCCGGGTAAATCCTCCATAGGGTGATATATATATATACATCATTGCATTGAAGCATTACACTGGATACTGAAAAGCTCCATATACTTAGAGCTGGGGGGCTGACAATATGGGCCAGAAAGTGCCGTGGCCCTTGAGACTTTACAATGGGATACAGGCCTCTGCATATATGGGTATAGTAGGGCTCTGTCCTTCTCTTATACAACTGTCATAGTAGTGCATGCAAGTAAAAATGGGAGAACTGATTTATATTGAGCCTGGTACGTGCCAAATATCCCAAATTTTTTTTTTTTTTTTTTTTTTACGAAACCGAACAAATGGAGATTCGTCTCTGGAGAAGTAAAATGACCACTGCATTATAATCTGGCGTCTCTTCAGGCCCCAGAGTATAATAGGTGGAGGCCCAGGGAAGGTGACAAAAATAAAATAAACTCATAGTCACCTTCCATTACCTCTTTTGGGCCTCCTCACTGCATCAGGATGTGACATCATGCGCCCAGGGTCACAATAGAGGGCTGTGATTGGGCCACCAGCGGTCACATGGGCAAGTCAAGCATCTTTATGTCATGACGCTCGTCATGCCTATGTCACTGCAGAGGCCCAGTCACAGTCCTCAGCTGGGACCCCGGGCACATGACGTCACAGTAGAGCACCAGACATCACATAGGAGGCAGAGATAGAGTGCTGGATGCTGCAAGGACCCCCTCCAGTTTGCTTATCGGCCGGGCATTGGGGTAGATAATGCCACCATCCATCTTCTGCACAGGGCTCTGTCTCACCTGGAGAAACCAGGGAACATGGTGAGAATAATGTTCTTTGACTTCTCCAGTGCTTTTAACACCATACAGCCCAGGTTATTGAGAGACAAGCTGGGCCTTGCTGGAGTGGACCACCACCTCTCCAACTGGATCCTAGACTACCTCACAAATCGACCTCAATACGTGAGAGCCCAAGACTGTGTGTCAGGTACCGTGATCTGTAATACGGGGGCACCTCAGGGTACGGTTCTCGCCCCTTTCCTCTTCACACTGTACACTGCAGATTTTAGGTGCAACTCATCTAGTTGCTACCTACAGAAGTATTCTGACGACTCTGCAATAGTAGGCCTCATCACAGATGATGATGACAGGGAGTACAGAGAACTGAACCAGGATTTTGTGGACTGGTGCCACCAGAACCACCTGAAGATTAACGCGGGGAAGACCAAGGAGATGGTGGTGGACTTCCGTAAAGGCAGATGCCCTCCAGACCAGTGGACATCCTTGGGACGGGCATCGAGATTGTGAACACCTATAAGTACCTGGGTTTGCTCCTTAATAATAAGCTGGACTGGGCAGATCATATGGAGGCCCTGTACAGGAAGGGCCACAGCAGGCTCTACCTGCTTAGGAAGCTGAGAGCCTTTGGAATCCGGGGGGCACTTCTTAGAACTTTCTTCAACTCGGTAGTGGCATCAGCCATCTTCTTTGGAGTGGCCTGCTGGGGGAGCAGTATATCAACCAGGGATAGGAATAGACTCGACAAGCTGATTAGAAGGGCCAGCTCTGTCCTGGGGAGCCCACTGGACCCAGTGCAGGTGGTGGGTAACAGAAGGATACTGTCCGTGGTGAGCTCCATGCAGAAGAAGAAGTCCCATCCCATGCATGAGACTGTGATTGCGCTGGGCAGTACTGTCAGTGACCGACTGCTCCACCCTAGGTGTGAGAAGGAGCGCTATCGGAAGTCTTTCCTCCCCACCGCGGTTAGGCTGTACAACCAACACCGACCTAAGCGGAGATCATTACATACAGAGAACTGAAATATCTCTCTGCCTGTTAAATCCCCCCCCCCCCCCCTCTGCTACTTCCTATCTGTCTGTCTGCTATTAATGTAATGCCTCTTACCTTGGAACATTCCTGTACATGTTGTATTTGTATTTGTATCTGCTTATCTTTGCTGCTGTAACATACTGAATTTCCCCATTGTGGGACTATTAAAGGACTTTATTATTATTATTATTATTATTATTATTATTATTATTATTATTATTATACATTATGTTTTATAGATAGATTCCTAGGAGCCCTAAGAGTGTTATGCTCCATGTTTTATAGATAGGTTCCTAGAAGCCCTGACAGTGTCTTACACTATGTTTTATAGATAGGTTCTTAGGAGTCCGGACAATGTTCTACACTATATTTTATAAATAGGTTCCTAGGAGCCCTGACAGTGTTCTACACTATGTTTTATAGATAGGTTCCTAGGAGCCCAGACAGTGTTCTACACTATGTTTTATAGATAGGTTCCTAGGAGCCCTGACAGTGTTATACACTATGTTTTATAGATAGGTTCCTAGGAGACCTGACAGTGTTCTACACTATGTTTTATAGATAGGTTCCTAGGAGCCCTGACAGTGTTCTACACTATGTTTTATAGATAGGTTCCTAGGAGTCCTGACAGTGTCATACACTATGTTTTATACATAGGTTCCTAGGAGCCCTGACAGTGTTATACACTATGTTTTATAGATAGGTTCCTAGGAGCCCTGACAGTGTTCTACACTATGTTTTATAGATAGGTTCCTAGGAGCCCAGACAGTGTTCTACACTATGTTTTATAGATAGGTTCCTAGGAGCCCTGACAGTGTTATACACTATGTTTTATAGATAGGTTCCTAGGAGACCTGACAGTGTTCTACACTATGTTTTATAGATAGGTTCCTAGGAGCCCTGACAGTGTTCTACACTATATTTTATAGATAGGTTCCTAGGAGTCCTGACAGTGTCATACACTATGTTTTATACATAGGTTCCTAGGAGCCCTGACAGTGTTATACACTATGTTTTATAGATAGGTTCCTAGGAGCCCTGACAGTGTTATACACTATGTTTTATAGATAAGTTCCTAGGAGTCCTGACAGTATTCTACACTATGTTTATTAGATAGATTCCTAGGAGAGGTGGGCTTCAACTTATTAGAACAATTTGTGGTTGGCAGACCCCAAATTTTTGGAAAATTTGTAACTAATCCAGTTTGTTACAATCCATTTGGTCATCTATAGTAAAAACAAGCATGACAAGGAGGACGGAGGTGTGGTGCAGGAGCACAGAAGATTGTGAGATTTGTGGTCTCTGTGGAGTAAGGTTTGTGTAGTTATTGAGATAAGCTTTATAGACATTACCCACTTTTGCCATCCCAGGTTTAGGGTGAAGGTTTCCCTGCCATTAGTGGTTTGGGTGGTTCTTGCAGTTGTTGTAAGTCTGCACTATCAATGGTTAGCAGAATACCAGACACAGCCCAATGACAACAGTGGCGCTATTTCTAGAAAAAATAGTAGTCCCTTTCTTCTGTTCCTGGAAATTCAAAGAGTCTGCTTTCTTCTAACAAAGCTGCCGTGATAGACTTGTTCTTAGCTCTTGTCCAAAATCTGGGTTCAATCAGGCGGATAAATACGATACATAAATATTGTATGGCTGAAGAAAACATATTGGCCACTATGGACCACATTCCTTATCGTGTTATATTGTTGTGTTAAACGTCTGCTAAAACGAAAATACGTGTTTTTATCCAACTTGATATAAAGTATCTTGCAACTTTTTAACCAATATATTTCTGGACGTTCCAGTACCGTGACATGAGAGAACATAAGTTATCCTAAAATATCCCACATGATTTCATCTGTTATTGAGACAACATAATCTGATTTACACATAAGACTGGGCTGCGGAGACAATTGTGTACGAAGATTCACAGTCGCTAAAGTTTGTGAAAAAAATCTAGATCTTCTAAAGAAGACATATCCAAGCGCAGAGATGATGGGTCTTCACCAGATGCAATAACTGCTTCTTTGCGCCTTCCATGCCACTGGCGCTTAATTGAAAGTTGCGTTACATTTAATATAATTTATGCCACTTTACTGGTGGAAATGATCACTGAAATTTAAGCTGGATTGGTGAGATGTAGTAGACGATTATGGATGAGATATGGTACAGGGTTATGGATGAGAAGTAATAGCAGGATAGAGTTATGGTATGGTAGAGTGTTATGGATGAGATATGGTAGTAGAGAGTTATTGATGAGAAATGGTAGAGGGTCATGGATAGGATATGGAAGAGGGTTATGGATGAGATATGGTGGAGGGTTATGGATGAGATATGGCACAGGGATATGGATGAGAAATAATAGCGGGTTAGATTTAGGGTATGGTGGAGGGTTATGGATGAGATATGGTAGAGGGTTATGGATGAGATTTGGTACAGGGTTACGAATTAGAAAATATAGTGGGTTATAGATAAGGTGTGGTAGAGGGTTATGGATGAAATATTGTACAGGATTATGGATGATAAATAATAGCAGGTTACAGTTAAGATGTGGTAGAGGGTTATGAATGAGATATGGTACAGAGTTATGTTTGAGAAAATATAGTGTGTCATGGGTAGGGTGTAGTAGGGGGTTATGGATGAGAAATGGTGGAGGGTCATGGATGAGATATGGTGGAGGGTCATGGATGAGAGTCATAGATTAGATATGGTGGAGGGTCATGGATGAGATATGGTGGAGGGTCATGGATGAGAAATGGTGGAGGGTCATGGATGAGAAATGGTGGAGGGTCATGGATGAGAAATGGTGGAGGGTCATTGATTAGATATGGTGGAGGGTCATGGATGAGATATGGTGGAGGGTTTTGGATGAGATATGGTGGAGGGTTATGGATGAGAAATGGTAGAGGGTTATGGTTAAAATATAGCAGAGGGTCGTGAGTGAGATATGATAGATATTTAGAAGAGATGTTAGAGGTTCATGGAGAAGATAAGGTAGAGGTGTATGGAGAAGAAATGGTAGAAGGTTATGGATGATAAATCGTAGAGGGTTACAGATAAGATATGGTAGGGGGTTATGGATAATATAAGGTTGAGGGTTATGGATGAGAAAAGATAGAGGGTGACAGATAAGATATGCAGGGAGTTGTAAATGAGATATAGTAGAGGGTTATTAATAAGATATAGTGGAGGGTTATGAATGAGATATGGCAGAAGATATTGGAGAAGATGTGGTAGAGGGTTATGAATGAGATGTGATAGAGAGTTATGGTTCAGAAATGGTAGAGGGCTATTTGTAAGATACAGTATTGTAGAAGGTTATAGATGAGATGTGGTTGAAGGTGAAGAATCAAACATGGTAGAGGGTTATAGATCATGCTAAGGAAGAACTGAGGACAGTCTACAAACAAGTAGCTTACTGTTGATAAAGTTTTGTCTTTTTCGTCACATTATATTAGTATGCAGATTGTTAGTGAATTCCTAGTCTCCTTGCAAAATTGATAAGCTCTGCCCAATGTTTGTCCAACCACATTTCTTATGGATGGTGTGAATGTGAGCCAGATCCCTCTTTTTACTGTCCAGAGGCCATGACTGCATTTTATCCTACAAGGCATGGGAACAGACATCTATGAAGGAGATGTGAAGCCCTCTGTCATTTAAGAATATTACAATAAATAAATGGTTGGAGTTGGGAGGGGGACATTGAGGTCCAAGTCATGCAACCACTGACTTGTCCTTGGCTGTGGTGAGCAGGTTGAGTGACATGGATTGGTATCACAATGGATTGGTATCACAATGAGATTCTTTTTGATTTGTGGCCCATATTATTCATTGTACATCCCGGCTGAAATCTAAAACTCAGGAATATCACGAGACGAATGGCCACTTTCGTAGTCGTAGTCTACACTAAAGTTCATCTTACAAGTACTTGAAAGGACACACTTTATCTTTCATCACGTACTATGTTTTTACTCAGCGGGACCATCTATCAAAGAGTAGAGAGGGTGTCAGGAAAATTGCCGTTCATCTCTTTGTTGAGTCGTCAGTAAAATATGAGGGTGCGTTGGGAAACATGTGGTTTCATCTGTACGGTGCAATCAATTGATTAGTCAAAGCTGAGTAAGTGCTTCAAAAATTGTTCTGGAAAATGTAAACTTTCAGCTGGCTCACCTGCCCTGTGATCGGCCCATCTGTGCTATTGTTTGATAAAAAACACACATTAGTAATTACGAGCAAAGAAGACTTCATATGGGATGCTGCTACGTCAATCCCCTGCAAACACTTGTGTACTAGTACTACAAAGCTATGGAAGAAAGTCATACCCTGTCATATGTTATAGAGCACCTTGCTGGGTTGCATTGTTCCTTTAACCACTTCATTACAAGGTCTTTCAGTTCTTTTGGTGCAGATGTGTTCATAGCGTATATTTTTTACTGTGATGTGAGACATTATTTTTGCTTAATGTTTTAATTTTAGGGCACAGGGCACATGAGCCACCTCTGGGGAATTGGGTGTCACTAATGTCATGACACTGTATAGGTTCCAGCTGCCGGAAAGCTACGAGTCAGATGATGTTACAAGACCAACAGAAGATGGAACCAATTTTGGACTGACGTTCCTTAGCCCATAAGATAAAATGATCTGGTGGCCCACCCTCTATCAACTGGTAGGAAATAGACCATAGTACTCTTCAAATTTAGGTGTCTTCTACTGGACCATTATTGTGTTGTAGCCTGAACCCACTGGAGGTACACTGGCGGGCTAGTCTGACACTGTGAACCCACTCGGTTGCAAACAGATTTGGCTAAAGCCGACCAGGTTAGTGTCTAAGGTATAATGCTTTCATCACCATCATTCCTGCAAGAGGCTATGAACAAAATCTCCAGACCGCAATCCTCGACGTAGTCTCCTTTAGCAAAGGCTAGCACATGGGAGGAATGAAAACACAGTGTCACATTACCAAGGCATCGGACAGGAATGACAGTGAGACAACGCACAGCTTAAGGCAGGCAGAGTTTGGTCATCACTGGTAGACAGGTAGGGGTCAGGAAGGGCAATAGACAAGAAATAGTGGGGGGCGTGGCCTGGACGCGCATGGAGTAGCACGCGCGCAGGTCCTTCTCCGCTCCTCCGCTCGCTACTGAGACCCGTGGACCCCTCAGCAGGCGCAGTATGGGCAAGCGCTTACCGAGGAAGGTGGCCCCCGGGCACCCCAGCGCCCGTGGAGAGGTCTGGGGGGGCCACCCTGGACGCCTTTCTGGCCCAGCGGCCTTCTCTACCGGGCCAGGCTGCTGCGGGGCGGCCATCTTGGATTTCTTCCGCTCTCCAGGCACAGGGGTCGCAGCGCAGCTTCTCTCCTCCCGCGCTCCCCCTGTCAGCCAGCGGAGCGCCGCTTCAGCAGAGGTCCCTGTCGGCGCCTGGGCAACCCAGAGTTTCCCCAGCACGAGTGCTCCCACAGTCTCCTCACCCTGGGATGTCCCAGCAACTACATTCTGCTTCACCAGCACTCCTGGCAGAGCGGCATGAGAGGACCCCGGATGTCTCCAGCTTCTCAAGGAGTTCTGAGGTCAGTGGCTCTGCTCCCTCCTACACCGCTGATGAGTTGCAGCCTGTGGCCACAGAGCTGGTCTCTGTGGCCCCCCATCTACTATCTTCCCCCATCGCCCCTCCCCTCCATAGCTCAGGGGGGGATGGCGCGGTGGAAGGCACTGGCGTAGGGGCTCCTCCGCCCCACACTCCCAAGGATTATGCCTCCCCCCCTCCAGTCCTGCACCCCCAGAGCTGCATTCCAGGCCCATCTTCAGCACCATCATCCATGGCGGACCTTCTTCCTCAACTTCCTACTAAACAAGACCTTAAAAGTATGGTTGCGGAAATCACAGCATCCTTCCGATCTGAAATTGCTACCCTCCGCACTGATTTACACTCCATTGCTAACCGAATGGACACGCTGGAGAATGACCATGACACTACCAGAGACTATGTTGCCTCACTGCATGATACTACCACTGAACAGGGTTCAGCTATACGGGACATGCAACGCCACTTGGAGGATCTTGACAACAGGGGCCGGCGCAACAATGTACGCATCAAGGGACTCCCAGAGGCTGACCAATCTGAGGATCTGCCTGTTCTGCTGGAGGCTGTCTTCAACACTATACTGCAGGAGCCCCCGTCCCACAAAATTAAGTTTGATAGGGCACATCGAGCCCTTCGACCCAGAGGATCTTCCGCCACACCCCGTGATGTCATCTGCTGCCTCCACGACTTCACCCTTAAAGAGGCTATAATGAGCAAAGTGCGCAAACTCAAAGACTTCGAGTTTCAGGGAGCTCCACTACAATTCTATCAGGATCTGTCGCTAATCACCCTCCAGAAACGCCGCCATCTCCGACCCCTCCTCCAGATTCTTCAGGAGCACCAAATTCCTTACCGGTGGGGATTTCCGTTTGCTCTCATTGCTCGTAGGGATGGTCGCTCCGCTACGCTTCGCTCCTTTGCGGATTTGCCTCTCTTCTGTGACCTATTGGATGTTCCCCTGCCGGATTTAACAGACTGGGAGCTATTCTCTCCACCCCCTCCCCCACCACCGGTTTGGCAACGATTGGAGCCCAGACGACGTCATGCATCCTCCGCGGTGGTGACCACTCGGAGGCCCCGGCTGGAGACTGATCCCTGAGGAGGCTGCCCCCCCTTGAGACGTTCTCCCTTTTCTCGGTGGTGCTTTGGAATCTGCATGCCTTAATGTTATGTTTGCTTCTTTTTTTTTCTTTTTTTAGGTCTACGGGTCTCATCTATTATGCTTATTATTGGATTGTTTTAGCGGAGTGGGGCGGGGTGGGGTTCCGGTGACTCCCCTTCCTTCCTTCTTTTTACTGGTGGTTGGGGATCCACCGCCTCCCCTCCGACCTCCTGTCCACGCTCTCCCCCCTAAGGGGATACTTGGACTGTGCGGCCATTGATCCTGATTGGACCTCTGGCTGCCCTCATTGGTCCCCAGGCGAGTGACTTAGCCTCGCCCACAAAGTATTGTTTAACTGTTTTTATTTTTACTTTGTCATTTATGATGTCTTTTGCCTCCCTCCCTCCCTCTCTTTCCCCCCCCCTCCCTGATCTAGAGACCCTGCCTCGACTTTGGGTTCCTGTTTGTGGATTGCCCTTTTGCCTCTCCGAGGGAAACTTGCCAGCGTCATGTGAGATGGGTGAGCTTATTGCAATCCGCCACTGTCCTCCAATCCTGGGTCCCAATGGTTAGGTGCGTGACAATTAATGTCAAGGGCCTGGGTTCCAACATTAAAAGGCGCCATGTCCTTAGAGAACTCCGCTCCTTACGAGCGGATGTGGCGTTTCTTCAGGAGACTCATTTTGACCGCGCTGGTACTTTTGCCTTCGCTAAGCATTATTTTCCCGTAGCTTTTTCAGCCTTCCACAATCGACGCAGAGCTGGGGTGGCTATCCTTCTTTCTCGATCCTGCCCAATTACAGTGACGACTTCCCACATAGACCCAGGTGGCCGGTTTGTTATCTTGGAGGGGCTCCTTTATGGTGCCCCGATTGTTTTATGCAATGTCTATGCCCCCAATTCAGCACAGATCCCGTTCTTGCGCCGGGTATTCTCCCGTCTGCGCGCTCTCCCACCATCAGCTTGGCTGGTGGGGGGAGACTTTAACATGGTCTTCTCTGAACGGGCGGATCGTCTGGCGTTACCCCAGGGCCCAACCCCCCATAGGTTGGCCCAACTTGCAAGGGAGTTCCGCAGGCTGATCCGCGCCCACTCTTTGTATGACCTTTGGCGAGTGGACAATCCTACGGCGCGCTCCTACACCTTCTTTTCTCACCCTCATAACACTCACACCCGCATTGACTACTTCTTTGGAAATGCTCCCGCTCTTCGTTTGCTTAGGGACACGAACATTGGCCCTCTCACCTGGTCTGATCATGCCCCAGTCGTGGTTACCTTATCTACGACTCCAGTGCCTATTCGCCAATGTCATTGGCGTCTTAACGAAACACTGCTCAATTCGCCGACCTCCCTCGAGACCCTGCGCACACACTTGATAGATTATTTTAGGGACAACTTAGGCTCGGTAGACTCTCTTGCCATTCTCTGGGAAGCCCATAAGGCGGTCATGAGAGGATGCTGTATCGCATTGGCTTCTAGGCTTAAAAGGGACAGACAGGCCCAGGAACAGCTCCTCCAAGCCCGTATTCGGTCCCTTACGACGACTTTGGCAGCGCCGTTTGGTCCTGGCCCGGGCGGACCTCCGTGATTTGGAGACCCGCCATGTGGAACGACTTCTCCTTTATACCCGTCAGCGGTTTTTTGAACGAGGTAATAAATCTCATACCCTCCTGGCAGGAACCCTCAGGGATCATCGGGCCTCTTCCACACCACACTCTGTCCGTGACCCCGCGGGTACTCTTCAACATCACCCTGATGCTGTGGCGCTGGCGTTCCACTCTTACTACTCTAAGCTGTATGACTTACCCCCCCCACGAGCACTACTCCCTGGGGATGACTCAACACTACTGGAAGACTATTTAAAGGATTGTTGTCTCCCACGCCTTCCTCCTGAGGCCCTAACCTCCCTGAACACCCCCATCACCAGGGAGGAACTAGAAGGGGTCCTGAGGGACCTCCCAAATGGGAAAGCCCCAGGCCCAGATGGGTTCACTTACAATTATTATAAGGTTTTCCAGGGTGAACTCTCTGCTCATCTATTGTCCCTCTTCAATTCCTTCCTTTCAGGTTCCCCTATACCCCCGACTATGCTCTCTTCTCTACTCACATTGGTCCCTAAACCGGGTAAGGACTTGCAGGATTGTGCTAACTACCGACCGATTGCTTTGCTGAACACGGACCTGAAACTTTTCACCAAACTCTTAGCCAATAGACTGAATGCTTGGCTCCCTCTGCTTGTCCATAAGGACCAGGTGGGATTCATCCCCTGTCGTCAGGGTGGTGACAACACCAGGAGGACTGTGGATTTGGTGGAGGTGGCCAATCATTATTCTACCCCGGCCCTTCTCTTGAGCCTGGACGCTGAAAAGGCTTTTGACCGCATAAATTGGTCGTTTATGCATACTACGCTTAAGGCGTTCGGGCTTACGGGACCTTTTCTCACAGCTATCCAGGCCCTTTACTCCTTACCCTCAGCAGCAATCAAGCTTCCCCATGCATCTTCGCCCTCCTTCCCTATTCGAAATGGCACTAGGCAGGGTTGCCCCCTGTCACCCATCATATTTGCCCTCTGCATTGAACCGCTAGCGGCCAAGATTAGGCGAGACCCTAATATCAAGGGCATCATGGTCCAAGATAAGGAATTTAAGATATCTCTCTTTGCGGACGATGTACTCCTCACTCTCACCTCCCCTCATACTACCCTTCCAAACTTGCTGCGCTCGCTAGAGACCTATGGTGATCTCTCAGGGTATAAGGTGAACCCCGCGAAGACTGAGGCACTCCCACTTAACATCCCACGGGACCTTCTCCTTCTCCTCCGCAGTAATTACGATTTCCAGTGGCGGGAGTCCTCTATCCGCTACCTGGGAGTCCATATATCCACTTCCTATGCGACCCTCTACTCGGCAAACTACCCGCGGTTGTTTTGTGAGCTAAGAGCCCTATTGGACAAATGGCAACCCTTGCCTATCTCCCTTTTGGGGAGAATTGCTGCGGTCAAGATGACTCTCCTCCCGAAGCTACTGTATTTTTTCGAGACTCTCCCAGTCGCGATACCTCGGGGAGAATTACGGAACCTACAGAAAGCTATCTTCCAGTTTATCTGGAAAGCAAAACGACACCGAATACCTAGATCTGTTATGCTGGCGGATAGGGGGTCTGGGGGTATGGCTGTCCCACATCTGTTACATTATTACTGGGCGGCCCACTTACGCCATATCCCATTCTGGGCGGCTATGCCAGCATACACCAGATGGGTGCAGGTAGAGAAGCTATGGCTGGCACCCATGCATCCTAACGCGCTTCTGTGGGTCAGCTCCCCCCCCCACCCCCCCTGCCTCGTACCTGTTGGGCCCCATTCGGTTTACTAGATCTATCTGGTCTACCTGTTGTGCTAGATTCTCCCTGATGTCCCCGCGCTCATCTATGGTCTCCATACTATACAACCCCCTTCTCCCAGAGAGCCTGACTTCTGCCATGACTAAAGTGTGGTCTGAAGCTGGCCTTTACCGGATTGCTGATATGGTTGACCCTGGAACCTTGGAACTCAGGTCCTTTGCTTATCTTACAGCTAATCAAAACCTGCCAAGTACTGAATGGTTCCATTACTTGCAGGTGGTTCACTTTGTCCGCTCCCTCCATGGGTCTCTTAAGGTGTCACTCCCCACCGCTTTTGAAAAGATTTGCCGTGCAGGCACGTCCACTAGGGGCTTTATATCCTCTATTTACCAACTTCTTAACTCACAAACTACAGGCTCTCCTGTTAATCATCGCTATATGCTTAAATGGGAGGAGGCGGTGGGTAAACCCATCTCCCAGGAACAGTGGCGGATTGTATGGTCTCGGGCCCAGAAATCATCTCAGTGCATTACGTTTAGGGAAACGCAGTATAAGCTGTTGATGCATTGGTATCATACTCCGGCTCTCCTTCATACTTTAAACCCATTAGTTCCCCCATGGTGCTGGCGCTGTGGAGCTGCGGTGGGTACCCTGCACCATATCTTTTGGACGTGCCCTCTCATCCTCGGTTTTTGGAGGGAGGTCAGGACTCTGACGACTGCTCTCTTTTTGCAAGAGGTTCCTCTTGACCCTCTTCTTTATCTCCTGAACCTTCCCCCCAGACACCTGAGCAATAAGTCATCCAGGCTTTTCTTGCATCTTTGTACTGCAGCTAAAACTCTCATAGCTAGAAACTGGAAGAAGGTGAGTCCCCCATCTAGTCTTGAGCTTGTGGCTAGAATGAAGGATGTGAGGAGTCTTGAATACCTGACTGCTGGCCTACATAATTCACGGGAAGCCTTTGGGGCTATTTGGGCACCCTGGGACATGTATTGTACATTACAGGGTCTCTGATCTCTAGTCCTCTCCTTCCCTCCCCCCCCCTTCCCTTTGGTCCTACCCTTGTCTTCTTAACCCCTCCATTCCCCCCTCCCTTGTTCACTGCTTAATTTAAATGCATATTGCTTAAGGGGGAGGAGGCAGATAGCCTCTATTTACCTCAATGCTTCCTGTTTGTTTGATTATTATTGTTTTTTTGTTTTTTCTTTATTCCTTGTTAATGAAAAATTTTTCAATAAAATTACAGTTATATAAAAAAGACAAGAAAAGGAATGGCCTGGGAAACGGACCGGTGGTGGGGGGGAGGGGAACGAAAAAAACTTTGCTGTGTGGATGTAACAAAAAAAAAGATTTGGTGGGGGGGGGAAGAGGGGGGGGGGGGGGGGGGGGGGGGGGGGGGGGGGGGGGGGGGGGGGGGGGGGGGGGGGGGGGGGGGGGGGAGGAGGGGGGGGGGGAGGTTTTTGGGGGGGGGGGGGGGGGGGGGGGGGGGGGGGGGGTATTGGGGGGGGGGGGGGTGTGGGGGGGGGGGGGGGGGGGGGAACATATGATACCATGATCTAATTTGACCCAGACCTTGCTCTTCACATTGAATGTCTTTCTCCATGTTCTAGCTGATATGCTCTGTCAATTCAGGAGTACCATTTGAGTGTGACAGCCATTGTTGTCCATGTCCAACCACATGACATTCCATTGTCTTCTTGTGACTACTCTGTCATGTCCTTTGGATTGTACACCGTTCATGGTATGTGACATGCAACCTCTGCAGGTGAAATGTTGCCCTTTCAAATAAATGAGTGTCCATGTCAAACACTGCCAGTGCAGGAGCAACCCTCGGCTATTATATGGGGGTCTTGAGTGTGGTACAGATGTCTCCATCCTTACTTTAGCTTAAATTTGGTGACACCAATTTCTCTTGAAAACATATCAATCCAATATTGCGACATGCTAGCAAAACCCTTGAAAATCTGCATATCACAACACAACCATGAGGAGGCCACACATAGACACATATAGGATAAACATCTCATGACAGAGTATCGCAAAATCATGCTGTTTTGAAAAGATTGTCATCTGGTGACACACATATGTGGACCTGTCCAGCCAAGAGTAAGGAATGTCACATTTGCACTTCTATCATGTCCATATGACTGTTAAGTGCATTGTCTACATATTAGGAAGATAATGACAAACCTATAAAAGGACATAAAAATCTGAATTTTTTACATTTTCTTCTTCACAGTCTGCAGCTTTTTACTGGTCTGGGAGTAGGGAAGGAATGAAACCAGAAGTTTAATAAAAGTTGTACATTTGCGAGAGATGTCCTTGGATCGTTCCATCACAATCCTCCGTCTTCCCTCCAGCTATCTGGTGTTGTTTTACACATTCCTCAGAGATTGCAATGCAAGGATCTTGTGAAACATCTCTGTAGGATGCCTCGGATTATAAAACACAGACGTAAACCCAAATAAATTCCAAGGAGGGGGTCATGTGGCATGGATGAGAGGAAGCGGCTTGTATGTGCAATTTGCATAATTGTTTTGTGCTATTTTTTTTAGTGATGGATTGGAACCAAAATGTACAATGGAGAACATGATTTTAACTTGTGATTGATTTCAGTATTTTATCATAAGCTACATGGCTGGTCCAACTCATCCAGAATAACATTGTGTTCTACAACAGAGTTCTTTAAAATTTGGAATAGGAGATGTTGTCTTATGAGATATTATTGAGGGTGGCTCTTGAGACCCAAAGCAGGAACAAGTGAGCACTAAAGATAATACCAAAGGTTATGACCATATAGACACTGAAGTTGAAACCAGAAGCCATAAATGTACAGGAACTCGAAATGGAAGAAGTAGACACCAAAGATGAAACCAGAAGCCATGAATGTATAGAAACTGAAGACGGAAGAAGTAGACACCAATGATGAAACCAGAAGCCATGATATGTAGAAACCAGAGATGGAAAAATTAGATACCAAAGATGAAACCAAAAGCCATAAATATATAGAAACCCGGAGACAGGACTAAAAGTCACGAGCAAGTAGACACCAAACATGAAACCAAAACCCATGAATACATAGAAACTGAAGATGGAAGAAGTAGAGACCAATGATGAAACCAGAAGCCATGAATACATGGAAACCAGAGATGGGAGAAGTAGACGCTGAAGATAAATCTAAAAGCCATAAATATATAGAAACCGGAGACAGGACTAAAAGTCATGAGCAAGTATACATCAAAGATGAAACCAGAAGCCATGAAAGTATAGAAACCAGAAATGGAACAAGTACACACCAAAAATTAAATAAAAAGCCACGAATACACGGACAAAAAAGCCTGGACCATAAAGGAGAAACACATGGACACCAAATATGGACCTACAAAACAAAACTACATAGGAAGGTGAGTATCAGTGTTTATTATTTTTGTGCACCTTCTCTGGCCTTCGATTATTAGACTCTGGGGTCTCAAGAGACCCCAGAGTATAATAATGATTCATGGGCGGAAAACCATCAAAAATTGTAAAAATTTTTAAAATTTGTAACAAACCCCGGCTTGTTAAGAACTGGCTCGCTCATCTCTAGTTGAGAGTAGGGGAGTATAGTACATTTACCTTCAGTGACATATTTATTGCACATTTAATTTAATGCTCATTGCCAGGTATTGTGTGTCATACAGTCCAGATCTGTCCATCACTGTATATATGATAGCGAGAATGGCCATACAGTCCAAGATCTGCCTGCGGTTAAGTACAACCATATGTTCCCTGGATCTTACACCTCACAGATCCCGTATATACAGAGCAAGCTTTATGTATAACCATTTCTCACTAACTGTTCACCCCATGGAGCAATATTACACCCCATGATGTTATACTATTATATCACGTCTAGTGTTACTCTCAGTCAGGTCTTATCTACTGTCACCGACCACTGGACTGACCACACATGGACATCCAAATATTGTAGTTTCAGATACTGCACACAGGGTGGTCCTTATAACAGTAGGTAATATATTGGAAGCAAGAGCCATAAAGGATCCAATAAGAGGTCCTGTAAAACTGACATAAAAGAAGACCGTGTGCTGTCACTGTGCTAGCACACTGACCCATAATTTTCTTATGGCCCCATACACATGCATATGTATTATCACGGTTCCGTGTAGGGCCCGTGAGCCCAAGGGCTAAACTCAGAACATGTCCTATTCCTACCTGTTTTGTGGCCTGGGCTCATTAATGTAATGAGCACTTCCTTGGAGGGCAAGAATGAAACACACATACCGGTATCATCTATGCCCTGTCTATGTCATTTTCTCACAGACCAGTACATACATGTGTAGCCTTAATCTAAGGAGACAGGAGAACAAGGGCCCTTGTGAAAGAAGTGATTCTAGGGGCAACCAAAACTCTACAAGGCCTCTGGTGGCATCTTGTGGTATCTGGCACCGAGACATTAGCAGCAGATCCATTAAGTCCTGTAAGTTGCTCGGAGCGGCCTCCATAGATTGGTCTTGTTCTTCAACATGTCCCACAGATGACAAATCAAATAGAGATCTGGGGAATTAGGATCTGGAGGCCAAGTCAACATTTTGAAATTTCTGTCATATTCCTCATGTTTAAAGTGTGGCAGGGGCGTTATCCTGCTGCAAGGGACCACTACCATTAAGGGCACCACTGCCATGAAGAGAGATACTTGGTGTGTACAGTGTTTAGGTAGGTGGTTCGCGTCACATTTACATCGACATGAATGCCAGGACTCAAGGTTTCCCAGCAGAACATTGTCTGATGCATCACATTGCTTCCACTCCATCGCAATGTCCACCTGAAATCAATGGAGGAAAAAGTCATGCAAGGAGGACTTTTCACCAGCCGGTTTCAGTTTTAAAAGGACGGACACCCAATGGACACCATTATAGTCAATGGGGTCTGTCCAATGACCGCTGTTTTAGTGGCACCCATCCTACGATGGACCAGAACAACGGATAGGACATCACTAGTGTGAACCTGCCATACATCTCCCTCACCCCCAGCCTAGCCTTATGTACTCCAACCTAGCCCATAGTAATTGTCTACATATTAATGGCTACTGGGCTGTCCTCCCCCCAACATATTGCTGGCTACCGGGCCCTCCTCCCTCCAACAGATTGCTGGCTGCCAGGCCTTCTTCCCCTCATCATATTGATGACTGCCGGGCCGTCCTTCCCCCAACATATTACTGGCTACTGAGCCCTCCTCCTCCCAACATGTTGCTGGCTATTGAGCCCTCCCTGCCTCTGAAGAAACACATAATTTTTCTATGGCATTTTTGGCATACTAATTATTGCTTAGTAATTTTTATAGAGTTTTTTCCCTTGGTGTTTATTCACACAGCATTTTTCCAAGATTTTTTTTTTCTGGCATTTTTTTCATATAATAAAATACCATAACCAGAGCATGCTGTGTTTTGGAACACTAACAGGGTGGGGAGCACCCCCAGGCTGCCACTATGGAGGGTCTATAGTAGGAATTGGAATAGAAGATTTCTACCCCTCTCTGACACGCGGACCCCTCAGGTTTTGGTAGACATTCACTAACCAGTTATGTAGGTCTAAATATAATTATAATCCCCCGGCTACAGCATGAACTTATCATTACGCCACCACGGTCCTGTCAGGGGGTGCACCTCCTACCTAGACTCTCTGCTACAGCCGTGGGGTTCATTGAGGCCCTATGGAACATGTCAGTGTCACCCACCTAATAATCGGTATATTTGCTAACCTGTCAGCCATCTCTCTAGGGCACGTGAATATATTGGGATTCTTTCCAACCACACGCGGCTTCACTGCCACAGAGCAGATAAAGAATGTCTGACATATTGGAAGCAGCTGCTGCGTACAGGAGGACGGCGATATACATGTGGATAATGCTCTAGAACTCTACGACCTCTACTATAGTCTGTACACATGCTGCAGGATGCTTTACTCATGTCCTCAAGTCTGAATGGATCACAGATTCCTGGAATAACTTTGCCTTATTTCCATAACATCCCTGTTAGGAAGAAAAAAAAGAGCTGATGCTCCAACTATAGGGGGTGCTAGAAGTCACAGAGTAATCAGGATCCCATAGGATGCCCAATGAAGCAACACAGATAAGGATGCCCCTAGTGGAGAATATTGTGATGCTCCCAACTATAAGCCAGTATGGATGGCAGAGGAGGAGAAGAGGACTACATGGGTGTTGTACTGTATGACCACGGCCAGCCTTAGCAACCTGTACCTGTAAATACTACAGGGGGCGCCACTGGCCTGATTACCAGGGCACCTGTATTATTTTGTATTCTTTCAGTACTTAAGGATTGTATTCTTTGGGCTCTGCATGATACATCCCAGGGTATGGGCTGGAGATGGGGACACAGAAGAAATTGCACAGGCACCATCCAATCTAAGACTGACCCTGTGTAATACTACATTTTTGCCTTTGTTTATAGTGCTGTTTCCCAAAATGTGTATGTGGGTCAGGAGACAAGTTGAGACCATTTTTTTTACATTGCAGTGCGGACAGGACTGTATAGAAGATACTGTGCAGGGCTGCTTGTAGGGGGAAGCAGAGGTGTACATTCAAGCTCCAGGGCCCCAATGTGAAATGTGTAACAGGGGCCCCACTTACCATGTGCTATCTATAATAATGGTGTCTTCTTATGGTGTAGAAACTACTTTGGGTCCCCTAATGCTCCAGCAATTGTTACTTCTGAACTCCTTGGGGAAGTATAGAGGTAGCAGAGCTGAGTGTGGGTGGTGTGAAGGTAGTAAAGCTGTGTGGGGGACATAAAGGCAGCAGAACCAAGTGTGTGAAGAAAACATGGTGGTAGTAGGCTGTATGAAGGGAGGAAACTTTAAAGTAGCAGAGTTGTAGGTGAAGGGGGGAAGCATGAAGGTAGTAGAGACAAAGTGTAGGAAGGAAAACATGGGGGGCAGCAATGTTGTGTATGTGAGGAGGAGGAAAACATGGAGCTAGCAGAGCTGTGGGTGTGGAGAATATGGAGACAGAAGAGATATATTGTATGTAGTAAATGTGGAGGTAGCAGAGCTGTGGGTGTGGAGAATATGGAGACAGAAGAGATATATTGTATGTAGTAAATGTGGAGGTAGCAGAGCTGTGGGTGTGGAGAATATGGAGACAGAAGAGATATATTGTATGTAGTTAATATGGAGGTAGCAGAGCTGTGGGTGTGGAGTTGAGCAGAGGGATATATTGTATGTAGTAAATATGGAGGTAGCAGAGCGTGGGTGTGGAGAATATGGAGACAGAAGGATAATGAGAGAAATGAAGGAGAGAGTGTGTGGGGGGGGAGGGGGGGGGGGGTATGTAAGAAATATGGATGTCGCAGAGCTGTGTGTTGGGGGAGAACTGCAGAACTGTGTTTGTTGCAAAGGCAAGTGTGAAGGAAGAAGAAGCAGAACAGAGGAAGCATACAGGTAATTTTTTTTCTTTCATGCTGTACTTATTGCTACCATATATATGATTCAGCTTTTGGGAGGTTCGCCCAACTCTAATCGACACCAAGCAGAGATCATGAAAATGTTGCGGAACTGAAGTCAGTTTACTTTGTTGTAGAATATAAGACTAACATCAACTGTGCATTACAATAAAAATCAGAATATGATGGAATTAGAGAAAAACAGCGTTTGTGCGACTTTCTCATGGCCTTTGTTTTTTACGGCACTCACTGTGCAGTCAAAATTACATGTCACCTGTATTCTGTGCTTAATTAGGATTATAGCAATATCATATTTATATAGTTTTTGTTACATTTTAACACATTAAAAATATCTTTGAAAAAAAATTTCTTGTAGTCGCCATTTTCTGACAACTGTAACTTTTTTTATATCTGTATATGGGGTTTCATAAGGCTTTTTTTTGCAGGGCCAGATGTACTTTTTATTTATACAATTTTGGGGAGTGTCCGTTGTTTTGATCGCTTTTTATTCAAATTTTTATGGGAAGTGAAAGGGCAAAAAAATGGCAGTTCAGCTTTTTTTTTTTTTTTTTTTCCCCTGCTATGGTGTTGCAGGAAAAACTATTTTGGTATGTTTGTAGACCGGACCGGATATATTAGTTGTTTATTTTTGTTTATTTATTTTACTTGAAATCTAGGGAAAAGGAGTGATTTGAGTTGTCCTGCCCCCAGTGTTTCCCCACCTTTCCAGGCTTGAAGCACCCCTGGAAAAAAAAATTCCTACCAAATAAATATGGTATATCGGTCTTCACCATCAGTAGCAATAGTCCCCCCACACAGTATAATGCTCCCCTGTTCAGTATAATACTCCCCTCTTTAGTATAATACTACATTGTTGAGTATAATGCTTCCTAGTGGATTCACATGCATTACAATGGTCCCATGTTCAGTATAATGCTACCCAGAGGCTCCACATATAGTGGCCCCATGTTCAGTATAATGCTACCCAGTGGCCCCACATACAGTACAGTGGCCCCATGTTCAGTATAACGCTACCCAGTGGCCCCACATACGTCATGGCCCCATGTTCAGTATAATGCTACCCAGTGGCCCCAAAAAAAAAAAAAGGGGCCCATTTTTTATATTATTTTTCCCAGTGGCCCCACATACAGTACAATGGCCCCATGTTCAGTATAATGCTACCCAGTGGCCCCACATACAGTACAGTGGCCCCATGTTCAGTATAATGCTACCCAGTGGCCCCACATACAGTGCAGTGGCCCCATGTTCAGTATAATGCTACCCAGTGGCCCCACATACAGTGCAGTGGCCCCATGTTCAGTATAATGCTCTTCTGTTCAGTATAATGGTTCCCAGTGTGACCCACACAGTAAAATGTTCCACAGTGACCCCCACACAGTATAATGCTCCCCAATGGTCCCACATACAGTATAATGCTCTCCTATTCAGTATAATGCTCCCCAGTTGTCCCACATACAGCATAATGCTCCCCTGTTCAGTATAATGCTCCCTGTAGCCCCCCCCCCCCCCACAGTATAATATCCTCCAGTGGCCCCACATAGTATAATGGTTTTTATTTTTGGTGCAAGCTGCGGGGCACCATTTCATTAGAGCTCTGGTTGGGCTCTTGATGGTGGCACTGTGTACAGGTGTGCCTCCAAAAACAACAATTTTACATTAGGAAAGTATGGTTTGTAACTCCTATCAATAGCATTAGTATTGGGGTTGTCTGGTTTAGCTTATCTAGACTCCTGAACAGCAAACCTGCTTACTGACCCATCTTCTGGTCATATATTGCTCTGTGACTCTGCAGCATCCCAGAGGACATTGCTTAAATGGGTCAGTCACTTTCAGACCAATGTTATTGTTTGTGTAATACTTTGTGTGATACTTTTTGTATCAATTTCTCACAGTTTTCTAGATCTCTGCTCGCTGTCTTTCATTCTGCTTACTGCCAGTGGATTAAAACCAGTCCATAGTCATGTGATATATAGTCCATAGTCATGTGATGTACAGTCCATAGTCATGTGACATACAGTCCATGGTCATGTGATATACAGTCCATAGTCATGTGACATACAGTCCATGGTCATGTGATATACAGTCCATAGTCATGTGATGTACAGTCCTTAGTCATGTGATGTACAGTCCTTAGTCATGTGATGTACAGTCCATGGTCATGTGATGTACAGTCCATGGTCATGTGATGTACAGTCCATAGTCATGTGATGTACAGTCCATGGTCATGTGATGTACAGTCCATAGTCATGTGATATACAGTTCATGGTCATGTGATATACAGTCCATAGTCATGTCATATACGGTCTATAGTCATGTGACGCACACACAGATGCACAGCTCGTTACCAGGCAGATGTCTCATTACTGTTCTGTGACTATAACGTTAGCTGTGCACCTACTACTCCCATGCTCCGGCTCCCTCCATTGGAGTCCTGCTGACACTACAACTTTGTAGACTTTGCCATTCAGGTTTCTAGGAAAGCAGGATGACCTCTCCTGTGGCAGCTGTAAAAACGGCCATATTGTTTAGCACCCAGCTTTCCTGGAATCAGATATATCGATGTTCCGATTTCTGAATCCTAAAAAATTATTGTACTTATCAGTTTATTTTGGGACTGAAATGGGACCTTCAGCCACCTTTCGGACTTGACTGCAGCGCTCCTTAAAGTCTTTTCATCATACATAATCTATTGCCTGCAGTTCTCAGGGCGGCCATATGTCAGTCGCCTTCACATCTACATCTAATATTTCACCAGTGTTAGAGGCTTCCCGCAGGTTCATCGGACCCACAAATCACCAGTGTAATAACCGATCACCTGGGAGCCGTCACTGGTGGTGGGGATAGTGAAGCTTCCTCTGTATTTGTACTTGTTTTGGCCGATACTATAATTGATGCCTCCCCAGATTTCCATTAGTCGGTGGAGGAGCGTCCACTTGCGCTCAGGCACTCGTAGGTGATTCTCCTACTCGCAGGATTCCTCGCCACCACACATGGTTTTGCTTAGAAGAATCTGTGGGAATCGCATGTAGAATTTTTTTTTTCCCTCCTTTCAAAAACAAATTCCTGTATTTGCAATGCGAAGCCGCTGACCTCAGCCCTCAGTTATTACTGGACGCCGTCGCGCCGCAGCGCTCTAGTCTTCTATAGGAATAATAAACCGAAAGCTGACAAATATCAAGTTCACGTTTTTACATGTGAAGGACAAGTGCGGAGGGAGAGGCAGCAGGAAACCCTGTACATGCCCTATATAAACCGAGGCATGTCTACAGAGAATTACCCTAGTGGGGAGAAACAGATGGTATTATATCTAATGCAGTGGCCAGGGCACTGACATCAGTGGACAATGCTAAAATAATGGGGTATCTAAGGCCTGAGCCTTGTGTTTGGTTGTTATGCTGGGAAAATACATCAAACATATTCCTTCACCCCATGTAAAGTGAACTTTTGTCAGCTCCCCACTCCTCCATTCACCCTATGATGCTACTGACAACAGTGACGGGATTAGTCCCCGTCGGGTTTCATGGGGGCAAACAATCTTGGATTTGGGACACTTGCCCTCAATGCCCAGAGCATCATATATAAATACCACAATACCACTCTCCTACTGCTCAACAATAAGACTTGAAGGTTAAAGGGGGTCCCATCACAGGCATCCCTTTAATCTTAGAGCTGCTACCAGCATACTTGTTTCCATCGACGAAGACTATGGTGCCATCTTCTGCACTCCTCATCCATGGTGGACATGTGGACATATTAGATGCTAGAATATTCTCACATTCTCTAGAAGTACATCCCCTCCATGCCCCATTGGGAGAAAAGTGGTAGTCTGAACTTATAATGAGATTGCTAGACAAGCAATAATTGAAAAGTGATTCTCGAGTTAGGCCTAAACATCCAACTAAGAAAGCAAATACCTTGTCCTTGACCTCTAAAGTCCACCGTTCCTAGAACATATTACAAGGACTCATAGACCAAGACAGTCCTCTCGTAACTCAACCTTGGGCAACAAATTCAACAGAAGTCGACATCCCATCCCTGGGACCCAGATCCTAATTGACCCGTGACTACCTATAGAAGAGGTGGCACGAAAGTATGGAGTCATGGATATACCCAAGACCATGACTTCAAAAGAGTGAGCCATGACATGAACATCTTCACCTATTCTCGGCTGGATAGGATGCCAAATGGTCACGAAGGATGACATTTTTTCAAGAGCTGAACTCAGCAGTGGGTACACTATCCATTTAGGGGCTGCCAAGGGCATAGCTAGAAAATACAGGACGGCATGTGCATGGAGGGTGGATCTTGGAGGTCTACACGATCCTCAAGGTGGTGGAGACTTAAGGGCATGTGTCCTTTGTGCTCTTCTTATCATTCAGCCCTGAGTGTAGATATACATTGGGATAATGACCCCAAGAAATCGTGTGAGTTCTGTATAATTCACAGCACAGGAAACAACACTAAGACATAATTGGAAAAACAGACTTCCTTGCAAAGTTGTGCCAGCAGCTGTGCGTCCTTCAAAGTTTTCTTACTTAGTAAGAAGTCACTTGAGAAAATGCCGACGCTGCCAACTATACGCACAATATAGAAGCAAAGCTGCCCACCCATGATCTGCTTGTGTTTGACATGGGTTTTTGGCCAAAGGACATGGCTGCTGTTTTTGGAACAAACATGTGGGAAAAATCTGAAAAAAAAAGAGAGAAAACATAACACAGTTGGGGCCTAAATATCATTTCTCTCAAGAGAGACTTTACTAGGAGAAGAACCAGCCAGGACTTCCTACATGTAATTTTATCCCTTTTGTAGCAAATCTTTGGGTAACGTAGCAACATGAACATTACATGACAATTATTGTATAATAGTTCATAAAGAATTCAAAAAATTCCAAAAAATTGGCAGTTATGAAAATACCCGATAGTATAATTTCTGAGAAACCATGGTGGCATTTTGGATGCCTCTAGGGGTATCAGTTTCTTAGACAAGGCCTCATAAAAGTATATTATGGGCCCATGACATGATGGCAAAATTCCCCCTCAACCATATTTAGATGGTTTAGAGCAGGGGTAGGCAACCTTCGGCACTCCAGCTGTTGTAAAACTACAACTCCCAGCATGCATACTTGCTCTGCTGTTCTTGGAACTCCTATGGAAGTGAATGGAGCATGTTGGGAGTTGTAGTTTCACAGCAGCTGGAGTGCCGAAGGTTGCTGACCCCTGGTTTAGAGTTTATGGTAATATTCCTGGTGGTCTAGAGGTGTAATGGTTACTACTTAGTATCTCTGGTCATCTAGGGCAGCGGTCCCCAACCTTTTCCCCGCCACGTGCGGCAGGGGGGCGGGGCGGGTGGTTTAGGGGCGGGGTTTTTCATCATATGGGGGCAGGGTTATACTCTAAACAGCTCTGTAGACCGGGGCCGTTCTGGGACCTCGGTGTACAACGCTGTAGACCCGATCCCCACCATTAGAAATGGTAGGAACTGCTGCTCCCAGCATAATGTGCTGGGAGCCGTGTTTACCCAAGCCAGCCCGCCACCCTGCGGACCGGCAGAAGACCCCCAACGGCCCAGTCTGAGGACCGGTGGTTGGGGACCCCTGGTCTAGGGAGATGTTTTCAGGAAAGTAGTGAGAGCAATGGAAAAGATTTTAAAAAGTTGCAAATTTTTTTGCAAAAATTTGCAACTTTTTTTGTGTAGGACATGATAAAATTCTCCCTCAATCCTCTTTATGGACTACATAACACATTTGCCATAAAATGGATTTGCATTTATGGTAATACTCCTGTCATAATCCTGGTGGTCTAGAGGTGTAATGGTTACTACCTGGTATCTCTGGTGGTCTAAGGGGATGATTTCAGAAAAGTGGTGAGAGCAATGGAAAAAATTCTAAAAACTTGCAAATTTTTGTGCAAAAATTAGCAACTTTTTTGTGTAGGACATGATACAATTCCCCTTAGAGTTACGTGAAAGAAAATTCTGTCTGCCTACAGCCACCATTAGTCACCCTCCCCCCCAAACTTAGCGATGGATATCAATGCAAAAACATAAAATTAAAAAAAACATTACAAAACATTATTTTGATGGTTAAAACGGTGCTGCCGATAGAAAACTCCCAGTCGAACTTCTGATGCAGATGTGAATATAGCCATAAAAGTTTATCACAAATCTAGTGATCAACTATAATCTGTAGATGAACCAGCAGATGGTATTCAATATTTCTACAGCACCCCCGCAGGTGACATTAAGTATTACACAGTTACTATTGAAATCATTGTACAGTCCATGGATATATTAGGTCCTCCAGGATAAGAGACACTCTTTGTAGCCATGATCTGGTCTGGTTAATAGGTACGGGTGCTTAAGGGGGCCCATTGTTTTTAGCAGCCCCCTTAATGACAAATATTAGTGCAGGAGTCAGTGATATGTATCTGCTACCGTCCCATATAACGGGTCGTGAGCAATATATTATTCTACATCTTAATCCAATGTAAAACCTCTAAGAAACATGTTTTTATTACGGCTATAACATTCATTCTCTGCCAAGCAACAATGTCACTTTGATGTAAGTCTCCATTAAATGTCATTACAGGACAGAACATTCCTCCCTGGGATATCGGTGCCGCATAAATACTAATTCAGCCTCTCTTCTTCTTTACGAGCTGACATTAAGCATGTCCCGAGTCTTGCAGACTGTCGCCATAATCGTAATTTCTTTATATACCGAAGATTATCTTTAGTCACGGATTATGTTATTATACTGTGCGAGCCTGCAGAGCAATTAAAGGAGAGTGGCGGACGTTGTATCCCTTTATATGGCTTCTTGTAGACTTTACCTTTATTGGCAATATATATAATGCGGTAGCTTTCTCTGCTTACATGGGACATTGGGCAGACATTGCTAGTTAGTAAAGATAATGAACCCCGTTACTATGACTCTTACTATTATTTTGGGCACTTACTTACTACTTACAATATCACTAGTATACATTTTCAGACTTTCTGGGTCTATATTTAATAATCTCCTATTTTTAAAAATATAGACCTATGTGTCTTTATGGAAACAGACTACAAATAAACTCTGTGTAGTCTGATCCTGCAGTCATACTCTCTTTCATCTGTCATACGTCTGCATGGGAACTATGTACATAAAATGTATCTATCTATCTATCTATCTATCTATCTATCTATCTATCTATCTATCTATCTATCTATATATCTATCTTATATCTATCTATCTCTATATCTATCTATCTATCTATCTATCTATCTATCTATCTATCTATCTATCTATCTATCTATCTATCTATCTATCTATCTATCTATCTATCTATCTCATATCTATCTCCTATCTATCTATCTATCTCCTATCTATCTATCTATCTATCTATCTCATATCTATCTATCTATCTATCTATCTATCTATCTATCTATCTATCTCATATCTATCTATCTATCTATCTATCTTATATCTATCTCATATCTATCTATCTATCTATCTATCTATCTATCTATCTATCTCATATCTATCTATATCATATCTATCTATCTATCTATCTATCATATCATATCTATCTATCTTCTATCTATCTATCTATCATATCTATCTATCTATCTATCTATCTTCTATCTATCTATCTATCTATCTATCTATCTATCTATCTATCTTATATCTATCTATCTCATATTTATCTATATCATATCTATCTATCTATATCATATCTATCTATCTATCTATCTTCTATCTATCTTCTTCTATCTATCTATCTATCTATCTATCTATCTTATATCTATCTATCTCCTATCTATCTATCTATCTATCTATCTTTCTATCTATCTATCTTATATCTATCTATCTCATATCTATCTATCTATCTATCTATCTATCTAAATACAAAAAGTGTAGCAGCCTCTGACACAGCACAAGGGTATATAAAGAACAGAGATGGAAACTGCATTACTGCTATTATTGGCACATATAAACTAATATGGTATAAACTAAATATATAAATATGAGGTTCTTCGTTATACATATTTGATCAAACAGTAGGAAGCCCTGTACCTGCCCCGACAAGGCGACCTCATTAACGTGGAACCCTAACATTAATACCTCTATTGGACCCAAAATGAGTCTACAGTGTGAACACAGGGCAAATAGGATCTAGAGCATACTCTACTTAAAATGGCCTGGGTCAGATCTATCTATCTATCTATCTATCTATCTATCTATCTATCCATCTCATATCATCTATCTATCTATCTATCTATCTATCTATCTATCTATCTATCTATCTGTTTTATCTATCTATCTATCTATCTATCTATCTATCTATCCATCCATCCATCCACCCTCTCTTTCTGCCTACCACCTCTCCTATCATCTGTCTATCATCTATCCATATCTATCTATCCTATCTATCTATCTCATCTATCTATCTATCTATCTATCTATCTATCTATTCTATCTATCTATCTATCCATCATCTATCTATCTATCTATCTATCTATCTATCTATCTATCTATATATGCTTTTTCCTATACTTTTGGTTATAGATTCCTGGGTCATCACGACTACTTTTGCAATTTTTTCTCGTATCTTAGCATTATAGAGAAAATGATTCTTGTAACAAACCAAATCCTGTAGTCTTAGCTCCCAACACCCTTGGCTTCCAATAGCATCCCTCCTGCTAAACTGCTTTAGAACAAGAGCAGGAAGTGTTGTCATAGGGATGCAAAATCCTTTTCACGGTAGTTAATACATCATGAAGTGGATTTTATGTAAAAATCAATAAGGGGGCAATTATAACAATAGAAGTACAACTAACAAGCAGATGGATATTATCCCATCTCCCCCTATTAGCCTCCGGTCGAACATTTCATATAATTTTTATTTCATGTGTTCCTTACAATTTTTATTTTCATGAGGCCTTGGGGTGTTGAGGAAACTTCCAGAAACCTGAACTCCTGAGCCAAGTACATCAAACCTTCTGGAACAGAATATGGGAGATTTGCCGCTTCAAGGAGTAGAAATGGATCATCAATGTGCAATTACGTGAGTTGCAACAATGGGGATAGACGGCTGTGACAGGACCCGGGGACTGCACGCTACCCCCAAACCTCCGAATCCCACAGCTGTCCAGAGCCATATCATAACTAATAAAAACATAGGTATTAATCTTTCATTTGCCATATATCATCCAGATCATCACATGGAAGGGAACATTATAGAATAATGAGAAACTCCCCCCCCGGGAGGTCTCCAGCTGCCATAGGACGGATCCTTCCCACCAATCTTCTAATCTATCACACATGAATGTCTCCATCATCTCAACACACAAGTACAAGCCTAGATCGGCGCTCTCCAACCTGCTACACAACTACAACTCCCAGTAGGTCCACAGTTGGAGCGTTCTCTTCTAGATGATAGGTACAATGCAAAAGTGTAAAAGTAAGATGATTTGTCAAGATGTCTTCATACTGTACAAGGAGAATTCTAAGGAATGTGTGGAATTTAAAGGGAATAGCTAACCAAAAGTGGTCTATGAGAAACACATTTTTAAGAATTTTTAATGATTTTATTTAAAATTTTTCATTCACTCTACATTTTAAAAAGAGTACTATATCCTGCAATGTTTACTCTGTCCACTAAGACTAAAAGCAGCCGTACACTTGCTAATTCTGTAGTTCTTAGTTCTGCTAATTCTGAGTTTTCATTGTGGCAGTGAATTTATTTATATCACAAACAAGACAGACAGAATTACAATAGAAGATAACACCTCTACAGATAACACCCATAATGAACATCACTACAGTCACTACCAATAATAGATGATGTCACAGCTTATCCACTCCGCATGACATCACTGAGGATGAGGAGAGAAAGCAGGACGCAGTATGATGGAGAGGTAACAGAAAGTGAGTATGAATGTTTTTTTTTTTTTTTTTTACACCTCCCCTGGACCTCCATCGATTATATTCAGTGGTTTGAAGACACCCCCGAGTATAATAATGTCACTTTCCTTTTGATATAGCTTTGTCTGGGTTTGCCTTGGAGAGCTAGAAATTATTGATAGATAGGTTCCCAGGAGCCCTACAGTGTTCTACACTGTTTTATAGTTTTGTACGATCCACACTATAAATTGGTTTAAAACATACACTCGTGGACAAAATTGTTGGTTCCCCTCGTTTAATGAAAGAAAAACCCACAATGGTCACAGAAATAACTTGAATCTGAGAAAAGTAATAAAATATAAAAATTCTATGAAAATGAACAAATGAAAGTCAGACATTGCTTTCCAACCAGGCTTCAACAGAATTATTAAAAAAAGAAAACTCATGAAACAGGCCTGGACAGAAATGATGGTTCCCTTAACTTAAAGAGGACCTTTCACGTCCTCATGTATATGCTGTTTTACATACCACTAGAAAGCCGACAGCGCGCTGAATTCAGCGCACTGCCGGCTTTCCCGGGATGTGCCCCGGGGCTGGAGATATCGGGGGTCGTAATTTCACAGTTCACCGTCAGAAGGGAGAGAGGGCGTTCCTCACATCGCAGTTAGACTGTCACGAACGCCCTTCTGACGGTGAACTGTGAAACTACGACCCACAATATCTCCAGCCCCGAGGCACATCCTGGGAAAGCTGGCAGTGCGCTGAATTCAGCGCGCTGTCGGCTTTCTAGCGGTATGTAAAACAGCATATACATGAGGACGTGAAAGGTCCTCTTTAATATTTTGTTGCACAACCTTTTGAGGCAATCCCTGCAATCAAACGATTCCTGTAACTGTCAATGAGACTTCTGCACCTCTCAGCAGGTATTTTGGCCACTCCTCATGAGCAAACTTCTCCAGTTGTCTCGGGTTTGAAGGGTGCCTTTTCCAGACGGCATGTTTCAGCTCCTTCCAAAGATGCTCAATAGGATTTAGGTCAGGGCTCATAGAAGGCCACTTCAGAATAGTCCAATGTTTTCCTCTTTGCCATTCTTGGGTGTGTTTAGCTGTGTGTTTTGGGTCATTATCCTGTTACAAGACCCATGACCTGCGACTGAGACCAAGCTTTCTGACACTGGGCAGCACATTTCTCTCTAGAATCCCTTGATAGTCTTGAGATTTCATTGTACCCTGCACAGATTCAAGACACCCTGTGCCAGATGCAGCAAAGCAGCCCCAGAACATAACAGAGCCTCCTCCATGTCTCACAGTAGGGACAGTGTTCTTTTCAAGATATGCTTCATTTTTTTCTGTCTGTGAACATAGAGCTGATGTGTCTTGCCAAAAATTTCAATTTTTGTCTCATCTATCCATAGGACATTCTCCCAGAAGCTTTGTGGCTTGTCAACATGTAGTTTGGCAAATTCCAGTCTGGCTTTTTTTTGATTTGTTTTCAACAATGGTGCCCTCCTTGGTCGTCTCCCATGAAGTCCACTTTGGATCAAACAACAACGGATGGTGCGATCTGACACTGATGTTCCTTGAGCTTGAAGTTCACCTTTAATCTCTTTAGAGGTTTTTCTGGACTATTTTGTTACCATTTGTATTATCCTTCGCTTTGATTTGTCATCAGTTTTCCTCCTGCGGCCATGTCCAGGGAGGTCGGCTACAGTCGAATGGATCTTAAATTTCTGAATAATATTTGCAACTATAGTCACAGGAACATCAAGCTGCTTGGAGATGGGCTTATAACCTTTACCTTTAACATGCTTGTCTATAATTTTCTTTCTAAGCTCCTGAGACAACTCTTTCCTTCGCTTCCTCTGGTCCATGTTGAGTGTGGTACTCACTATGTCACCAAACAGCACAGCGAGTATCTGTATCAGGATTGTAGACACCGGTGATGCTAATTAGTGGACACACCTTGATTTAACATGTCCCTTTGGTCACATTATTTTCAGGGGAACCATCATTTCTGTCCAGGCCTGTTTCATGAGTTTTCTTTTTTTAAAAATTCTGTTGAAGCCTGGTTGGAAAGCAATGTCTGACTTTCATTTGTCCATTTTCATAGAATTTTTATATATTATTACTTTTCTCAGATTCAAGTTATTTCTGTGACCATTGTGGGTTTTTCTTTCATTAAACGGGGGGTACCAACAATTTTGTCCACGTGTGTAGTGTAGAACTCTCTAAGGCAAACACAGCCGAAGTTATGTCAAAGTGAACTGATGTTATGATACTCTGCGGTCTCTTCAGACACCGCGAGGAGGCCCAAAAGTGGTAACGGAAGGTGAATATGAATTTTTAAAATTTTTTATACCTCCACTGGGCCACCAGAGTATAATGCGGCAGCCATTTTAGGCTGCTGCATTATACCCAAAACGAATCTCCAACTCTTATGTTTCATAAAAAAACAAACAATTTGGATTATTTGGATTGAACCTGGTTTGGTACGAGACGATTCGACCATCTCTATTGCCATTATAGACAGAGCAATAGAGAATGGTTTTGGTACTAGGCAAGGGTAAGGGAACCAGGGGCATGGAGGTTGCAAAGGAAACAATTGTACCTAGGCCCTGGTGACACATGGTATGGGGACCCCATTATTGATATTGTACAGTGCTGGCCAAAAGTATTGGCACCCCTGCAATTCTGTCAGATAATACTCAATTTCTTCCAGAAAATGATTGCAATCACAAATGCTTTGGTAATAATAGCTTCATTTAATTTGTCTGCAATGGAAAACCACAAAAAGAATTGTCAAAAAGCCAAATTGGATATAATTCCACACCAAACATAAAAAAGGGGGTGGACAAAAGTATTGGCACCCTTTGAAAAATCAGGTGATGCTTCTCTAATTTGTGTAATTAACAGCACCTGTTACTTACCTGTGGCACATAACAGGTGGTGGCAATAACTAAATCACACTTGCAGCCAGTTGAAATGGATTAAAGTTGACTCAACCTCTGTCCTGTGTCCTTGTGTGTACCACATTGAGCATGGAGAAAAGAAAGAAGACCAAAGAACTGTCTGAGGACTTGAGAAGCAAAATTGTGAGGAAGCATGAGCAATCTCAAGGCTACAAGTCCATCTCCAAAGACCTGAATGTTCCTGTGTCTACCGTGCGCAGTGTCATCAAGAAGTTTAAAGCCCATGGCACTGTGGCTAACCTCCCTAGATGTGGACGGAAAAGAAAAATTGATGAGAGATTTCAACGAAAGATTGTGCGGATGGTGGCTAAAGAACCTCGACTAACATCCAAACAAGTTCTAGCTGCCCTGCAGTCCGAGGGTACAACAGTGTCAACCCGTACTATCTGTCGGCGTCTGAATGAAAAGGGACTCTATGGTAGGATACCCAGGAAGACCCCACTTCTGACCCAGAGACATAAAAAAGCCAGGCTGGAGTTTGCCAAAACTTACCTGAGAAAGCCAAAAACTTTTTGGAAGAATGTTCTCTGGTCAGATGAGACAAAAGTAGAGCTTTTTGGGAAAAGGCATCAACATAGAGTTTACAGGAAAAAAAAAGAGGCCTTCAAAGAAAAGAACACGGTCCCTACAGTCAAACATGGTGGAGGTTCCCTGATGTTTTGGGATTGCTTTGCTGCCTCTGGCACTGGACTGCTTGACCGTGTGCATGGCATTATGAAGTCTGAAGACTACCAACAAATTTTGCAGCATAATGTAGGGCCCAGTGTGAGAAAGCTGGGTCTCCCTCAGAGGTCATGGGTCTTCCAGCAGGACAATGACCCAAAACACACTTCAAAAAGCACTAGAAAATGGTTTGAGAGAAAGCACTGGAGACTTCTAAAGTGGCCAGCAATGAGTCTAGACCTGAATCCCATAGAACACCTGTGGAGAGATCTCAGAATGGCAGTTTGGAGAAGGCACCCTTCACATCTCAGGGACCTGGAGAAATTGGCCAAAGAAGAATGGTCTAAAATTCCAGCAGAGCATTGTAAGAAACTCATTGATGGTTACCGGAAGCGGTTGTTCGCAGTTATTTTGTCTAAAGGTTGTGCTACCAAGTATTAGGCTGAGGGTGCCAATACTTTTGTCCGGCCCATTTTTGGAGTTTTGTGTAAAATGATCAATGATTTGACTTTTTTTTCATTCTCTTTTGTGTTTTTTCATTGCAAGCAAAATAAATGAAGATATTATTACCAAAGCATTTGTGATTGCAATCATTTTCTGGAAGAAATTGAGTATTATCTGACAGAATTGCAGGGGTGCCAATACTTTTGGCCAGCACTGTAGCTTCAAGTTACACCTCTAAATCTTAACTTCACTCCATATTCAAGAGCTTTAGCACTGGAGGTGAAAGATAGAGGGAGCGACACATAGAAATGTTCTCTTTGTAGATCCAGATTCTGTGTTTTTTATCCTTTGATAACCACATTAGTGTGAGCCAGGTTCTCAGATCTTGCAGCACTGCCTCCGGTTTCCCAGGCATGGCACCAGCTCACATCTGTCAGCTACCACGTCCCTTGTTTGGAAATATTTTCTGATGAGAAAATTAAAATTCCGGGGACTGATACTTGGTATAGCGGTAATGGCACCCGGCACTCCATGTTACACTTTATAAATTAGTTTATATGTATTTTGACATACAGTACGAAAGTTTTAGACAGGTGTGGGAAAAATGCTGCAAAGTAAGAATGATTTCAGAAATAGAAGGGTTAATAGTTTAATACTTTATTTTTTATCAATTAAAATAATGAAGAATGGCCCCCACAGATATAGCCCTGATCTCAACATCATCCAGTCTGTCTGGGATGACATGAAGAGACAGAAGGATTGGAGCAAGCCTACATCCACAGAAGATCTGTGCTTAGTTCTCCAAGATGGCGGCAACAACCTCCCTGCCCAGTTCTGCCAAAAACTGTCTGCAAGTACCGAGAAGAACTGATGGAAGGCAAAGGGTAAAGGTCACACCCAATATTGATGGGATTTACATTTCTCTTTTCTTCATTCACTTAATTTTATTAATTTGCAAAAAATAAAAATAATATTAACCCTTGCATTTCTGAAAGCATTCTTACTTTGCAGCAATTCACCTGCCTAAAACTATTGCACAAAGCTGTAGATCCAGGATTCTGTGTTCTTTATCCTTTGATAACCACATTGAGGTTCACAGATCTTGCAGGATTGCTTCCGGTTTCCCAGGCATGGCACCAGCTCACATCTGTCAGCTACCACGTCCCTTGTTTGGAAATATTTTCTGATGAGAAATATAAAATCCCAGGGATGGATACTTGGTATAGCGGTAATGGCGCCCGGCACTTCATAAATATGTTTATATATAATTTTGTTTGTAAATATTATACTGTATTCATAGTATATATATATATATGTGCATATATATACAAACATATATATATATATATATATATATATATATATATATAGTGATAATTTGGGGAATTAAACTCAAAATGGCGGCTTTTCCTGGTCCGGACAGCGGTGGTTCATGGTACTGGGCGCCGGAAAGATAGCTTTCAGACGGTCCAAGTGTAAAATAAAAGTGGCTTTATTCAGCTTAACTGCAACATAACAAAACAACAAAAACCTATGCCACAGTTAGGGCCTAACTCACCCTTGGCCCCTAACTGTCCGACTGTTACTCAGCTACCAGCAACAGGCCTCTGTGGACGCCAGCCCCCTGGGACAGAGCCCTCTCTCTGTCCAGCTGGCACCACCCTGGGTCCTGCAGGACACTCCAGCCCTCCTGGCGCTCACATACTTACAATATATATGTATATATGTATATATATATATATATATATATATATATATATATATATATAATATAAATATATATTTACACTACTGTGCAAAGGCATTAGGCAGGTGTGGAAAATACTGCAATATAAAAAAGCTTTAAGGGTGAATAGTTTATTTTTGTCAAATATCAAAATAAAATAAATGAACACAATAGAGATCTAAATTCCATTAATATTTTGTGTGGCTATCCAAAACTTTTGCACAGTACTGTACACACACACACACATATCTATCTATCTCTGGAATATGGACATTAATTCCTATTGTGTCTGCCTACAATCACCACTAGGGGGAGTCCACTGCATATTCTTTAGCAACTGTAAATCTGCATAACGTGAGCTCCCTCTAGTGGTGGCTTCAGGTTTTCAGAATTCTAGGATTAATAGTCACCACCCAACTTTCCTAGAAACAGATAACCAGGAAGCATCTGAATGGGATTTTCTAAGCTTAATACACACATAGAATATAGTTAATAGTGAAGAATAATTGTAGTTAGTGTCCCTTTAAGATACTGGTTAAATCCCAGCCTGGGGTATCTTTACTATCCTGTTGCGTCATTGCCACTTACTAATTAATTCATTATGATGTCATAACATAGGGGAGCGATGATGTCACTGCTGCAGGTGCTAAATCTGCACTCTTCATAGAGTCCAATTAAATAAAACTGGCTGATACAAGAAGACAATGGCTGTCCAGGGAGCGGAGTGTCCCTTTAATTACTGCTAATGTTCCCCGTGTGGAGCGTATGCATCTGTTTTTCTTTCTACTTCAATATTTTTGGCTTTGCCACAAATAATATTAAAACTAACATTTTCTGCTATAACATTATCTTATTGCACCGGAGCCAAAGTAAATCCTGTTTTCCGCAGTGTTTTTCTATACAATGTCAGTAATGCAGGATCTCGAGACGGGATTTTTTTTCCCCCTTTTTTTATGGATATTAACTACGCAGAACCAATTGTCCATTAAATGGAGCAAAAAATTGTAAAGCCAGCGCCAAGTCATATATAAATTTTATCTTTATTCTGTAGGAGCGTTGACAATCGTAGATCGGAATGGCTCGTACTGTATTTTTTTAGACACGTTCTATGCAGAAGTGGCTGCAAAATCTCGACTTGTTTCCCAAGAAATGTTCAAGGACAAAGAAAATACAGGAAATATCTCAAAATGAAAAACAAAGTAGTTGCCAATAAGGTAAGAAAAAACACACCAGGAACTATAATAAAACATCTAGTTTTATCTGTTCCTGAGAAAGCTGAATGACGACAATCAATACGGCTGCTTTTACAGCTACTACAATGGTTGACACATTCTGCCTTTTATATATGGCCCCATTAATCCATAAGTAAACCCCAATGTTATAACGCCGGTAAATATAAGTTATCTTATACTATTCAATTGTCTACTTAAGTCTGTTACTGGGAAAAATGGGTGTCATTGTAAAATTCACTTTGTAATTCCCCTACATTACTTATAATGTACTGATCCTGAGTTACGTCCTGTATTATACTCCAGAGCTGCGCTCACTATCTGCTGGTGCAGTCACTGTGTACATACATTACATTACTTATCCTGTACTGATCCTGAGTTCCATCCTGTATTATACTCCAGAGCTGCGCTCACTATTCTGCTGGTGCAGTCACTGTGTACATGCATTACATTACTTATCCTGTACTGATCCTGAGTTACATCCTGTATTATACTCCAGAGTTGCGCTCACTATTCTGCTGGTGCAGTCACTGTGTACATACATTACATTACTTATCCTGTACTGATCCTGAGTTACATCCTGTATTATACTCCAGAGCTGCGCTCACTATTCTGCTGGTACAGTCACTGTGTACATACATTACATTACTTATCCTGTACTGATCCTGAGTTACATCCTGTATTATACCCTAGAGCTGCGCCTCACTATTCTGCTGGTGCAGTCACTGTGTACATACATTACATTACTTATCCTGTACTGATCCTGAGTTACATCCTGTATTGTACTCCAGAGCTGCGCTCACTATTCTGCTGGTACAGTCACTGTGTACATACATTACATTATTTATCCTGTACTGATCCTGAGTTACATCCTGTATTATACTCCAGAGCTGCACTCACTATTCTGCTGGTGCAGTCACTGTGTACATACATTACATTACTTATCCTGTACTGAACCTGAGTTACATCCTGTATTGTACTCCAGAGCTGCACTCACTATTCTGCTGGTGCAGTCACAGCACAGCACTTTGGTGGCTCTGTGGTTAATACTGTTACCTTTCAGCGCTGAGGTCCTGGGTCCATATCTGACCAGTGACAACATCTATGTACAGTTTGTTTTCTCCGTCCTTGTATTAATTTCCATCCACACTCCAAATGCTGATCAGTTATTTGGCTTCCTACTGGGGACTGATGTAAGTGCTGACAATCTCTGTACAGCACTGCAGAATATGTTGGTGCTATATAAACAACAGGAAATAAAGTAAAATGTTATTGTATAAGTCACAGTGCTGATGTGCTGACAAAGACCAGATAACATTGGACAGTAGGGATTACAGCGGGGATAATGCAGACAACGCTCCATACACATGACACTGCAGATCCTGAGCCGGAAGGATAATAATGTTTTCAGAGGCTCCCTAACTGATCAGTGAGTGTTGCCAGGTTCGGGCACTGAAGCATGGCTTCCCCTGGCTCGTGCGCTCTTCTAGTATCAGCCAGTTCGCCGTCAGGCTGCGGCCAGGATCTTTATCTACACACTCGGTGGGTTTTGTCATTCAAGCAAAACAAACACAACCACGTCCAATTTTCTTTGCTTACTTGAATATAACACTACTGAAAGCCTGAGGAGCCCGGCAGAGGGCTCGGCTGCATGTGTATCATCTGCATAAACCGCCAGCCTGCCACGTAACATCCATAAGAGTCACCGCCAGGGTAGCAAGCTATGGGGCGTAACATCCTAGGGTCACCAAAGTTATACCATGATCCCCTTATACTACACATGTTTTCCAATATCTGAATCCTCATTCGCAGGACAATTTAAGCTCCTCCCACAAAACATTCCAGAACTGCCTATTTTGAGGACATTTGGATATCCTTGCCCACCTCACCAGGAAAATGGCGCCTCAATCAGCTTTGAACGAGAAGCTGGAGGCCTTAATCCCCGGGCACTGATCGTGGGTATTAGTACTGGGTATTATACAGCAGAGACACGGCAGCTATGGCGGATACTCAGCTCCAGAGCAGCCGCCATATTTAAATACCCAACATCCGCCGCATTATTATGATGAATGTCGGGAAGGGGTTAAAAAGAAGTGTTTTTAGGGCACGCTTTAAAGTGTTGATGCTTGGAAGTAATTGCATTGTCTGGGGTAGCGCATTCCAGAAACCTGGTGCAGCACATGAGAAGTCTTAGACACAGGAGAAGAAGGTTTGGATTATGGAGGATCTGGATGGTAGGATTTAGATCTTAGCAAAATGAAGGACACAGACAGAGAGGATGTAGGGGATGTAGAAAAGTATCAAGATATAGAATATATTTTATTATTAGTAGTGACTGACAAGGGGAGAAACTTTTTGGAGGGGCTTGGCCGTTGCATTCAGGACAGTTCAGCGAGGGGAAGAATGATTAGTAGAGAGTTGCAAAAATCAAGGCTGAGGGTTTCTTTTTGTTTCTAAGGGCGGATTCTGGAGATGTTTTTGTGGTGCAGGTGACATAAGCATGGAAGTGAGGGAATATAGGCAGTGAAGGAAAGATGCCGCACTCACTAGTTGTAGAGGGATTCACTTTTTTGGGGAGGAAATACTCTTTAAATAGTCCCGATTTGTTCTATGTCCTTGTGCCAGGGGTCGGAGGTTTCTTTCTTTGTTTGCTTGTTTTTGCTTGTTTATCCATTTGGAGTTTCTGCTTTCATTTAGCGCACATTACGGCGCTTGCTGAGGGCGAAGCACGTTCTGCAGACTTTACTTTTTATTTCCCATTGTGAAGAGATAAAGTTGTGGTTTACAACAATGGATGACGTTACGGTAATGATGGATGCAAAACAAGTGTTCATTGTGAGGAGCACGGCCAGGTCAAGTATCTTTACATTCTGTATATTGTAAGACACATTAAGTAATCAGCACAGAATTCTGGACCCTTATCTAGTTTAACCCATTGTCGACAACACTTTAAATATGGCCCCCGCTCATTTTATATGGTGCTGCTTGTTAAAACATAACAACAAGTACATAAATTTGGTATCGCCATATTTGTAACAACCTGCAGGATATAGGTAGCATGTCATTTTGACAAATGCAGTTTTTTTTTTCTAAATCCCCCCCCCATTATGAATTATTTTGCAACTTCTCAGTACATCATACTGAATATTAAATGATATCGCTATGAAGTATCATCATCGCAGCATGTCAATTATGTCTACAGAAACACCGGCGGTTTCCCTATAGGAATAATGGAAGCAGAAAGTCCACAGAGGAAACCTCTGCGAACTTCTGTGCAAGGCACTGCAGGAAGAACCACGATGCGCTGCTGCAGCGGTTTTTCCCACAGTGGTTTTCTGCTGCAGGACGCCACATGGGGCCTTAGGACCTTAAAATGGTTTTCCAAGGTTTAGGTGTTGATGACAAATCCAAAGGATATGTAATCAATATTAGATCGTTGTAATCCAACACCTGGGGCAAGAACTACTTCTGCTTTACAGGCCTATAATGTCATTGGTCAAGAGGCTTCTTTGTACAAATGAATGGGACGGAGCTGCAATACCAAGCACAGCCCCTATACCAGGGGTAGGCAATCTTTTTTGTTCGGCATGCCGATTTTGATTAAAAAATCAAAGTTGTACTCGGAGTGCCGGTCAATAATTGTAAGTCTGACGACCCCTGCACACGGTATTATGTCCCATAACGGCCCCTGCACATGGTATTATGTCCTATAGCGGCCCCTGCACACAGTATTACTGTATGTCCTATAGCGGATCCTGCACATGGTATTATGTCCCATAATGGCCCCTGCACATGGTATTATGCCTCATAGCAGCCCCTGCACACAGTATTATGTCCCATAGTGGCCCCTGCACACGGTATTATGTCTCATAGCAGCCCCTGCACACGGTATTATGTCCCATAGCGGCCCCTGCACACAGTATTATGTCCCATAGTGGCCCCTGCACACGGTATTATGTCCCATAGCTGCCCCTGCACACGGTATTATGTCCCATAGCAGCCCCTGCACACGGTATTATGTCCCATAGTGGCCGCTGCACACAGTATAATATTCTAACTTTTATAATATTCCAATTTTCGACACTCACTAGCTATAATTATACTGTGGGGTTTCTTCAGACCCCAGAGTATAATAAGCGGAAGGCCAAGAGAGATGACAAACATAAAAACAATGTTAACTCACCTTTCCCTCCGCTCCGCAGCCACCCTGTGCTCTTCAGGCGCTTCTGCCTGTAGTCAGCGACCACTGATTGAGTCTCAGGGGTCACGTTGCGTCATTATGCGTAATGACATCGGATGTGACCCCTGAGGTCCTGTCAGCTGTCTCTTACATCAAGGCAGAAGCGCCCGAAGAGCACAGGGTGGCTGCGGAGCTGAGGGAAAGGTGAGTACATTGTTTTTTATGTTTGTCATCTCCCCCGGGGGCTCCGCTTATTGTACTCTGGGGTCTGGAGAGACACCACACTATAATAATAGCAGTTTCGTTTCGGCTGTGTTTGGTCCGATCAAAACTGCTGGGTGAGGACTTGGGCTGCCATGCCAGGGAAATAAGCCTCGCATGCCACTCTTGGCACGTGTTCCGGGGGTTGCCGACCCCTGCCCTACACCATGAGTGGCACTGGACTTGGTAAACACTGAAGAGGCCACAGCATTCATCTGAATGCTGCAACCTCTTTAAACAGCGAATTGGTGGGGGTACTTAGTGTCAAACCCCCATGAATCTGATATTGATGATTTATCTTAAGGATAGGTGATCAATATCAGAGTCCCGTTAACACTCCCATTACAGTAAAAGTGACATTTCCAATGACAAGCTTATAGATCTTCAGATTTCCAAGTTATAAAAGTAAGGTCCATTTGCTTAGAGTCCCACAACCCCATCATTCTAGTGATCAGACATGGACCTTCCCACAAATGACATCTTCAGATATTTGTACGATAAACCTTACATTTGATAAAGAAAAATATTATAGTCTTTACTAATAATCAATTGCTAATATATTGTAATCTTATGGTATATATGTATACTGCTAATTCCTTTATTGCTGGAATTTTTACATGTGGCCCTGTGATGTGAACAATCTGATCCAATTACTTGGAACTTAGTGAGTCCAGAAACATTGTTTTGGATAAGTTAGTCAAAATATTAGATAAGCGCTGCCTTGGAGAGAGATAAGCCTGATGTTTAACATAACTGCTTTAAAAGTGTCTCACAGAGTTATATTAATAGGTAAAAATTTGACCAGTATAGGGGTTGCAGGGGAGACATTGTGGTCCACATTTACTGGATAGTAACAGTAATTTGCACCAAATTTGTTACGAAGCCCACTTTTCCTGTCACTTTCCAAATTTTGCAGCTAAAATGTTGCATGTCGTCATTTGAAGTTTATGCCAAATTCCGCTGCAAACGGTTTTGTAATTGGGTCTGTATGGTTACCGGATCTGCCTCATTTGGGACTATTACGTGGGCACAGTTATTGACAATCTTATGGGTGCATTGGACATGTGCAATGTAGGGTGGGTGTAGTGAAGACATTCAGTGACACTTGTTTAGAGATTAGAATTGTTTACTTGCAAATCTTTCAACGAACACCAGAAACGCCTGCCAAAACTGGTTATCTCTGCTGAAACACCCCATTTTTGACGGCAAACCTGTGGGAGGGGAGTCTCCCTCTCCTCTCACACATATTCTGCCAGGATTACCTTGACAGCTCGATAGTATGTATGGCAAATGTTACTTAAAGGAATTGTCCAGGATAAACAGTTTTAGGACCAGACCACACTGGAAGATACCAGAGCATCGGGGACAGGTGAGTATGGTTTGTTTTTTTGTTTTTTCACCTTCCCTGGTCTCATATCAAAAACTGGTTATCCTGGACAACTCCTTTAATTGAATGCTTTACAGTCTTTGGCTTTCAATAGTATGCAATAGTAGCGCACAAGTCACACTAATTTACTGGCACACTTAACCCTCTGATCACAGGTAACACTCAGAGTCTCTTCCCACTAGCACAACAACAGAGCTACTTCTGGATCCTCAAGCTGAACTGTACACAATCCTCTGGGCTTCCAGCTATTATACTCTTGGGGGACGCTTTGTCTGAACACATGATGAAACAAATCTTCTGAGGTTCGCCCATCCTTAGTCAGAGCAAGAGGGTGACTAACATACTTCCAAGGTCTGTCCACTGGACTCTATATGAACCCGTCCTGACCATCTATGGGGTTCTCCTTCTGTCTTATGACTCTGTGCACTTGTCGGGAAGCTCTGTCTGAAATACTCGTCCAGCCTACTCAGGGATCCAAAATCTGGTGACAGGTTCCCTTTAGAAAAATGATCCAGAGAAGAATTAGGATAGCTATGATATAGTATGGCAGTATCTGGTGTTCAAAGAGTAGAGCAATGTGCATGTCCACCTAATAAGCTGAGTTCTGATGGACACACATGCTCAGTCACTTCCCCCATAGTGTGGTGGAAAGCAGCCAATAGAAATAGCTTCCTGTCCTGCTTGTCAGGGAAGGATCAGGACCTCAGCAGTAGCATGGCAGTATAGGTGCAGGGGACAAAACTGGGAACTATATTGCCAGCTGCAAGAGGGGGGAAGGAGACTAATCCTGTCCAGGGCCTGCCCCATCAAGACAGATTGTCAGCAGCCCTAACAGGAACATATGGATCAAACAATTGATGAAAAGGGTATTTTTTATACTATAAACACTGCTATTACCAGCATTTCTGGACTTTTGGTATGAAAATGATTTATGGAATAACCTCCTTAAACCAATCTCCTTTTATTATAAAATACCTCCCGAGCCTCCCTCTCAGTACACAGACTGGACAAACCATAAATCTTCCTAGTTTCTCCACATTTTGCTTGTATCTTCCTTATTTTATATCCTGAATATAAGTGATTTATTATGTAATCTTTTTGTGCTTCCCGTTGCTAAATCGGGTATAAGAGGATGCCAAAAATCTCCTGGTGTCTGTGCCAAATGTAAAGCCTTGATACATTGTATACCATACAGCGGCATACGTCATCATGTGCACTGTAAAGGACATTATGTGGTGTTTTGTGTTGTATTGTGTGGTATACTTCTTTTGTGATGGCGGTGTATATCAGAATGCAAAATATCATGCACTTTTCTATGCAGTTATTACATAGGTATAATAATAATAATAATAATAATAATAGTCCTTTAATAGTCCCACAGTGGGGAAATTCAGTGTGTTACAGCAGCAAAGATAAGATAAGATAAGCAGATACAAATACAAATACAACATGTACAGGAATGTTCCAAGGTGAGAGGCATTACATTAATAGCAGACAGACAGATAGGACGTAGCAGGGGGGGGGGGGGGATTTAACAGGCAGAGAGATATTTCAGTTCTCTGTATGTAATGATCTCCGCTTAGGTCGGTGTTGGTTGTACAGCCTAACCGCGGTGGGGAGGAAAGACTTCCGATAGCGCTCCTTCTCACACCTAGGGTGGAGCAGTCGTTCACTGACAGTACTGCCCAGCGCGATCACAGTCTCATGCATGGGATGGGAGTTATTCTCCCGCATGGAGCTCACCACGGACAGTATCCTTCTGTCACCCACCACCTGCACTGGGTCCAGTGGGCTCCCCAGGACAGAGCTGGCCCTTCTAATCAGCTTGTCAAGTTTATTTCTGTCCCTGGTTGATATACTGCTCCCCCAGCAGGCCACTCCAAAGAAGATGGCTGATGCCACTACAGAGTTGAAGAAAGTTCTAAGAAGTTCCCCCCGGATTCCAAAGGCTCTCAGCTTCCTAAGCAGGTAGAGCCTGCTGTGGCCCTTCCTGTACAGGACCTCCATATGATCTGCCCAGTCCAGCTTATTGTTAAGGAGCAGACCCAGGTACTTATAGGTGTTCACAATCTCGATGCCCGTCCCCAGGATGTCCACTGGTTTTGGAGGGCATCTGCCTTTACGGAAGTCCACCACCATCTCCTTGGTCTTCCCCGCGTTAATCTTCAGGTGGTTCTGGTGGCACCAGTCCACAAAAAACCGGTTCAGTTTTCTGTACTCCCTGTCATCATCATCTGTGATGAGACCCACTATTGCAGAGTCGTCAGAATACTTCTGTAGGTAGCAGCTGGATGAGTTGCACCTAAAATCAGCAGTGTACAGTGTGAAGAGGAAAGGGGCGAGAACCGTACCCTGAGGTGCCCCCCGTATTACAGATCACGGTACCTGACACACAGTCTTGGGCTCTCACGTATTGAGGTCGATTTGTGAGGTAGTCTAGGATCCAGTTGGAAAGATGGTGGTCCACTCCAGCAAGGCCCAGCTTGTCTCTCAGTAACCTGGGCTGTATGGTGTTAAAAGCACTGGAGAAATCAAAGAACATTATTCTCACCGTGTTCCCTGGTTTTTCCAGGTGAGACAGAGCCCTGTGCAGAAGGTGGATGATGGCATCATCTACCCCAATGCCCAGTCGATAAGCAAACTGGAGAGGGTCCATAGCGGGGCTCACTAGAGGGCGAAGATGTGTGAGAACCAATCTCTCTAAGATCTTCATCAAGTGGGATGTCAGTGCTACAGGTCTGTAGTCGTTGAGGTCCATAGGGTGAGGTTTCTTTGGAACTGGTACCACACAAGAAGATTTCCATAATTCAGGGACTATTTCCTGCCTCAGGCTCATATTATACATATATGTAATTATACCACACAGCTGGTCCCCACAAGTCTTAATTAGCCTTGCACTGATGTCATCTGGCCCTGCGGCTTTCCTCGCCTTGATCTTTTTCATCTCCTTCCTCACCTGGGCCCGTGTGAAGGTCAGACTGTGGTCAGATAAAGACAGATTTCTGGATTTACTGGTCTGTTGGGAAGTAGCCACATGGGGTGAATGGGGTGAAGTCATTGTGGTGAGGGGAGCTGAAGGACATTCTGGGGTGGGAGGAGCTGGTGTGTGATCAAATCTGTTGAAGAATAGGTTTAGTTCATTAAGCCAGTTAACATCTGCCTCAATCTGGCAGACAGACTGTTTATGACCCGAAATTGACTTAGCTAGGTATATCAGCCTGGTGGATGCCTAAAGGATACTCATTGGACATTTGTTGGCCTATGGATCTGTAAAAAATATGTATTGGTGGACACTAGATGGCAGAACTGGATTTTACCTATAGCAGTCACCTTTTCCAGGGTGTCTCATGGTACTCAGATGTTCCCAGGCATTACAGTAGGGCCCAATAGTGAGATACTCACAAGGGTAATAGGGACTCACTAAACCAAACAACACACAGACAACAGCAGACCATAACTAACTGTCCCTAAATCCTTACTTATAGCTACCCCTAAACACATGCCAACAGCTTCCATGACTGACCCTTATTGCCTCTTAAGGTTTCCTTAATGCAAACCCATATCTGCAATGCTGAACCTAACACATACAAGACAAGCACTAAGACCTAGAGACAGGAAAACTAACTAAGCAGTGCAGTGTAGATTAAGAAACAAACAAACTAAAATGTTCAGAAAAGAGAACTGGACTAGAATAACCACAAGAACAAAGCTGAACTATAAGAGGGAAACTTAGCAAGGTACAAGATTCTAGAAATATATAAGTGTAACTTGGAAAACACGCACAGAGCTTACACTATATTCAGTAAATAACTGCAGGAGCCAGGGATATTTAAATCGAGGCTAGCCAATATGAAACTCGTGCCCAAACAAGCCTGCTGCAGACATTGATCAGCTGCTCCACTGATGAATCAGCTGTAAGCCCCAAATAAACTAATAGGTAGGATAATGAAACAATAGAAAGACCTCTGTTGTTCGTAATAGCTGGGAGTATTTCCTGGTACATACACAAAACAAGTATTCAAAGTTGCTTTCCTCCAGGATGATGATTTCTTTGTAGTGCTACCTTTGGGAGGTAGCTACCCTATAAGTCAATGTCTAAAACTTGAACAGGCCCTGTCACATGAATAAGATATAAGCCAAAACTGTTCCATACAGAAAGGTGATCTGTCCAAGCTATCTTGGTCTTAGTCACACTAAAAGTCCTTTTAAAGAGTTAGACATTGGACAAAGGGTGAATACCTCCACTAGGTGGCGCTAAACAATTTTCCTTCACTATGGAGAAGAGATACTTTGTATAGTTATTTTCCCAGGGAACAATGTTTGGCCTATAAGATTTTCTATGCCATCTTGGCTTGACATAAGAACAGTATGGCCGTCAATGCACAGAACAGACGCACCAAACATAGGCAAACTGTACCATTAAAATAATGAGCATTGGTTCCCAAGCAAGTTTCAGGCCATGTAAAAGGCCCATTAAAGAGGAGCTGTCAGCAGGTCTGAAAAGCCCAATGACACATGTCATCTGATTGGTGCAGTCACCCTGAGCAGTTTGGTGTTTTGTTTATCCATATCCATTCAGCCATTCCAAAGGTATAAGCCCTTTTAGTGCTGCTGCAACTTAGGGTCTAGTAGTCAAGTGGGCAGTAACACTGTCACTTTTCTGGGGAAAAATGTTACCTCCCACTTAGTAGATCCTAATTTGAATCAACACTAACAGGGCTTATATCTTAGGAATAGCTGAACTGAACCCCAAAATGTTGAAGGTGACAACGGCGATCAGATGAGACAAGTCATTGGGCTTTTTAGACAGGTTCTTTCTTAAACTTGTTATGCTCTCATTTTGGGTAAAAACCTGTCCATGTACTAGGACTCTTACTAACCCAATATGGATATAAATGCAGAGCTACATATGGATACAATGATGCAGGTTTTTGTCTGTATTTAGTGTCATATAATAGGCTTAAATGTATAACAACATTGATCCACCAACTTGGTTACACCCCTTGCACTCTTAGCAACCACTCGCTATACTAAAAACATCAATATATTTACAGTGTTACCAAAATCTTTCATCTCCTCATGTAATGAAAACGTATGCGAGGTATGGAGGATACATTGACGACGTTTTGCTGTGATACATGTAAAACCATTTTCATCTCTATCTATTTCACATCTGGAAATCGCTGTGACTTCGCTCTAAGGTCCATTAATCTTTTTCCCTCACTTTGTTCTGTTCAGACTTCATGTTCTTAGGAGAGCGCAGAAGTATGCATGTACTTATAGGGAGACGTGGGAACGCCAGCAAAAACATTTCCATCTCATTTGAATACACAGGCGCTCGGAATGGATAGCTTACAAGTTATTGTACAGCTGGGACTGATCAACCTGTGGGAAAGCGAGCAGGTGTAAGGCATCGCATGTCCTGCACTGGATATTAGGGCTGTGGATAATTAATGTATCATATATTATACACATAGACCATAGACATTGATGGAGATGTTCTGTGCGGGACGACACAATGAGTAATAATGGCTGGGAGATGAAGGAGGGGAAGGTGTGGGTCTGTAGTGATGTTCCTAGTTTATGCAGGATTCAGGGGGCTCTCAATTATAATTAGTCAGCTTTTTGGAAGGAAATTGAGCACCTGGATTGAACCCATGCAGATGCAGGGAAAACATACAAACTCCATACAGATGTTGCACCAGCTGGATTCCAATCCAACACGCCACTAAGGAAGAGTAGACAGACTCGGCATTGGACATTGCTGACACCAAGGGAGGAAGGGCCCCATAAACATTGCTATTATGGGGCTGATACAGCTCTTCCTGCTCTCTCCGAACATGCGCACCCACTGGTCTTTGCCTACATGGCCCACTCAATGCAATTAAGATGTTTTTTCCCTTGGGAGCCATCTTGGTTACATAGCAATGCTAAGAAGGCTCCCTGCAACAAGAAGGGTTGCAGAATTTTGGGTAGGCAGAGCCCAGGTTCGAAACCTGGTTGTAATGAGCAGCAGTTTGTGGACTCACCGTGCCACCTAACTGGTTCGACTTTGACCAACTCCCAAGGGCATTGTATAAGTAACCTCCCTGGTATTTGTCCTTTAACCCGCGTACAAGGATCTTGACTTCACTGCAGGCAGATTGTTACCTCTCCTTGTGGTCCCTGTATAGGTGATGGATGGCCTAAGGCAAGCGAAAAGATGCTGCGAAGCTCCAAGTTCATGGGCTGGTGGAGTCATAAACAGCCATTAGGTTAAGACAGGTAGCACTGGTGCAGAAGTCAGAGACGAGCCAAGGTCAGATTAGACAAGTAACTAAGTGTCAAGCGCAGAGTGGCCAACTGAACACAGAAGCTAACCTTCTCAGGAACCAGCAAGTCATGTACCTATATTGCAGAGAAACAGAGTGTCTGGAGGAAGAGATTTATATAGATCAGGGGTTAGCTGGGGTAGGAGAATCTGCCATGTGTGCTGGCCCTTTACGAAGCTGAGAAAGCTGGCATATGCTATATGAGCACACAGAGGGGGATATAGGAATGAGGCTTATGAGGATGAAGAGGGGAGGGGTAGTGGCACACAGAGAGGTGAGTGAGCTGACAGTTGTGACCGTCGGAAGCACACCGACCGAGGTTGTTATGAGTTTTCCAAAGATCTCAGGTTCAACCAAACGCAAGATTTTTGGGATTCACCATCCATGAATCATTATTATACTCCAGGGTCTGACAAGATAACCGGAGTCCCAGGGAAGGTGCATTAAGACAATAAATAGTGATATTTGGAGGGGCTGGTACAGCAGGTGCCAGGGGCAGGGGGTGTACTACAATTCTGCCCTGCTTTGGTCCGGGTGCTTATATACAGAGCTAGGGCAGCAAACTGAATTTTTATCCCAGGCAAAGGATAAGCCAAATTATGAGACTGGTGCTGTGCGGTAAGACTTGCTGCCTCTGTATCTGATTATACATGTTCAGGGGTTCATTGACCGCACTGAAGATTAGATGGCGAGCAGACAGTGAGCATTGCTCAGCGGTCATCCTGGGAACCTTAATCTGGGCTGTATAGCACAGCCTGCTGCTCTGTGATCAGAGATGGTACCTTGGACGTCCAGCGGCACACAGTGTTCACCATGTACCAGACAGAGGGCACTGAACTCCCAGAGAGTGTCTCCTGCTTGATGCTTTTCCCACCGCTGTCCTGAAAATAGGACAGAACTGAGGCGACAACTTTACTGTGCGCCAAACACAAGTGTGCACATAAGGCATTATGTAACACTACATGTTGTACTTGGACGACACTCCAGCTGTTTTCCATTCTGCAAACTGTGTTCAGATGTCACGCTTATGACACAATGTAGCAGAGCTGCACCGAGCCAGGGGAAGCAGGGGGGTCAGCCTCCTGCTGGGAGCATGCAGGACGGGATTTCCAAGTCATACTACAAATGACCTATGACAAAGGAGTAAGATATGGTTAATATGTAGCATGTTATTAATGATAATTTAGTAAAATATATGTAAACTAGAGCCTGTCCCATTCCTGGATTTTAGACTTTTTCAATTAGAAACATAGAAGACTGGCGGCAAAAAAATCCCTCCTGGTCCTGGTTAGACGTGTGTTATCCCAGCCAGACTTACATTCACTTACTGGAAATTTCTCAACCACATCTTCGGGAAGTTTGTTCCAAGCCTCAACTACTCTTTTAGTGATATACTATTTCCTGACTTGGCTTCTGAGCTCCCCTCCAAATAATTCCAGATTGTGCCCCCTTGTTCTTGTGTTCTTCTCTCCTGTACCTTATTTATACCTTTTTTATAACACATTTAAAGATTTCAATCATGTCCCCCTTTCCCTTCTTTGTTGTAAGACTCAGACTCTCCACCATTTTTATAGCCTGTCTTTGCAAGTCTGTACAATTTTATCTCTGCCTTTTATTAGGTGGAGTCTCCAGAACTGGACAGAGTATTCCAGATGTGGGTTCCCCAGCATTCTATACAGAGGGGTCACATTCTCTTCCTACTGGTTATACCTCTAGCTATACAGCCAAGCATCCTACTGGTTATATATCTAGTTATACATCCGACCATCCTACTGGTTATATCTCTAGTTATATATCCAACCATCCTACTGGCTTTACCTCTAGCTATACAGTCGAGCATCCTACTAGTTATATCTCTAGTTATACATCTGATCATCCTACTGGCTATACCTCTAGCTATACAGCTGAGCAACTAATGATTATATATTTATTCCCGCCTACTGGTTTATCTCTAGTATATCCGAGCATCCACTGGCTTCCTCTGCTTACGTCAACACCACTGGTTATATCTCGTTACATCTGACCATCCTACTGGTTATACCCAACACACCAACATCCACGGTATATATCTAGTTATACATCCGACTATCCTACTGGTTATATCTCTAGTTATATACCCGAGCATCCTACTGGCTTTACCTCTAGCTATAGCAGTCGAGCATCCTACTGGTTATATCTCTAGTTATACATGTGATCATCCTTCTGGCTATACCTCTAACTATACAGCTGAACAACTAATGATTATATATTTAGTTATACATCCGACCATCCTACTGGTTATACCTCTAGCTATACAGCCGAGAACCTACTGGTTATACCTCTAGCTATACAGCCGAGCACCTACTGGTTATACCTCTAGCTATACAGCCGAGCACCTACTGGTTATACCTCTAGATATACAGCTAGGCATCCTACTGGTTATACCTCTTACAGCAACACCTACTGGATATACCCTAGCTATCAGCCGAGAACCTACTGGTTATACCTCTAGCTATACAGCCGAGAACCTACTGGTTAACCTCTAGATATACAGCAGGCATCCTACTGGTTAACCTCAGCAACACCGACCACGTACCTCTAGCTATACAGCCGAGCACCTACTGGTTATACCTCTAGATATACAGCTAGGCATCCTACTGGTTATACCTCTAGCTATAAGCGGCGGCCGGCGCGCTATACAGCCTAGATATACAGCTAGGCATCCTACAGGTTATACCCTCTATACAGCCGAGAACCTAGAGTTTATACCTCTGTTACTGACAAGAATCCTACTGGCTATACCCCTAGCTATGCACATTTAATGCACATTTATGGCACTGTATTCTGACGTCCAGAAATGGATTACTTTTTTGTTGACAGAGCTTTGTGAGGGCCTTTTCTTTGTAGGGCACATTGTATTTTTTATTGATATCAACTTTTTGATCACTTTTTATTGCTCCGAGGTCAGGCAAAAGACATTAATTTGACAATCGTGATATTTATTTTTTTACTGTATTCATCATACATTCACCAATATAGAGTTTGGATAGAGCTGACTACAGTGCCCACCCAAACGCCGTGGTCTCTTCAAGCAGCTGATCTGTGGGGGTGTCAGACCCAGCTTTTAAAATATTGATAACCTCTCCTTTCGGAAAACCCCATTAAACATGTATGGTGTACTTACCTGGTGTCCTCTGCTGCCGCCTCTGCTTCTAAATGTACAGTGCTGCGGAATATGTTGGTGCCATATAAATAAAATGTATTATTATTATTCTGTTGCCCCAACTGGCTCTTTCTCTGGAGCACTGTTTGTAACCACAAGCACGTCCCCTGAGCCTTCAGCACTGTGTCTGTCATAGGCCAGTGGAACAGTGACTTACAGACAGTGCTCCGAAGAAATTCAGTGGCGACTTTATCATAAAGCAGATAGGAAGCCAATGGAGTATCAGAAGCAGTGGCAGCAGGACGTAGGACACAGGTAAGTACAACATACATGTCATTTTTTTAGTAGTGTGGATGGTCGCTTTAAACTGCAAATGCCAACAAATTGGGGTATGCAGTCCATGTGTCGGTGAACGGGTTCCAAATGAAGTGTACAAGTTGTATCTTCTTGTTCTGACTGGTTTTGGATCCTGAAGGTTATTGTGGTTTTTAAGATCATCCTTGAATTTTATGTTTTATATAAACAAATCAAGTTCTAGAAACTGAGTCCAAGATCGAGTTGTGCACATAACAGAAACGGATTGTACTGACTACAAACAGATGGCACGAAAAATAACACGATTATAAACAATTCAGGGACTTGGCCGTCATCGTCCCTACACTTGATTGTATAAGTCCCAATGATATAACAACATAATGGGGACAAGTTATTGACCGGTTAGATTGGAAACAGACAATGGTTATCTCTTCTTACATTCCTACATCCCTCTGCTCAGTATGATATCTTATACTGCATGTTTTGTCTTTACAGAGACTGAAAACATGAATGTCATCTGCGCCTTCCCCAAAAACAGAAAACCTCATGAATGTCATTTATGAATTGTGATATTTTTCTCGGTAATTTTTCAGAATTCAGACTTAGAGGTTTCCACAGCAGCCACATATATAACCCCAAGTTGACACAGTGAATGAAACAGCTCTCTCCTCCTCTCTCCCAGCAGGAATTCCCAGCATGACCTCAAGCATTAATAGGTTATATTCAGCTGTTCAATAGCACATTAATAAAACCTTGTCTTTCTGTATATATTGCACAGTCAGGGGTGCATGTTCCATGAGGCAACCTGAGGCCATGGCCTCAGGCGGCGCCTCATGGAATAAACTGGGGGGTGGAATTTTTTTTAATCAGCAGCTACTTATTGTGTTATTTCAATAAACAGCTGCCAATAATTGTTACTCCCCTGTCCATGCTCCTGCCTGGCTCCCTCTAGATGGCGCTACACTTACACCACAATGCTGAAGATACGAGGACGTTAAGTTACGCACAAAGTCCCAGCGTTCTTCAGCGTCAGCCTCAGCACACTCTAGAGGTGGCAGTGGAGGGCGGCCGGGACTGGAGCATGGACAGGTGAGTAAAAATTATCGGCTGCTACTCTGGGTGGGAGGTATAAAAGGGGGTCATTAACTGTGTGGGGGCCATAAATAGGGGGATCATATGCTGTGGGGGGGTAAAAAAAAGGAGTCATATAATGTGCGTGGGCCATAAAAAGGGGTCAGATACTGTGTGTGTGTAGAGCAAAAAAGGGGTCATATACTGTGGGGGGGGGCCATAGGAAAGGGGTCATATACTGTGAGGGGCCATAAAAAGCGAGGTCATATATTGTGGGGGGGCAAAAAAAGGGGGGTTATATACTGTGTGGGGGGACTAAAAAAAGAGGGTCATATATCGTGTGATGGGCCAGAAAAAGGGGGTCAAAAACCATGTGAGGGGCCAGAAAAAGGGGGTCATGTATCGTGTGTTGGGCCAAAAAAAAGGTGATTGTATATCCTGTGGAAGCCAAAAAAAAGGGTGTGCAAATACTACGTGGGGGCCAAATAAGGGGATTTTTTGATCTGCCAATGGGGGTATGTGTCCTAATTAGGACCCATCGTGTAACCAAAGATGGCCAAGTGGGTATCTTTTTGGGAGGGGGGCGTCTTTCAATAGTTTGCATCAGGCAGCAGAGAAGCTAGGTTCACCCCGGTGCACAGCCAAGCTTTTTTTGGCAACTAAAGTCTTTGTTGGCCGTCATGAACGTTTGCAGTATTTTTATGGACGATCGTCAAAATTTGACTAGTGAAACTGTAATGTGTATGACTCAGTTTGGATCCTCTGTTGTCAGTTCTGTCACTTTAGAGGACAAGAATACTGCTGCATGTAGCACTATGCTTGCTTTTAAACTGATAGAGACCCCAATGGAACCCCAACAAACCCCTATTAGAAATCAGTGGGGTCTGTCAGATTTGGAGATGTGGCATCCATTATGAACCAAAGCCATGAAACAGATGTGAAGAGATTGTAAGGCTGATGACTTTCCTTATTTAAATGGTCACTAACTTTTAACTCGCTCAGTCTCATGTAACAGATCATATGATGCTAGACAAAATGTAATACAATGTATTAGAAATGTTGTTGTTTGCTGCCTGAAAACCTCTATACAGTTGTTGCCACTAGGTGTCGCCCTTCTTACTAATTTGCTTTTCATTCCCTGTAACTAGGGAAGTTCTGTCTTTAGAAATTAGCAGGCTCAAGATGGGAACACAATGAGCGGAAGGGAGAGGGGCATTACTCTCTTCACAGCCTCTACAGTGATGGCCAAAAGTTTTGAGAATGATACAAATATTAATTTTTACAAAGTCTACTGCTTCAGTTTTTCTAATGGCAATTTGCATATACTCCAGAATGTTATAAAGAGTGATCAGCTTAACAGCAATTACTTGCAAAGTCAATATTTGCCTAGAAAATGAACTTTATCCCCCAAAACACATTTCAACATCATTGCAGCCCTGCCTTAAAAGGACCACCTAACATCGTTTCAGTGATTGCTCCATTAACACAGGTGTGGGTGTTGATGAGGACAGGGCTGGAGATCAATCTGTCATGATTAAGTAAGAATGACACCACTGGACACTTTAAAAGGAGGCTGGTGCTTGCCATCATTATTTCTCTTCTGTTAACCATGGTTATCTCTAAAGAAACACGTGCAGTCATCATTGCACTGCACAAAAATGGCCTAACTGGAAAGAGTATTGCAGCTAGAAAGATTGCACCTCAGTCAACAATCTATCGCATCATCAAGAACTTCAAGGAGAGAGGTTCCATTGGTGCCAAAAAGGCTCCAGGGCGCCCAAGAAAGACCAGCAAGCGGCAGGACCGTCTCTTAAAAGTGTTTCAGCTGCGGGATCGGGCTACCAGCAGTGCAGAGCTTGCTGAGGAATGGCAGCAGGCAGGTGTGAGTGCATCTGCACGCACTGTGAGGCGGAGACTCTTGGAGCAAGGCCTGGTCTCAAGGAGGGCAGCAAAGAAGCCACTTCTCTCCAGAAAAAACATCAGGGACAGACTGATATTCTGCAAAAGGTACAGGGAGTGGACTGCTGAGGACTGGGGTAAAGTCATTTTCTCTGATGAATCCCCTTTTCGATTGTTTGGAAGATCTGGAAAACAGCTTATTCGGAGAAGAAGAGGTGAGCGCTACCACCAGTCTTGTCTCATGCCAACTGTAAAGCATCCTGAAACCATTCATGTGTGGGGTTGCTTCTCAGCCAAGGGAATCGGCTCTCTCACAGTCTTGCCTAAAAACACAGCCATGAATAAAGAATGGTACCAGAATGTCCTCCAAGAGCAACTTCTCCCAACCGTCCAAGAGCAGTTTGGCGCTCAACAATGCCTTTTCCAGCATGATGGAGCACCTTGCCATAAAGCAAAGGTGATAACTAAATGGCTCAGGGAACATAACATAGAGATTTTGGGTCCATGGCCTGGAAATTCCCCAGATCTTAATCCCATTGAGAACTTGTGGTCAATCATCAAGAGACAGGTGGACAAACAAAAACCAACAAATTCAGACAAAATTAAAGCATTGATTCCGCAAGAATGGACTGCTATCAGTCAGGATTTGGTCCAGAAGTTGATTGAGAGCATGCCAGGGAGAATTGCAGAGGTCCTGAAGAAGAAGGGTCAACACTGCAAATATTGACTTGCTGCATTAACTCATTCTAACTGTCAATATAAGCTTCTGTTACTCATAATATGAATGCAATTATATTTCTGTATGTGATAAAAACATCTGACAAACACACATAAAAACCAGAGGGCAGCAGATCATGTGAAAATAGAATATTTGTGTCATTCTCAAAGCTTTTGGCCATGACTGTACATGTTTCCACACAGCTTTCCTTGCCTGCACATTGCACAGATAAGAGTCTGCAGTCACGGCAAACAGTGAGTGTAAGGATAGTGTATGTACTACTTTTACTACCACTGCTATCTACTTCTGACTAGCTGCGTGTGTCATTTCTGATAGGATGTTAGTCATAGACAGTAGTAAGCAGCTTTCTTGATTCTTAGATTTATATTTTTCTGCGTCAGGGATCTTTTTAGCTCCATCATAACCTGGCTTTGCAGTCCAGTGTCCTGGGATTTCCTATATTATGATCACTTGGGCTTTTCTCAGCTATTGGTTTGCTATTTTACAGTTACTCCTGGCAGAATTACATGTATAGAAATCAGTAGTAATGGATAGGGGAGGGGGCAGGCTGCTCTGTATTGTACACTCCCCCTGCCTCAGAGAGAAATGCAAAATGTGCTGCAGCCATAATGGGGCTATTAACACTAGAAACTGATTGGACATCATGTATAGAGACTTATACAGTCATAGAACAGACTGCCCAGCAGATATTTAAACTCTTCATGAAAACTCAGGTACCCTTCAAGCGATCATAGTCAGGATCACTTGTGATTTTGATTAGTTGTGGCCACACTCGGGTGTAGCTAGTAAATAAAAGCCCCTCTTTTTTTTTTTTGGATTGAACAAAAGCTTTTATTTGCATCCAAGTCTTATACAAAAAATAACAAGGTACTGCGACGCAGCGCATAACTGTATTACAATACCACAATTCAGTCTATATCATTCATCCTTAAGGGATGCGGCGCGGCATACGGCGACAGGAAATACATCCTAACACTACATGCTGCACTACAAACCTAACTGACATACTTTTGGTCAATGCAATAAACACAGACGAGTGACAAAAACAGAGGGACGAGGGGGAGGGAAGGTCACAGGCCCGAAGCTTTATTGATTGACCACAACACACATGAGGGGAGGACAGGCAATGCAAGAAATAATATACTTCCTATACTACCACTACTTCCTACCCTGGCAATAACTAACACATTTTAGGGGGGGACAGGTAAATACAAGAAATAATATACTTCCTATACTACCACTACTTCCTACCCTAACTCTAAACAAAATGGTTAAACGGCAAAAGCATCAAACATGTGATGGGATGGGGAAGAGGAAAGAGGGAAAGGGGAGGGGATGATCACAGGCCCGAAGCTTTATTTGAGTAACACGACAGACATGAAGGGAGGACGGGGAAGGGAAAAAACAGACGTCGCCGAAGACTCAGTCCTCTTCTCCCTCCTCTTCACCGGCCAGGCTATCCAGAATGGCATAGTCCCGCTGCAGGCTGCGGATCAGCCTGCAACAATCCTGAAAAGTGATGTCCTCTCTTCGCAAAGTCAGTCCTTTTCTGGCGAACCAGATAGCGTCCTTGAAACAGTTCACAAGTCGCCAGGCCTCCAGAATGTCACTCTCTCTGTGAGTCCCCTGGAAGAGCCCATACAATACCGCGTGGTACGTCAGGCCCCTCCTGGGTACACAGTCCTCAAAGTCATCTTCCAGCTCGTCCAACAGGCCTTGAGCAAAAGGGCACTCCCAAAAGACGTGCAAAGATGTTTCCTCCTTGTAGGGGCACCGTGGGCAGTACCTCGTCTTGCTCAAGTTGCGGGCATGCATGAACGACCTGAGGGGCAGCCCCCCTCGGATAGCCATCCACGACAGATCCTTGTGCCCGTTGGTCAGCAGACGTGAAGAGACGTTCTCCCAAACGACCTTCGTGGCGTCCGCTGTGAGTCCTGGAACCTCCTCCATGCCATCCCTAGCTCGGATGAGCTTGTGGATGGTCTTTGGCTTCCACAGATCCGGTTTAAGACCCTCCAGCTGGAACTCCCTCACGAACTTGGGCACGTCCTTGTAGAACCACGGGACGGTCCAGTTGTAAGGGACGGAGCTGTCCCATTTCTCCCAGCCGAGTCCTCGCCAGAGGGGGAGCAGGAACAAACGAGACATGGCCTTCCCCGCGGATCCGCTGACTGTACTCAGGGTTCTGCGAACACAATCACAAACAAAAGCCGATCTTAGAAGGGTTGGAATATCGGGGACATTCTTACCTCCCTTGAGCCGGTCCTTGTACATGATGCTCCGCTTCACCCGGTCCATTTTGGAGCCCCACACAAAGTGGAAGACGGTCCTGGTGATGGCCCGCGCCACCGTTGCCAGTGGGGGCCAGGCCTGTGCGGTGTACTGGAGCACAGGCAGGATCTCATTCCTCAGGACGAGCGCCTTTCCCTCGATGGTGAGCTGACGTAGGCTCCAGAGCCCAATTCGCTGATTGATTTTCTTGAGTCTTTCGTCCCAAGACCTCAGGGCGGCGCCTTCCTTTCCGAACCAGACTCCCAAGATCTTGATGAAGTCCGGTTGCACTGTGAAAGGAAAGAAAGCAGGGGAGGCCAGGTGCCACTCTCCGAAGAGCATGGCCTCTGACTTTCCACAGTTCACCTTAGCCCCTGAGGCTCGGCCGAAGCGTTCGCAGGTCTGGACGAGCGTTGACACTGACGACTGGTCAGCGCAGAAGACGGTCACATCGTCCATGTAGAGCGAACACTTGACTTCCAGGTTTCCTGAGCCCGGAGCGATGATCCCTCTGATCCCTCGATTCTGCCGGATAGATTCTGCGAACAGTTCTATAACACAAACAAAAAGGAGGGGAGAGAGCGGGCAGCCTTGTCTGACCCCGGAGCGAACCGAAAAGGGGTCAGTTTTCCAGCCGTTCACCATCACCGAGCTGTGGATGTCAAGATACATGAGGTTAACCATACGACAGAACCACTCACCCACACCAAGTTGGCGGAGGGCTTTCGCCATGAAATCGTGAGAGACACGATCGAAGGCCTTCTCCTGATCCAGACTGACCAGGGCCGCGTGTGCACGGCGGTCTCCGATGTAGTGCAATGTGTCTCTCACCAGGGCTAAGCTGTCCGCGATCCTCCGACCAGGAATGGCGCAGGTTTGGTCCGGGTGGATGACGCTGCCGATGACTGCCTTCAACCTCGTTGACATCACCTTGGCCAGGATCTTGTAGTCCACGTTGAGGAGCGAGATGGGACGCCAATTCTTCAGGTCGCATCTTTCCCCCTTCTGCTTGTACAAGATCGTGATCAAGCCTTCCCGCAACGACGGCGGCATCGTCCCCGCCACCACCATCTCCTCGTAGAGATCTTTCAGATCCGAGCAGATCAGGTCCCCCAGAGCTACGTATAGCTCGGCGGGGAGACCGTCGCTACCCGGAGTCCTTCCGACCTTAAAGGATTTAGCGGCAGCGAGGACTTCGGCCACCGTCAGAGGGGCGTTCAGAGCCTCAGCACCTGTAGGATCAAGAGGATTCGTGATACCTGACAGGAACTCTTGCGCTGCATCTTCGTCGGTGGGTTTCGGGGAGTAGAGGTCGCGGTAGTAGTCGCGGACGACGCCCATCACTTCCTTCTTCCCCCTTCTCATGTTGCCGTCTCCATCCCTCATCTCTGTGACGGGCGTGTGGCCTGAGTGGACCTTTCTGAAAAAGAAAGAGTTACATTTCTCACCCTTCTCCAGATGCTCCACCTTGGAACGGAAGATGATCTGCCGCGATTCCTCCTCAAAGTGCCCCTTGAGACCCTTCTTGGCGTCCTCCAGCATATCCCTGACGTCCCAGCCACAGCGCTCGAGGTCCTGAAGGGAACGCAGCTCGCGCTGCATCTCCCTCAGGTCCCCCTTGCGCCGGGCCGCCTGCTGGCGGCCTCTCGCCTGGAAGAAACAACGGATATTGACTTTAACATATTCCCACCAATCCGACAACCTGCTAAAGGAAAATTTGTCGTTACGAAGGCACACGTAGACATCTCTAATCTCCTCCAACAACTCCTCATTTTCCAGCAAGGAGCAATTCAGCTTCCAGGAGCCGGGGCCGGGTGGAAAACCGTTGCCCACGGCGCCCTCAAAGAGAATACCCCTGTGGTCAGAGAAGAAGCAAGGGATCATAGAGTGGCTTACCTGTGCTACTGACCGAGAGGTGAACACGAAGTCAATCCTGGAACGCAGTGAGCCATCGGACCGACACCAGGTGTAGTTGGCTGATGCCGGCCCCATAGAACCCACCGCGTCCCTGAGAGAGGCCTCGGTCACCATCTCGATCAGCAGTTTAGATGTTACATCAAGCTTCGCCGACGCAGAAGAACTCCTTCCGTCACCCTCCACAGGGCAGTTGAAGTCCCCGGCCAGAATGACCGCCCTGGTGGTAGCGAGCTGAGTGCGCAGGATCTGGAAAAGCTCCAGGCGCTCGTTCTTCATGGGGGAAGCGTACACGTTGATGAGCCTAATAGGCTCCCCCGCCCAGGAACCGTCTATGACCATTAGCCGGCCACAGACGAGCTCCCGGTAGGTTTCAAGCGTGAAGGCGTTCCCCCCTGATGAGAACGGCAATACCTGCGGACTTGCAGTCGCCACCACCCGACCAGTAAGACGGACCGTGGCTCCACTCCCTGCAGAGGTGTCCGTAGGACCGAAGAGAGGGGAGGCCGCACTCCTGCATCATCACGACATTCGCCTTAGCGATGTTCTCCACAAACGACAAAGCTGTCTGACGTCTACTCCTCTCCTTGATGCTCCGCACATTTATGGTAAAGATAGAGATCCCAGCCATAGTGAGAGAAAAAAGAAAAGATTAAACCTTCAAGACAGGTTTTCTAGTTACCGCTCCCGTCGGGGGGTTTCTCCTCCTTCTTGTCCGCAGGCAAGAGTTGCTCCAAGGAGTCTTCAATCGCCTGCAGGGCGTGGGTATCGAAAGCCTCCACCATCTCCACCGCCTCACCGCCGAGGATCTCGGTGATGATTGACGCCGGGGGTTCGGCCAACAGGGTATCCACGTACCGCTCGAGTTCTAAGTCCACCGGGATGGCGTCCTCGGCGGGCTCCACTGCTAACTTTTTGGAGACCTCGTCGTCTTCGTCGGGGCCTTCGCTCTTCTTCCTTTTCCTTTGCTCTGAAACAAGACAAGCGGGAGAGGGGAGGGGGGGAATTCCTCCAAGGAGGGGCCCGCAGCAGCTGGAGGGGGAGGTGTTAGTGCTGCTGGGGGGAGGGAAGCCCGGGGGGGAGGGGTGAGGGGGGGCAGGGGTGGCCACTGAGGTGATGGGGGGAAGGAGAGGGATAACCTCAGTGGGGGGAACACTGGGAGGGGGGGGGAGTCGTCCGCTTACCCTGCTCAGGCTTTTTCTTGGGCTGCTGCGGCGGCTGCGGCTTCTGCTTCTGCTGCTGCTGCTGCTGCTTACCCTTGCTCTGCTCCGGTTTCTGGGGATTCCGGGGCTTCTGAGTGTCTTTGGGCTTGGTCGCTGGCTTCTTCTTGGCCGGCGCGGCGGGCGCGCCGGCCGCGAAATCCGCCGCCACCCTCGCCCAGGATCTCTTCGGGCACCCCTTGTAGGCGTGGTCCGCCTCCCCACACAGATTACAGGTCTTCCGTGTGGGGCAATCCTTCGTCTCGTGCCCCACCACACGGCAGTTCCTGCAAGCGTTCTCCTTGCAGGCCCTTCCTTCGTGCCCCTCCTTACCACACTTGCGACAGCAGCGCGGCATATCGGGGTAAAAGATGAGCCCGTAGGAGTTCCCGAGCGAGAACACCGGCGGCAGATGCACGAGGCCGTTGGAGTTGTGGGGGTCCCTGTGGAGGCGGACTACGGCTGACCACTTACTGTTCCAGAAGCCGAGACTGTTCAGGATCTTGGACGGCTCCTTGACCACAGTACAGTACCTGCTCAGGAACGTGGCTACGTCGCTGCCTGGGGTGTGCGGATTCCTCATCGCCACCGTGATCCGTCTCTCGTTCTGTTGCACTGGGCAGCTGCCCACGAACATCCTGAAAGGGGATCCCGGCAGCGCTGACTTCACCGCATCCCAATACCTCCTGCATATGTCCACGGAGGCAAAAGTCACAAAGAAAATCCCTGTGACGAAGGCGTGGACTGCCAGGGTCTCGGCTTTGGAAAAGCCCTGCTCCAGGACCATCTTTTGACAGAAAATTTTCTCTGTCATGTTTGGACGCTTTCCGTCCACCTCCTTCAGCCTCAGAGTCACCGTTTGCCTCATCCAGGGCTCCAAGGTTGGAGCCCCCTGAGTCGGCAGCAGGTTTCCCGTCTGGCCGGCGGAAGCGGACGGAGAGACGTCCGAGATGGCCGCCGGAGCCTGGCTTACCTTGGCCTTGCCCCCGGCTGGTCTCCCCGCCTTCTTGGGGATGGTTCCTTGTGTGGCCATTACCTCCTGGCACCGGGCTGTCCCACGAAGACTCTGGGCAGAGAACTGTCCCTCGGCGCTCCTGAAGTCTTCTCCTGGAGTTTCAGCTAGGCTCCGCCCCCTAATCTGAATATCTCCCGAAGCTCCGCCTCCCGAAGTCCAAGTCGTTCTCTCTCCCTGAGCTTCCCGGGATGTGCTCACGGTGGGTTGTCAGCTGCTTCTCCCTTGCTGGCGTCGGTCTTCGATGGCGAAGGTCTCGAAGGCGCTAGAGGGCTCGCCCTCTCGGTCTAAAGGCAGATCAAATGCAGCACTGCTCCCCCGTCCAATAAATGGCACTCGGTTTATCCTGGAAATTTCGGATATGGGCGTCCGAGCGGATCCGCTTTCTGGCGTCCCAGAAGTTTTACCGGATATTGCTATCCGAACGGTTCCTATTCCAGTTCCCCTCGCACCAGATATTGAACTGATAGGAACAGATACTACACTTGATCTTAGCCAAAAGGCCGAGAAGTAAATAAAAGCCCCTCACTCCAGTTGTCAAGTACATATAATAGTAAACCTGTCACTGATTAGTTTGCTATGCATGGGCTAACCCATAAGCGTATGTTTACAAATAAATTGGGGAGTCTTAAAGGTGGAGAAGTAACTTGCACCCTCTACTGTATGACTGCACCCCTGCTTACAGGTGAGGGTCCTTTGGAAAAGTATGTAAATTGTATGTAGAGAGATAGATTTCTTCCTTATAGAGGAGAGCTAATTTGCATACTTTTCCCAGCCAGCATTGCCTGTAAAACTCTTTACATCGACTAGCTCTCCATAAGGGATAACAGCGCCTCATTTTAGCTTCCACATTATGGCTACAACAATTGGCCGCCTCTTGAGTGGTGCTACTGAACTGACTTTGGATCACCGCAGGTCCCACATTTTTAAGGGGCGAGGGTACATAATGTAAAATGAGGAAAAAAATCTAAAAACAAACCAAAGGGCTAGACAAATAAAGAGAACACAGAACAATTTGCAAGAACTTGAAGAGGTTTATTGTGTTACGCCGCCTGTTGCAATGTGTACATATAGTCCGGATAGACCTTCCATGGAATAACACATCTGGGAGTTCAGACAAATATTACCTTGGGGCAAAAATACTGCCTCACCCCATCCTGGGGGGATACACACAGACCTGGACTTGTTATGCGTGCAACTTTGAAATTGCTTTTAAACCTCTATTCTATATTGATAATACATGTCAGTGCATTATTCCTTGCTATATACAGTACACCTCAGCTGCTGCACAACCTCTTTTTGAAGAGTATAATGTTGTTAAAGAATATCTTTTTAAAGGTGATGGGCAGGCAGTAGCAGCATGACAGCCAGCTATATAAAGGAATTACAGACTCTACAGCAGAAGAACGGCTGGACATATTGAATTACTAAACTAATTAAAATGTTCATTAATTTAATATTTAGGAAGCAAACAATAAAAATATATGAAAGAACCCCTTTAAATGAGATATGTAGAATAAGATAGACTTGCCTGCTCTCTTTCAAAGATAGCGCCACACTTGTCCACAGGCTGTATGTAGTACTGCAGTTGAACCCCATTCACGTTAATAGAGCTGAGTTATCATAGAGAAACAACCTATGGACATAAGCCCTTTAAATAGAACCTAGAACCTCTTGTCAGAAGAGGATGCCTCTGGTGCTGACCTTTTCCCTGGTAATTTGCATTGTGCTGATTTGCGCCTCCTCTATGATTAGATCTTCCATCAGACTCATCTTCTTTTGTTGGGATTTGTCCCAATACTAATTGTGTTTATGAATCCAAAGAAACAAAACAAACAATTGTGATCAACGAAGCGCATGTAGTAATCTCGGCGAAAGGTGAACCACATGTCTCCTCAGCCGCGCTGCTCAATGTCCTCTATGTCATTGACTGGCCGCAAGAAAGGTATTATTAGTACAGAATGCCAGGCCTATAAAAACAATTCATGGAGCCACTGCTGAAGATTCATCAGAGCGGAATACAGGAATGGCTGCACCTATATCAGCCCCAGACCAGTATTATTGTAAACCTTATACTGACTTGAGTTATATCCTGTATTATACTCCAGAGCTGCACTCACTATTCTGCTGGTACAGTCACTGTGTACATACATTACATTACTTATCCTGTACTGATCCTGAGTTACATCCTGTATTATACTCCAGAGCTGCACTCACTATTCTGCTGGTACAGTCACTGTGTACATACATTACATTACTTATCCTGTACTGATCCTGAGTTACATCCTGTATTATACTCCAGAGCTGCACTCACTATTCTGCTGGTACAGTCACTGTGTACATACATTACATTACTTATCCTGTACTGATCCTGAGTTACATCCTGTATTATACTCCAGAGCTGCACTCGCTATTCTGCTGGTGCAGTCAATGTATGTACACAGTGACTGCTGGTGCAGTCACTGTGTACATACATTACATTACTTATCCTGTACTGATCCTGAGTTACAGCCTGCATTATACTCCAGAGCTGCACTCACTATTCTGCTGGTGCAGTCACTGTGTACATACATTACATTACTTATCCTGTACTGATCCTGAGTTATCTCCTGTATTATACTCCAGAGCTGCACTCACTATTCTGCTGGTGCAGTCACTGTGTACATACATTACATTACTTATCCTGTACTGATCCTGAGTTACATCCTGTATCATATTCCAGAGCTGCACTCACTATTCTGCTAGTACAGTCACTGTGTACATACATTACATTACTTATCCTGTACTGATCCTGAGTTACATCCTGTATTATACTCCAGAGCTGCACTCACTATTCTGCTGGTGCAGTCACTGTGTACATACATTACATTACTTATCCTGTACTGATCCTGAGTTACATCCTGTATTATACTCCAGAGCTGCACTCACTATTCTGCTGGTGCAGTCACTGTGTACATACATTACATTACTTATCCTGTACTGATCCTGAGTTACATCCTGTATTATACTCCAGAGCTGCACTCACTATTCTGCTGGTGCAGTCACTGTGTACATACATTACATTACTTATCCTGTACTGATCCTGAGTTACATCCTGTATTATACTCCAGAGCTGCACTCACTATTCTGCTGGTACAGTCACTGTGTACATACATTACATTACTTATCCTGTACTGATCCTGAGTTACATCCTGTATTATACTCCAGAGCTGCACTCGCTATTCTGCTGGTGCAGTCAATGTATGTACACAGTGACTGCTGGTGCAGTCACTGTGTACATACATTACATTACTTATCCTGTACTGATCCTGAGTTACAGCCTGCATTATACTCCAGAGCTGCACTCACTATTCTGCTGGTGCAGTCACTGTGTACATACATTACATTACTTATCCTGTACTGATCCTGAGTTATCTCCTGTATTATACTCCAGAGCTGCACTCACTATTCTGCTGGTGCAGTCACTGTGTACATACATTACATTACTTATCCTGTACTGATCCTGAGTTACATCCTGTATTATACTCCAGAGCTGCACTCACATTTTACAAGTTCCAAAGCTCTCTCCATATTTCCTAAGTGTTGATGTTTGCACAGAGTGTCGGTTACATGCGGTATCAGCTCTGCTATTATTGGTGTGTACAGATCACACACACCCTTCACGCTATTGCTAATACCTTTCAGCTATATACTCTTTGCCTCCATTATCAGCATATAATCAGATGCATTAATTGACATTCTTTTAGAAAACAGATCCCATGACCCCCCTCTAGCTCCTCCTGGTCAGTGTTTACTTAAGCACCCCCTGACAGGCCATATTTACAACATTAGAAACATCTTGTTAATATGTTTGCTTAACGACATAAAAAGTGTTCTTGGCCTGCGAATAATCGGACGACCGTAAAACCGTCTTTTTTGAAGAGGCTTTGAGTGAGACAAATGACAGCCGATAGCGCGCTGTAGATTGTGAGCGCTGTTATCAATCCTCATGGAGTTTGTTATTGTGATTTAATTATGGAAATATTAGGCAAATACTGACGTTTAGATATCAAAGGTCAGGGAGTGACAGGACCACATAGAGACTTGGATGCTGGATCTTCAGAAACGCGTGCGCTGCCCGGAATAATGGCGATGTATAATATATTACACCAAGAGAAGAGATACAAGTTATCTAAATAATATGAGAAGCCACACATGTCTAATTACTAACAAATACAGCAGCGGACAGATGCTGAGAGGTTATATGCCCAGCTTGTTTATTAAGAAGAATGAGCGTAATATTATACATGTGATGGTTACCTTCTACTCATTTCACACTATATGTTCATCTTTATGGTCTATATATAGAGACCAGGGCCTCTATATATAGAACATAATAGGGCCACATCAGCCTTATGGTTGTCTTCAAAGGACTGTTAGTAATTCGGCGACTATACAAATGTATCTCTGCCCGTTATGTGTAGTTACATTTATAGCCCATTGAAGGCAACCATGAGACTGATGTTACCATATTCTTATATAACACAAACAGGTTTGTAAAAATGCTTACCTGTTTTGTTTTCCAGCTGGATGTCCCGACCCCCATAGGTAATAGTGTCCTAATTATCTCCCCCATAGTTAATAATGTCCTAATTATCCTGCCCTACATGTAATAGTGTCCTAATTATCTCCCCCATAGGTAATAGTGTCCTAATTATCCCCCCATAGGTAATAGTGTCCTAATTATTCCCCCCCATAGGTAATAGTGTCCTAATTATCCCCCCATAGGTAATAGTGTCCTAATTATCCCCCCATAGGTAATAGTGTCCTAATTATCCCCCCATAGGTAATAGTGTCCTAATTATCCCCCCATAGGTAATACTGTCCTAATTATCCCCCCATAGGTAATAGTGTCCTAATTATCCCCCCATAGGTAATAGTGTCCTAATTATCCCCTCATAGGTAATAGTGTCCTAATTATCCCCCCATAGGTAATAGTGTCCTAATTATCCCCCCATAGGTAATAGTGTCCTAATTATCTCCCCCATAGGTAATAGTGTCCTAATTATCTCCCCATAGGTAATAGTGTCCTAATTATCCCCCCCATAGGTAATAGTGTCCTAATTATCCCCCCATAGGTAATAGTGTCCTAATTATCCCGCCCTACATGTAATAGTGTCCTAATTATCTCCCCCATAGGTAATAGTGTCCTAATTATCCCCCCATAGGTAATAGTGTCCTAATTATCCCGCCCTACATGTAATAGTGTCCTAATTATCTCCCCCATAGGTAATAGTGTCCTAATTATCCCCCCATAGGTAATAGTGTCCTAATTATCCCCCCATAGGTAATAGAGTCCTAATTATCCCCCCATAGGTAATAGTGTCCTAATTATCTCCCCCATAGGTAATAGTGTCCTAATTATCTCCCCATAGGTAATAGTGTCCTAATTATCCCCCCCATAGGTAATAGTGTCCTAATTATCCCCCCATAGGTAATAGTGTCCTAATTATCTCCCCATAGGTAATAGTGTCCTAATTATCCCGCCCTACATGTAATAGTGTCCTAATTATCTCCCCCATAGGTAATAGTGTCCTAATTATCCCCCCATAGGTAATAGTGTCCTAATTATCCCCCCATAGGTAATAGTGTCCTAATTATCCCCCCATAGGTAATAGTGTCCTAATTATCTCCCCCATAGGTAATAGTGTCCTAATTATCTCCCCCATAGGTAATAGTGTCCTAATTATCTCCCCCATAGGTAATAGTGTCCTAATTATCTCCCCCATAGGTAATAGTGTCCTAATTATCCCGCCCTACATGTAATAGTGTCCTAATTATCTCCCCCATAGGTAATAGTGTCCTAATTATCCCCCCATAGGTAATAGTGTCCTAATTATCCCCCCATAGGTAATAGTGTCCTAATTATCTCCCCCATAGGTAATAGTGTCCTAATTATCTCCCCCATAGGTAATAGTGTCCTAATTATCCCCCCCATAGGTAATAGAGTCCTAATTATCCCCCCCATAGGTAATAGTGTCCTAATTATCCCCCCCCCCCATAGGTAATAGAGTCCTAATTATCCCCCCTACAGGTAATAGTGTCCTAATTATCCCCTCATAGGTAATAGTGTCCTAATTATCCCCCCCCCCCCACAGATAATAGTGTCCTAATTATCCCCCATAGGTAATAGTGTCCTAATTATCCCCCCCCATAGGTAATAGTGTCCTAATTATCCCCCCATAGGTAATAGTGTCCTAATTATCTCCCCCATAGGTAATAGTGTCCTAATTATCCCCCCATAGGTAATAGTGTCCTAATTATCTCCCCCATAGGTAATAGTGTCCTAATTATCCCCCCATAGGTAATAGTGTCCTAATTATCCCCCCATAGGTAATAGTGTCCTAATTATCCCCCCCATAGGTAATAGTGTCCTAATTATCCCCCCATAGGTAATAGTGTCCTAATTATCCCCCCATAGGTAATAGTGTCCTAATTATCCCCCCCATAGGTAATAGTGTCCTAATTATCCCCCCATAGGTAATAGTGTCCTAATTATCCCCCCATAGGTAATAGTGTCCTAATTATCTCCCCATAGGTAATAGTGTCCTAATTATCCCCCCATAGGTAATAGTGTCCTAATTATCCCCCCATAGGTAATAGTGTCCTAATTATCTCCCCCATAGGTAATAGTGTCCTAATTATCTCCCCATAGGTAATAGTGTCCTAATTATCCCCCCCATAGGTAATAGTGTCCTAATTATCCCCCCATAGGTAATAGTGTCCTAATTATCTCCCCATAGGTAATAGTGTCCTAATTATCCCGCCCTACATGTAATAGTGTCCTAATTATCTCCCCCATAGGTAATAGTGTCCTAATTATCCCCCCATAGGTAATAGTGTCCTAATTATCCCCCCATAGGTAATAGTGTCCTAATTATCTCCCCCATAGGTAATAGTGTCCTAATTATCTCCCCCATAGGTAATAGTGTCCTAATTATCTCCCCCATAGGTAATAGTGTCCTAATTATCTCCCCCATAGGTAATAGTGTCCTAATTATCCCCCCCCATAGGTAATAGAGTCCTAATTATCCCCCCCATAGGTAATAGTGTCCTAATTATCCCCCCCATAGGTAATAGTGTCCTAATTATCCCCCCCCCATAGGTAATAGAGTCCTAATTATCCCCCCTACAGGTAATAGTGTCCTAATTATCCCCTCATAGGTAATAGTGTCCTAATTATCCCCCCCCCCATAGATAATAGTGTCCTAATTATCCTCCCATAGGTAATAGTGTCCTAATTATCCTCCCATAGGTAATAGTGTCCTAATTATCCTCCCATAGGTAATAGTGTCCTAATTATCCCCCCTACAGGTAATGGTTCTCCCCCATAGGTAACAGAGTCCTAATTATCCCCCCCATAGGTAATAGAGTCCTAATTATCCCCCCCATAGGTAATAGTGTCCTAATTATCCCCCCCATAGGTAATAGAGTCCTAATTATCCCCCCTACAGGTAATGGTTCCCCCAATAGGTAATAGTGTCCTAATTATCCCCCCCTACAAGTAATGGTTCCACTCCATAGTGTAGTTATCCCCCCCACGGGTGATAACCCCTCCATAGGTAATAGTGCCCTAATTATCCCCCCCTACAGGTAATAGTTCCCCCCATAGGTAATAGTGCCCTAATTATCCCCCCCTACAGGTAATAGCCGCCCATTGGTAATAGTTCTCCCCCACACATAAGTAATAGTGGCCTAATTATCACCCCCTACGGGTAACAGTCCCAACATAGGTAACAGTCTCTCCCCCACACACATAGATTTTGGCGACTCCCACAGGTGGTAGTTCTCCCCACCCCATATCAAATTACATGCTTAATTCCATACATACCTCTTCTTTCTGCAAATTGCTGATGCGCCACCTGGCACAATAGCACCCCACTAGGCGCAATAGCACCTCCATCTGCAGTAGATAAACTATTGACTTAAGAGTGATTAGTAAGTTACAAATTGGATTAATGGGATATACAACACAGTTTTGTAATTGGTTGACACCATAGAACTTTACTGTCTTTAGTGGCTTACCTGCAGGGATGGAGTCTCCTTCTCCTCCACCATGTGTTTTCTCAGGGCTGTCTTGACATAGAACATAGAACATTGGCAAACTAATTACAGGCCCACATTAACAGTAAGTAACATCAGCACTTACGTTGTGTATTTACAGTCTACAAACTCAGGACTGGCAAACTGTAGCCTAACTGCCCACCGGGTACAGGGGAGAATATATACTGCACACCTGTTATATGTTGCTCCAACTGACATCCACATGTCTGACAAAACCCACACTCTCAGAGCATATGAATAGGAAGCACCGTCCCTTTATTTACACCACAGTTTGTATTGACCACAATGCAGTCACAGAACGGTTTTCACCTAAGGTATCCGAGGTTTTCATCCCAGCCATTAGTGCTCAGGGCAGCGAAGGGCAGGAAAGCACAATCACCCTCTAGAGGACGGCTGTGATTGACATCTGCTCTCCAGACTAGCAACTAGGATCAGACAAAATTGTCATATTATGTGTTTAACCCTGTAAATAGAGAAAAGGGTTGTATGAACAGATCAGAATCGATGTTACACTTAATCTGCCAGTGGGAATGTGTGTGTAATGTGTATGTACATTGTGTGTAATATGTATATGTGTGTAATATGTAGTATGTATGCATCTTATAGCATTACTACATAAGCATGCAGTATAGTGGTATGATGTATATGTGTGATAGCAGTACTTGTGACATAGCACCACTATCTATCTATCTCTCTATCTATCGATCGTCGACATCTATCTATCTATCTCATATCTATCTATCTATAATTATCTATCTCATATCTATCTATCTATCTACCTATCTCATATCTATCTATCTATCTATCTATCTATCTATCATTATCTATCTATCTATCTATCTATCTATCTATCAATCATTATCTATCTCATATCTATCTATCTATCTATCATTATCTATCTATCTATCATTATCTATCTCATATCTATCTAGCTATCTATCTATCTATCATTATCTATCTCATATCTATCATTATCTATCTCATATCTATCTATCTATCTATCTATCTATCTATCTATCTATCATTATCTATCTCATATCTATCTATCTATCTATCTATCTATCTATCTATCTATCATTATCTATCTATCTATCTATCCTATCTCATATCTATCTATCTATCTATATCTCATCTATCTATCTATCTATCTATCTATCTATCCCATATCCATCTATCTATATATCTATCATTATCTATCTATCTATCATTATCTATCTATCTATCTCATATCTATCTATCTTTATCTATCTATCTATCTCATATCTATCTATCTATCTATCTATCTCATATCTATCTATCTATCTATCTCATATCTATCATTATTCATCTATCTATTTATCATTATCTATCTATCTATCTATCTATCTAATATCTATCTATCTATCTATCTATCTATCTATCTATCTAGCTATCATTATCTATCTATCTATCCCATATCTATCTATCTATCTATCTATCTATCTATCTATCTATCTATCTCATATCTATCTATCTATCTATCGATCTATCTATCATTATCTATCTATCTATCTATCTATCTCATATCTATCTATCTATCTATCTATCTATCTATCTCATATCTATCTATCTATCTATATAAATATCTATCTATCTATCTATCTATCAATCGTTATCTATCTCAGATCTATCTATCATTATCTATCTATCTATCATTATCTATCTCATATCTATCTATCTATCTATCATTATCTATCTCATATCTATCTATCTATCTCATATCTATCTATCTATCTATCTATCTATCTATCTATCTATCTATCTATCATTATCTATCTCATATCTATCTATCTATCTATCCATCCATCTATCTATATATCTATCATTATCTATCTATCTATCTATCTATCTATCTATCTATCTCATATCTATCTATCTTTATCTATCTATCTATCTCATATCTATCTATCTATCTCATATCTATCTATCTATCTATCTATCTATCTATCTCATATCTATCTATCATTATCCATCTATCTATTTATCATTATCTATCTATCTATCTATCTAATATCACTATCTATCTATCTATCTATCTATCTATCTATCATTATCTATCTATCTATCCCATATCTATCTATCTATCTATCTATCTATCTATCTATATCTATCTATCTATCTATCTATCTATCTATCTATCTATCTTATCTATCTATCTATCTATCTATCTATCTATCTATCTATCAATCATTATCTATCTCAGATCTATCTATCTATCTATCTATCTATCTATCTATCATTATCTATCTCATCTCTATCTATCTATCTATCTATCTATCATTATCTATCTCATATCTATCTATCTCATATCTATCTATCTATCATTATCTATCTATCTATCTATCATTATCTATCTATCTATATCTATCTATCTATCTATCTATCTATCTATCATCTATTTATCTATCTATCTATCATTATCTATCTCATATCTATCTATCTATCTATCTATCTATCTCATATCTATCTATCATTATCTATCTCATATCTATCTATCATTATCTATCTATCTATCATTATCTATCAATCTATCTATCTATCTATCTATCTCATATCTATCTATCTATCTATCTATCTCATATCTATCTATATAAATATCTATCTATCTATCTATCAATCGTTATCTATCTCAGATCTATCTATCATTATCTATCTATCTATCTATCTATCTATCTATCTATCTATCTATCATTATCTATCTCATATCTATCTATCTATCTATCATTATCTATCTCATATCTATCTATCTATCTCATATCTATCTATCTATCTATCATTATCTATCTCATATCTATCTATCTATCTATCTATCATTATCTATCTCATATCTATATATCTCATATCTATCTATCTATCATATCTATCTATCTATCTATCATTATCTATCTATATCTATCTATCTATCTATCTATCTATCTATCTATCTATCATCTATTTATCTATCTATCTATCATTATCTATCTCATATCTATCTATCTATCTATCTATCTATCTATCTATCTCATATCTATCTATTATTATCTATCTCATATCTATCTATCATTATCTATCTATCTATCATTATCTATCAATCTATCTATCTATCTATCTATCTATCTATCAATCATATCTATCTATCTATCTATCTCATATCTATCTATCTATCTATATAAATATCTATCTATCTATCTATCAATCGTTATCTATCTCAGATCTATCTATCATATCTATCTATCTATCTATCTATCATTATCTATCTCATATCTATCTATCTATCTATCTATCATTATCTATCTCATATCTATCTATCTATCTCAACACTATCTATCTATCTATCTATCTATCTATCATTATCTATCTCATATCTATCTATCTATCTATCTATCTATCTATCTATCTATCTATCTATCCCATCTATCTATCTATCATTATCTATCTATCTATCATCTATCATTATCTATCTATCATTATCATATCTATCTATCTTTATCTATCTATCTATCTCATATCTATCTATCTATCTATCTATCTATCTCATATCTATCTATCACCACTATCTATATAAATATCTATCTATCTATCTATCTATCTAATATCTATCGTTATCTATCTCAGATCTATCTATCATTATCTATCTATCTATCTATCTATCTATCTCATATCTATCTATCTATCTATCTATCTATCATATCTATCTATCATTATCTATCATCTATATCATATCTATCTATCTATCTATCTATCTATCTATCATTATCTATCTATCTATCTATCTATCATCTATCTATCTATCTATCTATCTATCATTATCTATCTCATATCTATCTATCTATCTATCTATCATTATCTATCTCAATCTATCTATCTCATATCTATCTATCTATCATTATCTATCTATCTATCTATCTATCTCATATCTATCTATCTATCATATATCTATCTATATATCATCTATCTATCTATCTATCATTATCTATCTATCTATATCATATCTATCTATCTATCTATCTATCTATCTATCTATCTATCTATCTATCTATCATATCTATCTATCTATCTATCATATCTATGTATCTCATATCTATGTATCTCAATATCTATCTATCTATCTATCTATCTATCTATCTATCTATCTATCATCTATCTATCTATCTATCTATCTATCTATCTATCTATCTATCTATCCCATATCTATCTATCTATCATATCTATCATATCTATCTATCTATCTCATATCTATCTATCATATCTATCTTATCTATCTATCTATCATTATCTATCTATCTATCTATCAATCATTATCTCAGATCAATCTATCTATCTATCTATCTATCTATCTCATATCTATCTATCTATCTATCTATCATTATCTATCTCATATCTATCTATCATTATCTATCTATCATTATCTATCTCATATCTATCTATCTATCTCATATCTATCTATCTATCTATCATTATCTATCTATCTATATCTATCTATCTATCTATCATCTATCTATCTATCATTATCTATCATATCTATCTATCTATCTATCTATCTATCTATCTCATATCTATCTATCAAACATATATATCTATCATTATCTATCTATCTATCATTATCTATCAATCTATCTATCTATCTATCTCAACACACTATCTATCTATCTCATATCTATCTATCTATCTATATAAATATCTATCTATCATCTATCTATCAATATCTATCTATCTCAGATCTATCTATCATTATCATCTATCTATCATTATCTATCTCATATATTATCTATCTATCTATCTATCTATCTATCTATCATTATCTATCTCATATCTATCTATCTATCTATCTATCTATCTATCATTATCTATCTCTATATCTATCTATCTATCCATATCTATCTATCTATCTATCTATCTATCTCATATCTATCTATCTATCTATCTATCTATCTATCTATCATATCTATCTATCATATATCTATCATCATCTATCTATCTATCATATCTATCTATCTATCTATCTATCTCATATCTATCTATCATTATCTATCTCTATATCTATCATATCATTATCTATCTATCTATCTATCATTATCTATCAATCTATCTATCTATCTACTCTCTATCTATCTATCTATCTATCTATCTATCTATCTATCTCATATCTATCTATCTATCTATATAAATATCTATCTATCTATCTATCTATCTATCAATCGTTATCTATCATCAGATCTATCTATCATTATCTATCTATCTATCATTATCTATCTACTATCTATCTATCTATCTATCATTATATATCTCATATCTATCTATCTATCTATCATTATCTATCTATCTACCTATCATATCTATCTATCTATCTATCCATATCTATCTATCTATCTATCCTATCATCTATATATCTATCATTATCTATCTATCTATCATTATCTATCTATCTATCTATCTATCTCATATCTATCTATCTTATCTATCTATCTATCTCATATCTATCTATCTCATATCTATCTATCTATCTCATATCTATCTACATATCATCTATCTATTTATCATTATCTATCTACTCTATCTATCTATCTATCATTATCTATCTCATATCTTATCTATCTATATATCTATCATTATCTATCTATCTATCTATATATCTATCTATCTATCTATCTATCTATCTATCTATCTATCTATCTCATATCTATCTATCTATCTATCTATCTATCTATCTCACTATCTATCTATCTCATATCTATCTATCATTATCATCATATCTATCTATCATTATCTATCAATCTATCTATCTATCTATCATTATCTATCTATCTATCTAATATCTATCTATCTATCTATCTATCTATCTATCATTATCTATCTATCTATCTATATATCATTATCTATCTCATATCTATCTATCTATCTATCTATCTATCTATCTATCATTATCTAGCTACTATCATTATCTATCATATCTATCTATCTATCTATCATCTATCTATCTATCTATCATATCTATCTATCTATCTATCTATCTATCTATCTATCTATCTATCTCACTATCTATCTATCTATCTATCTATCTATCTATCTATCTATCTATCTATCTATCTATCTATCTATATATCTATCTATCTATCTATCTATCTATCTATCTATCTATCTATCTATCTATCTATCTATCATCTATCTATCTATAATTATCTATCTATCTATCGTATATCTATCTCATA